>JAIGNY010001918.1:947500-1162500 GCA_020152595.1 Chiridota heheva | reverse complement strand
CAGCCTTTAAATTACAGTCAAAGGAAAACTAAGCCACCAAATTCTTTTAAAGTCTTACTAAAAAAAAATCCAATCTCTATAATCTTCTAGAAAGCGTTAAACCCAGGCAGCTTTGAGCGATTGACAATAAGTCTTGACATGTGGCATGCGCAAACCGCCCTCCTGATACGAATTCTACATAGAATTCCCTTTACTATTATCCGGTTTCTCATCCCACAAAAACTGATACAAGATATTTTGCACATTTTGAAAAAAATAGATAACTTGGATTTGCCAGGTTTTTTTTATAATGGTAATATAAGATAATCTATAATTGAAAGTTTTCTGACTTTCCAACAATTTAAACATTTTTTTAACTCGTTGATTCTGGGATTAAAGTTTAAAGAAACACTGGTGGGGATCTTTATCCTCAAATATAAAACTGGATCATCCATATTAATGGTAGATAATTAAAAATGTAGTGTTGTAAAATCTACAAGGCCCAACACGTGTTATAAAACACTTATCATAGATAATTGCGAGCCCTGAATACAAAGAGAATTCTTTAATAATTTTAACGAACTTTTCAAAGAATTCCTTTTTAAAGTCAATAAAGAAAACTGAATCATCCTGATACTGACAAATTGGGTGATATCGTGACAATGGGAATCCTTAACGAACACCCCGAAATAGATTACAGAATTCCAACCAATATCCATTATCAATTACAGTACTGATCTTTAAATAAATAGTATTAATTCATTTTTTAATCTGAGGACCAAAATTGAAGCACTCAAGGGACTCGAAAATAAAATTCCAATCAACGGAGCCAAACGCCTTCTCTAAATCGGAAAAAACAGCAGTCCTGCTGTTTCAGAATTAAAATGCTTAATTATATCTCAAACTTGACGAATGTTTTCGCCAATGAATCTTCCTTTTATAAAACCACTTTGATCATGCGAAATTATTCAAGGTAAAACATTTTTGAGGCGGTTTGCAATACAAACCGTGAGAAGTTTGTAATCACAATTTAGCAAAGATATCGGACGCCAATTCTTTAGATAGGGCAGCGAGTTAACTTTTTAGGTACAATAGTTATGACGCCCTCTTTCATTGAAGGGGCCATTTCACCAACTTCAAAAGAATAGTTAAAAACATCTAAGATAATATCTTCAAGATCATTCCAAAACACTTTATACAAATTCCCTGGTGAGCCGTCGTTATTAGGAGTTTTACCATTCTTAAGAATAAATATAACATTTAAACATTCATGTTTCATAAAAAAAATCACTTTGGGATTTATCATCATTTGTTAGTTGTGGAATTCAAGTATATCTATTAAAAATAATTAATGAAATTATGATGACCAGATCTATCTATAGCTTTATATAATGAAGAGTAAAATCCACATTCTTCTTCTAATATCTCAACAGGTGTAGAAATTACGGAATTACCAACACATAATTTTCGTATACAACGTTGTTGATAATTGCGTCGTTCTAGGTTTAAGAAATACCTAGTAGACCTTCCACCATCAATACACCAACGACTGCTTAACCTCACTATTACACCTTTAGTTTTAGTGTGATAGGTAAGATTAAGCTCCTCTTTTTTTATTATAGATAACAACTCATTTAAATAAAAACTATTTGGATTGGATGAAAGTTGGAGCTCAATGAGACTGATTTCCTTTTCAAGAAGTTTTCAATATTTCTTTTCTTTTTACACTCGTTGGAGGAGAGTCTAATAGTTTGTCCTCTTATTTCACATTTCAATAGTTCCCACATCAAATGTGGTATTAAATTACCATGACTTTCTACAAAGTTGGAGATAAAATCTTTTATAAGTTTTACATACATATTATTGCTCAAAAGAGAAACATTAAAATTTCCAATACCCTGGACCACGCTTACTATCACACGACTCAAAACACAATGAGACTGGATTATGATCTGAGACTACACTTGTCAGAACATCACACGACTTAGCAATATTATATAACCCGAAGGATATCAAAAAGTAGTCAAGTCTACAAAACATAAGTGGGTGAGTATTGGATTTCCATGTATAACGAAAAGTATCATAATTAAGTTTTCGCCAGATATCTTCCAGGTCAAAGTCATGTATTAGTGATGAAATCTCTGCACATCATCTAGGATGACGATATAAGTCACTACCACGTTTATCTACTAACATTCAAAACAGCATTTAAATCGCCCCCAATTATAAAAGGATCACAGCCATATTGTTATAAATTACAGCGTAGAGCTTGAAAAAACCCTACGTCATCAACATTGGAAGCATAAATATTGGTTATTGATAAACTTTGATTACATATGGTTTCACATACAATAATACTTCTAACAACACTATCCGTAAAGACATTATGAACCTTAAAATCTAAGCTACGATTAAAGAGAAAGCAAACCCTTATACTTTTTGAGCGGCCATGACATTTAACATTAGTGACACCCCACTCAGAGCGCCATTTATGATCAATATCGGGCGTACTATGTGACTCTTGTAAAAAATATGCCAGGATTCTTAGTGCATAGCCAGGTAAAACCCTATCTACGTTTAATATTGTTACGCAGACCTTGCACATTTATTCTACAAATCTTTAAATTGAATCCATAAGCTGATGAGAAGCAATACAATTCTAATCATTTGTTGACATCATAATATACAATACGATTTCCAAAGAAACAAAAGAAAAGATTAAGTAAACAGGACGAAATAAAGTTAAAAAATAACTTTGTTTTCAAAACTAAAATAGAATAGGAAACAGTAAGAAACGGAAAGTCAACCATGCATTACATGATAACCATCTATTGAATAAGAATAGTCTCAGTAGGGGGTCACCAAAGGTTTTGGCCATTTTTTCAGGCCAAAGTGAAGAGGTGTTGTACACCATCACCAAATGACTCAAATTTTGGTATGGGTTCATAAAAAAATAGTTCCCCATAAAACTTTTTCTGAAACAGATCTTATCAAATTTGGATATGCCTAGTCAAGTCCTTTCTCTACCATTCCTGAAATTTGCAACTTTTCAGCTTCTTGTCCTATGAAATGGGACCTCTCGAAAATATTTGTATTAGCCTTTTCTCTAAGGTTCTCATTTTGAGCTGGCGGAGTAATACTGTTTTAATACTGTGCTACCTAAAGCTAATTTACATTAAAACTGACTTATATTAAATACAGGGATTTCATTACGTGACTTTAAGTCATCTGGAAGCCATTTTTTAGGAGAAGCGTTCTTGCGTTTCACGCATCTTCACATAGCTCAGTCACATCATACGTACAACAAACATACTGCATGCTAACCTACCTACCAGTTCAGCGAATTTTACAGATTGCGGTTTTTTTTTTGTTCGCTTCTGATTTTACTTCATATTTTCCTTACGTTTTGTATACAAAGAGTGTCGTTTACGTGAATGCCATCTGATTGTTCGTTTATACTCAGACAAAGACTACATACCTGTTATAATGTGCTCGCTTCAAATCTTAGTGTGAATCGTAGGTTGAAAGCCGTCGCATGGTACAGGAGAAACCCACTTTGAACGTCGATCAGGATCAGATGGAAATCGAAAAAACGGCTTTTTATTCCCCGGCACATGTTTATTAGTGCAACCGACGGCGCAGCAAGATTCCGGCATGATAATCGTACAAAAATAATCTTATTTTACAACATGCAAACGTATGTAAGTCTAATTAAGTGTACAGCAGCAACAGTGTTCTTTCCCGACAAAATGGCAATGTAAACAAAATCATGTGACCTCATGATGTCCGCTGAAACACCCTGATACAATCTCGTTCAGTTTTAGCGCCATTTGAGCAATATATATTGCTTGGTGCTAAGCAAATTGGAGGCCTAAGCAGACCAGGTATTTTACATACGGTTTAGTGTGCTGAACAAGGACTATGATAACAGTGCATTAAGAAGTCATATCATGAAGTTCGTATTTAAATGTATTAAAATTATTTGAGAGAATAAGTCGATTTGTTCAAATTTTTCGATAAACGTTTGCAGAAAACCTAAGCAGGTAGCCATCATATCAAAAAAAGTTTTACGAGGCCATTTTAGAAATAAAAAAAAGCACTCTCAAACAGAAAACAAAAACGCCAAACTTCTACTTAAATTGTTCTAAACTTCCCAAAAACATATTACTTATATCATAATATATTACATTTATATTACGTCCTTCAAATCTTGGTTTTGCCAGGAAGGTTTCTTTCGAGGTCTGGATGATCTACGGAGGCTAAGCTCAGGAGAAACAGGAAAATGTCCTAAACGTTAAAACATAGTGTCCACAGGTTGAGGTGGTGCAGCTGCAGATGGAGGTACAGAAACAATAGTCTAGGGAGGTGGAGGGGGGAGGAGGGGTCGAGGGAGCAGGTGGGGTGTGATTGGGGAAGCGTCATTGTCAAAGTAATCACTGCTGTCATTGTCAATGTCTCTAACCGTGTCATAAGGAAAGTGTAACAGAGTCTTAGGTTGAACCCTATAGCAATCACGGAGGGCACATTATATGTTTTGGAACGAAATTGAGACTTCAGAAATTTTCGAATTTGGCATTAGTCATCCAAAATAGCAATGACTAAATACTTGTCACGAGCGTGTAACGACATTCAATTGCCAATTCCTTGATAGCGTTCTCTGTCACAGGAGTTTTGTTGGGATTTTTGGCATTACCAAATTCCAAGGTTATCCCCATTTGTTTGAGTGTTGGGTCTTTGGCCGCGAAAACTATTCCTGGACCTAGATTAACGCAAATACAGGTGGTGCTATTACCGAGCAGGTGGACTTCAGCACAAAGTGTTTTAAGGGCGTCACTGATATCTTCGTGGCGCTCACTACTGATGAGCTGTGTGAGGGTGTGAGAAGAAACTGTTTCTCGCATGACGAAGATGGAGTGACGTTGGCAACGTAGAATGTCAGCAGCAAAGGATGATCGAATTTGTGGTGGAGGATCAGTAGTGGACTGTGGGCGTGATATGGTGGGAATCTGTTTCAGTGAGGGACAGTGAAAGCAAGTATCACAAGTGGTGCGAATACAGCGATCTAGGGCAGGGGAGTCAAGATATCTACCGATAAGGCGTTTCATCTGGTGTTTAAACGGGTGGTGAAAGCAAATGTGGATGGCAGTGAGTAAGCCATTGATGACAGATCTTGGTACAACGATGCGATCGCGCGGGGTTTGAAACGGCGCTTCATCCTTCACAATAAGTAGGCCATCTTGAGCGATGGTAACGCATCTGAGATACCGTTTGGCATCTGGAATTTGCACAGATTGTTTTTGAGGACAAGTTCCCTGAGTGAGATGGGCATGAGTGCGGCGCAAGACAGGGCATTCAAGTTGAGTAGCAAGACACGCAGGGCGGTAAGTAAAAGGCATTTTCGACGTGCCTTCCAGAAAAGCGTCGACTGAAAGGGATCGGACAACACTATCTTCAAGTTCCTTAATGAATTTGCAAAGTTAAGAGATACGATCGGGACATGTTTGTAGATTTCTGCTGGCGATATCAGACGGCAAGTTGGCAACACCCGCAATGTGCTGCACTTCAACGCTATATCGACTGATCAAAGAGAGAAATGTAGTGATTCTCGAGCTTGTGGAAAATTCACCACGTAGTTTGTAGTCGGCTTGAACAAATGGGCGACTGTCGGTGACGACCTGTGGCTTATGTCTAGACTGTGTGATGAATGGGGAGAAGTGCTGGACAACAGCGCCGATGCAGCTGCTTTAATCTTCCCACTTGCTTCATTGTACTTAGAGATGGTGGGACTGAAAATGTCATCGAATTGTTTGTGTAGGGCGAGAAAAACTGACTTTATATTGGGAGCTAGCTGGTTGTCTGGGTCCAACGATGCTCCGTAGGTGAAGGTTGTGTAGGAGAAAACTGGGAATCGTGCGAAGATGACACTGTAATAATCTGACAAAGGTGATCATGACGCTTGAGAGAAATAGGGTGTGGGGTATTGTTAATGACCCTAATGGTATGGTCAACAGATTGTATTTCTTGGGGACGTGGCCATGCATTCTCAGTTTTAATAGACATAATGGTTTTTATTGTCTTATCTGGGTTCTAATGCAAGTCGGGTATCCGTATGGAAAGAGTCTGGTATGTTTAGTTGATTGTATTCCCCTGGAAAGAGTGTCTCCTGAGTGTGACAACGAATAACACAAGACGTATTGATGCAGAATGAGAAGACTTTGCCCCATAGTGCACAACATCGGTATCACCAATAACAATTTAGCATTTAGCAGGGCGAGTAACAATGCAATTTGTTACAAGGAATGGGTTTCCCACAAGTACATCAACATCAAGCTGTTTTACCACAAGGACATCAAGCTGAAATGTATGGTGACCTTTGGTGAGTTTCTCCTATGTCGTCAAGTGGAGTAATGCCGTCGGCTTGGTGGACCACATGTGAGGCGGGTGTAATGGGTAGGCTAATGAGGTTGGCAAATGAAGCCTTCACGATATTGGTGGTGACAGCCGTGTCAAGAATGAGTTTAACGGTATGAGTGTGGAAGTATGTGTTAAGGAAGGGTGATTAGATAACACTCACGATATGAGCAGATGGGTTATCAATAAGGGCAGGCGGTACGTTATCGTCTTGTGTCTCGGGGTCAGAGTCGTCCAGTTGGTTTGCGTTTAGTTCCTCAAAAACACCAAAAAGTCGCGATTGGCTAAGGGTGTATTTGTCACGGCGGGGAAGAATTTGCAGGAGGAGAGGTAGTGGGTATAATAATTGGTCCGCCCAGATGCCTCACACAGAACACAGGATATGTTGGGAGCGTTTGGGCACGTGGATTGAAAATTTGACAGGGGCCTTGGGAGGATACTGCTGCTGCTGCTGCTGCTGCTGCTGCACGGAAAGCCTTTGTGTTCTCGAGACTGCGTAGTCCATCTAAAAGTGATGGAAGGGCTTGTGAGATTTCTGGTTTTAGGAATGCAAGTGTTTTGTTGCATAGCTCCGAACTATATCGGTATTTGACGAAGTGTGGTAGGTTGGCATTGTTGAGTTGGAGCCACGTAAGATCAATGATATTTTCAATTGTTAATCCTCTGGGTTTTCATTTGTAATATAAGTAATCTTTGTCATGTCGAGAAAGTGGCACCCGTTGACTGAAAGCCATAATGGATCCGTTGCCAGATATCAGGCAGTGAAGTGGATTGATTTGTGATTGAGATTTGGGAGATAATGGGACAGAAGTTTGCGATTTGGCCAAGCATAAGGTCGAGATGGGCGGTTTTTTGTGCAGCTGTTCTTCTAGCACTTTCGGGTACACCGGTATCATCGCACTGCAAACCTCTATAGGGATTGGAAGGAGATTTGTTCCAAAAAAATCCACAAGCAAGGAATAGTGCAAATTTAGCGTCTAGGAAAAGAATGTATATCAGATTCTGTTTCGAATTCTCAAAGGTTCTGATTGTTTCGCTTTTAGTAACCTGCCATTGCTTTGGGGCGCGAGCTTTCATATTAGCAGAGTTAAACGTTCACACAACGTACAAACTGAGAAGACTCGTGGAATAGGTCCACCGGTAGAACAGGGCTCCAAACAAACAATGCATATTCCGTAAACAAAATAGGTTGAAAATTAAAATAGGATGATTGACTGAAGGACTCTCTGTTTGCTGAGAACAATCCCGTGGGTAAAAGGACGCTGCCACCACGGAAGTAAAACAGAAGACGCTGATTGAACTGTAAAAAACAACACTTTATTGAGGGGAAATCACGCATGGAATAACATGGCAAATTGGAACCTAGCCAAGAGACGAGGTGGTAATCAATAAATACACAGGTGTTGGTGCAATGGTTTTTATTATACTGCTACATGCGAACCGTGATCGGTCATGTTATCCAGTTAAATTGTGAAATAAGTTGCGAAACGTACTCAGAAACGTTTTGCACGTTGCGTTATCCATGGGTTGCATCGTTGTTCAAAATGTATTAAATTATCCCATATTTCAGAAAGTTTTCTTTAACGTTGAGAAAATGATGCCAAATTGTACCTCCCTGCCCTCTCCTCTCAACCAATCTTTCAATTGGCCCACCAGTGAAAATTCCACTAAAAAAACCCTTGTCTGCCTGTCTCACTGCCCTCCAAATGAATTTAAGTGAGATCATTTTGCATTTACAAAAGGGTTAAAATGCACCAGCTTTCGGGGGCTTCGCATCCTGTACCCCTACTAGGGGATTTGCCCCTGGACCCTACCAGGGGCCTTTAAGCAGGCCCCTGGATCCCATGATGGAAATCTCGCGCTTTGGACTCGGATAGTGCTTGACGCCGTTAAAAAAATCCGAACAAATTCCAACAATTTCGATTACTCCAAAAATAAACAGAACCCTCTCTTTACAAATTTCCTTCAATTTTCCAGAAATCTCTTTCAATTTATAGAAAACTTTTTTAATTCTCGTGCAATTTTCGGAAAATTACTTTATTTTAGGGCAATTTTGTCATCTATTTTCGGTAAATTTTCTGGACAATTAATTCAATGTTTGGGTAAGTTTTCATCACTTTTCGACCGATTTTGGGGGATTCTTTTCCAATGTTTGAGAAATTTCTTTCAATTTTGGGCAATTTCGTTAATTTTCGTGAATTTCCTTTATTTTGGAGCAGTTTTTCTTCAATTTTCGGAAAACTTCTGATCGTAGGTTCATTGTTTGCCCAACCTATCGCTTACAACATTTAGGCCAAAAACTGGCAAAAGACTGTGTTAGTTCAATACCGGTATATATTGGCAAACTGTTGGCTACAATACATTGTCCATTAGCGTTGTTTGAACGTTGGATTTTCAACCCAAACTCAACATTTGCCAATAGATATTAGAGTACCTTTTGCTGTTAGGTAGCAATCATTTAATTCGTATATTCTCAAAATGTATCTCATCGTTGTATATGTCAGTATGTGTATATTTTCTTATTGTTTGGCAAGGGTGAGGATTCATCTAAAATTGCGAATTTTCATCGTATGAAGACAGTGTAGGCTTGGAAGCCTTTTTTGTGTAAATCATTATCTATGGCTACGATATATGATTCATTACACTGCTTAGTATGCATTCAGCACGTACAGCATGAATAATAAGTTATTAATTATAAGTTATATTCATTACATATGTAATCATTATGGCAGTAGTAACTAATTTATGGTACTACAGAGTATGCATTCAGCACGCACAGCGTGAGAGTCCAATGCATGCTATTTTGCCTGAGCTGTTATTGAATATCATCTACTTAAGTTTTTAATGACAAAAATTTATGTTAATATCATACATTTCTTCGGTTTGTTTAGTATGAAATCATACAATTTTGATATCTGCAGTATGAAAGTAATTAATTTTGATACATATTTTGATAAATATTGTTAAAACATTACACCAGCAGTATGAAATTAACAGCTGAACGAGGCATTTTTGGGACATGTCCTATGGGAATTATGGAAATAGACACCTGCTTGGGCGGCACATATACTTCATATATCAGTATATGGAAGTGCACCCCCCGAGGATATCATGAAGCAGACAAAAATACTTGATAATTTTATCAATTCAAATGTTTCATTGTTTTACATTCACTCGATTTATGTGTCTCTCCGACTCACTACCGATGTATGATATTAAACACAAGACACTCAAACTAAACGGAAAGAAATAATCAACTATAATAATCTTCATCATGTATTCGAAAAAGCATCGGTTATGATTGACATATTTGGTGCATTTTGTCTCTACGGAGAACACCTATAATTACAGAAATTCTGTGTACCTGATTTCAGTATACAGTTAAACTTGTTTATAGGTTTCTGTGAAGCGGAGTTGTCTGCTTGCACTCTTAGAAAAAAGGTTTTATTCGAAACCTTTTACGATTCTATAGCGTGTCACGTATTTGGAACCCAACATGGTTCTTCAAGGAGTCGTAGATATGGGTTCAACCTTAGACTCCCCTCATCCGTGGTTCTCCGTGGAACCGTTAAAGGTTATATATCTTGTCACGTATTTGGAACCCACTAAGGTTCTTTAACGAATCGTCTATATGGGTTCCCCCATGGAACCCCAGAACCACAGGAAATACGGTTCTGCGTGGAACCTTTGGAGTTCTTTATCATATTCTTCATATGTGTTCTATTTTGAAAATTATGGAACTGAAGCAATTTCCATCCATCATGTGTTAAAACGAGGTACATGTTCTACTATAATTAAAGGAATATTCCCGTGAATTTGCATATATATGATAAAGGACAAGTGAAGAAACAAACTGGTGAAACCCCATGTTGATATCTTATTCCCTTTAGAGTCAAGATAATTTTTAAACCTATGTATAGATGTGTTCAACAAAACATATTTCTTTTCTTTAAACTGTGTAAAGCACATGGCATAAGCAGATCTGGACAAAGCATCTGTTCAAGTAATTAGTGCACACTCAATAATTGAACAAAATTTCCAATAAATTAGATACGTCAAAATTGTCGTGAATGTAAAATTGTGACAATACACTTGACACTGCAAGGTGACTTTTAAATACACTGGTGAAATGTTTGAACAGTTGAATTGCAATCACTCCGAAGCAGAATAAGATATCAACATGTTTTTTTCCAGTGCGTGTTTTTTAAATCATAGTCCTGTATTACATGCATTAAAATTTCACAGGATTATTCCCTTAAAGTTAAACCAATACTCGCAACTCGCTCTTTCAGTGTAACGATATCCTTCGAGATTTTTATCTAATCTGTTAATGTTGACAGTATCCACCAAACGCAAAATGACGTCATTCGGCGGCAATTTTTGTAAACAAAGCGAATTTTGGTAGGCAGAGCGCAGCACAAAAACCAAATCGTACAGTAAAAAACGTAAACAAATCAACTGAATTCGGTGAATGATCCAAGGAAAATTTTGCCTCTAAAAATCTTTTTGACTTATCGAAAACCGTACATATTTCACTCAAAAAGAGCTCTTATTCTATGCTGCAAGCCTAATTTGGCTTCAAAACCACAATTTTTAAATTAATTCTCACGAGATACATGGACAGATAAGGTCTAACTTAAAATGTCAGCGAACTTTAAGCTAACGCCGAAATTCCTATCTTACAAGTTACACGTCTTAATAAGGCTGACTGTAGTAACGTTAGTGTATTTCATTTTTGCTGAAAAAAAGAGACAAAAACCGTTTTCGAATTTAAAGAACTACAATTATAGAATTCGTTCATAAATTTCGACTAAATTCCTCTTCAAAGGCCTAAGTAATTAACATTAACAGGTCTAGACCTACACAGCATCAATTTGTGCATGGCATAAGATTCAATGCTCAATGTAAACACAAATGTAATACTAATACTAACAAATACTAGACAAGATATTAGAATAGACAATAGATAGGATAGAGGTATTTAGGCCATTGCGTTAGAAATAAATATGCCTTAATACGTTAAAAAGTTTTGGTCACTGCGTGATTTGGGCATGAACATTCGTCAGCCCGGTAGCATGCCTATTAATGGAAACAAAAATGTTTCTATTAATGGGAACATTTTGCTACATGGAAGCCGCCATTTTGTGATGGAAGCCGCCATTTTGTGATATTTCCCATGATCCTTTGCTATCCTAACGTTAAAGCCTTATGCAATATTACATTTTTCAAATTTGAAATACGTCTGGGAAAAATAGTTTTGCAAGGGAAAACGTAAAAACCTATGAAAATACCTTAATTACTGTCATGGCTACAACTTTTCCACTCCCATTTGATATGATCACCACGCCGTTTTCAAAATATTAGATAAGATAGACAGTAGAGCTAGGCTTTTAGGCGCGAAACGGCCATTTCGAAAATTTAAATAATTTGTATTACTTCAAGTACATAAATTAGAAACTATGATTTTTTTTCGCAACATCTGAACAATATGGCTGCATGACATAAATATTCTCGTGTGTTATAAATGTACCTATTACTAGGCATGCTTCCGGACTGTTCGTGCTACAAATTACAATTCAATTTAAACTAGGCCCTGCATGCATGTAAAGCTCTATCATCATGACATATTATCAAATGACTAAACTAAGTTTTCTTGAATAACTTTTACAAAGAGTGGTGGGTGCAAACACTTTTTCTAATGAAGTAAATGGATATTGGCAAAATTTCCATGACAAATTTGAGACTTTCAGAGGACTGCCATCTATATTTATGTTCACTCCAAGTAATACTAAAAAGCATTTTTACCACATAAGACTAATAAGCAATCACTATTTTGTTTTTAGTTTTTATGGATAAAATGTGATCACAATTCTCAATCCTGGTAGAAAATTGGCAAAGTTGATTCCAATGTAGTTGGCAAAACTACTGGTTTTATTCCTAATAAGAATGACCTTGGGCACACCCATTGCCAATATTTGTATATCATAGCCAAATTGTGACTGACTTGGCCTACACTTTACTTAAACAGAACATTATTACATTTCATTGCACCCCAAATGTGGTCGATCAATAAAACGTTATCTGGGCATTTCAGTACTGCTTGTCAGATATCAAAGGCTCTAACTACATGTACTGTTACAACCTACAAAGGTCAGTAGACAATCCTAATATTTAGAGTTACAAAAGAATACAGTGGGCTTATAAGCCTAATACAGTAATACATCAATATATCAAATACTAAATGTAGTCAATAAATGAGTGGGTACCATGCAAAAAACAATGCTTATGTTAAATTAAGCTTTTATAAGTTAACTGAAGGACCAATAATGCAGTACCATATTTGCAATGTGTTGTTATTCACTGGTACATATAAACATATCAATATGTCAATATTTGGCTTCTTACATCTGTACATAAATTATAATTTTCCTGCAAGTGTTTTACATTTTTGATAAAAAGTTGGTCTTCAAACAAAGTTGAAAGTTCACATATTAAGTGAATTACTAGTGTAGGCAAAAGAAGAGTATGAATATATGCACTGTTTATATGTTCATGGGCATTACACATTTCATACACTCTAATTAAAAAAATACACAAAACTGTATGCACAGATCTACACTATCAAGTTGCATAACAGGTAATTTAAGCAGTAAGAAAAATCACATTTGGATGATCATGCATATTGTCTGCGAATTTGATCTAATAATGTGATGAATAGAACATCTCTATTTGTTTATATCTATATCACTCATCTTTACACAGGATAGCTCATTCAGCTGAAAGCTGCATGGTTAAGGTGAGGCCTTGTTAAAATAAAATTTATAATAGCAAATATAAAAGGAAACAGCTGGGAAAGATTGGCAAAAAGACAAGTACAGCGAAGGTAACAAACCATACATTAAAATGTATGATAAAATATGAGACATATAAAGAAGATGTTCACTTTCCAAGTTTTAATGATAGTTCTATGTGAGTATAGTACTTCATTTCAATCTTATCTCCTCATGAAGCATGATGTTTAACTTTCGGTGGTGGAACACTGAGAAATAGGTTTATAGCTTAATATGTTTCAACCAAGGCTAGTATTAGCGTTCAAGCATGAAAATACGGATCTGATTAATCAGTCAGTCATTAATCGCTGTAAAAACTTTTTCGACGATTGCAATATAAGTATTCGGTCTGAATCAAAACTTTCATCTAATTTGATCAAACTTAAAAGATATAAGCCGTAAATCTGAGTAGGACCAGAATCGGTAAAAAAATCCAATAGATATATGATTTATATTTTCAGTTAGTAGGCTTACTTACTAATTTGAACCATAAAACCCACTGAAATTAGGCCATCATTATTAAAGAAAACATCTCTGAGCTGAGTAATAGTTAATTACATATGACCACATCAAGATAGATATCAAATTGAGTGAATGTTCATTTTATATACACATACATTTCATGTCTTTATCTGGTTATGCATGTAATTTATATCAAATCTAGATGTAGATTTGATCTGGGATTTATCTCTGAGAATTTTATATACTTTTTGGTTTAGGTTGGACCTTGTGAGTGTTTTTTCAACTAAGCAAGGACCACTAGATTAAGGCTATTTTTATACTATTTTGAATGATATAAGATCATACGGTATAGCCATAATTGTAGATATAAATACCAAGAATTGTTGTACCTTTAAAAAAAGTTTGATATTCATGCTAGGCTACATGAAGGAAATTGTTTTGAAGGCACTGTGACACAATGCAAAATTGATCATTTGAATGACTTCAAATACCTGCTGATGTATTTACCTAGTTCATACATTTTTTTAAATTCCATATTACCATCGAAAGTACAATAAAAATCAAGCTTCATGAGGAGATAAGATTGGAATGAAGTACTGTATGTTCGTAATATACGTACACAGTACTATCATAAAAACTTGGAAAGTGGACATCTTTTTTTGGATGCTTTAGATTTTATCGTACATTTTAATGCATAATTGTTACTTTGGTTGTATTTGTCTTTCTGCCAATTATTTTACTGATGTTTGATTTTATATATGCTATTACATATTCTAACAAGGCCTCACCTTAACTAGTGAGTTAAACACCTCACTCAGGAGGCACTACTTGCAAGGCAATACTTGCATATTATTGTGTATAGCAGCCATGTAGTAGCTATAGCGTATTCTACAGTCAGATGAAGTAATCTGAATACACCTTAATCAGCTTTCGGCTGAATATGAATAAAAAACAGACACGGTCTATTCATCACATCATAAGATCATATTCTCAGACTACATGCATGATCATCCAAATGTGATTTTTCTTAATGCTTGAATTATGCCTACCTGCAACTTGATAGTGTAGATGTGTACATAAACTTGTGTGTGTTAAATTAGAGTGTATGAAATGTGTATTAATAGATATAAACATTGCATCTATGCATACTTTTCTTTTGTCTACGCTAATAATTCACTAAATAGGTGAACTTTGTGTACATGCTTGAAGGCCAAATTTTCATATTCAGGAAACTTATTATCTATGTAAGACGCCAAAAATTCATATATTAAAATGCTTATTATGTACCTGCATGCATGTAAAGCTCTATCTCCATGGAATATTATCAAATGAGAAAATCAAAATTTTCTTGAATAACTTTTACAAAGAGTCGTGCGAACACTTTTTCTAATGAAGTAAAATGAATTTAGGCCTACATAAAATTTCCAAGGCAGATTTGTGTTTTTCACAGGTCTGCCATCCCTCTTGATATTCACTCAAGGAATTACTAAAAAGTGTTTTCATCAGATATGATATATAACTTAAGCAATCACTATTTTGTCTTTAGTTTTTAGGAATGAAATGTGCCCACAATTCTCAATCCTGCCAGAAAATTGTTAAGTTGTTTCCAATGTAGTTGGCAAAACTACTGGTCTTATTCCTAATAAGACTGACCTTTGCCACACCCATTACCAATATTTGTATATCATGGGCTTATTTTCACTAACTTGGCCTAAAATTGACTTGAACAGCATAATAATTACCAATGATCTTATATATGAAAGGTTCATGAAGCTGAGTTCAAACATAATTTCATTGCATCCCAAATGTGGTCGGTCAATAAAAAGTTAAATATGAGCATTTCATTATTGCTTGTCAGATGAAAGGCTACACGTGGTGTTAAAACTTACAAAGGTCAGTAGACAGTCCTAATTGTTTGATTTAAATGATAATAGTGGGCGAGGTACATGAACATATGTTAATGAGATAGGCCTAAAGGTAGTCACAAAATGAGTGGGTACCATGCAAAAAACAATGCTTAAGCTAAGATATATAACTTAACTGAAGGGTCAATAATGCAGTACCATATTTGCATTGTGCTCTTTAATTTATTCACTGGGCTTAGTTTGAATTGAATTATAATTTGTAGCACGAAAGTTCGTACCCAAATCACGCATACCTTTTAAGGTATTAAGGCTTATATTTTTCTTACTTCGAGGCTTAAATACCTCTGCCCTATCTATCTAAGTTCTATTCTAATTTCTTGCCTAGTAGGATATTTCTTAGTATTAGTATTACGTTTGTGTTGAATCTTATGCCATGCACAAATTAAATACTGTGTAGGCTTAGGCCTGTTATTAACTTAGGCCTTTGAAGAGGAATTTAGTCGAAATTTATGAACGAAATCTACACTTGTTGTTAGTTTAATTTTTGTTTTTTTCTTCTTTCAGCAAAAATAAAGTACACTAACGATACAGTAATCCTAATTAAGACATGTAGCGATAAGACTATAAGAAGTTCGGCGTTATCGAATATCGGCTCTAACGTTAGCCCCTAGGCAAAAGTTCGCAAACATTTTTAAGTTAGGTCTATTATCTTGTAAGTATTAATTTAAAAATTGTGATTCTGACACCAAATTAGGCTTCCAAATAAAATAACAGTTCATTTTTGAGAGAAATATGTTTTTTCTCTTTTATGTCTAGTACTGTATATATGAATCGATAAAACATTGTGTTATTTATGTTATTGAATTTGATGGAATTTACCGACAATACAATACTTGTTTTATTGTTCTAAAATCTTATACAATCTTTGATATAGATATTTCGTTTTGTGTATAATTAACGTGCATATTCTTGATCATTTATGTATTGCATGTTTAAGACAAACCATCAAAACTCCTTTCTTAAGTACTAAATGTATTTCGTGTAATGCGGATATTAGAATTCATCACAATTGTGTTACTCTTAATTTAAATGGTTTAAATTCCATTTGTATCCAGTGCAAGTCTCATCAATCTAAACAATTTCAACATGACAATGCAAACCATCCTATACTTAATGACGCTGATCGACGACGACGACGACAAATGAACACACAATTACAATGACGGGGTCGTCGCCTGCGTATTCAGTTACGATAGTAACAATGCTATCACGAAACGCTTAATACGACCCGGAGGAGAACACAGGTACGACGCACGGACAGACATAACATCGACAACCAAGTCAATGTCTACGGCCTTTGATGACCAGTTGTGGTACACTGGCGTGTCTACCCAACCCAGGCTTGAACCCAGGGCCTCGTGGTCTGTAGACAGGTATGATAACCGCTACATCACAGTAGGTAGATGACACTGATCCTGGTGTAAATTGTTTAAATATCTCTCGTATGCATAACTGTTGTTACTATTCATTAGATAGCTTTAACGAAAATTGCGTAACATTTATAGACACATTATCCCTTGTTAATGTAAATAGTAGATCTCTTCCTGTCAATTAGAATGCATTGCAACTAACCCTCAGCCCTTTGGGCACCAAATTTTCTATCATCGGTATCACCAAAACCTGGTTCAATGACCTTACGATCCATTATTCTTTATATCATATTGATGGCTATACTTTAGAGTACGCCTCTAGAAATGGTCGTGGGGGAGGTGTCGCTCTTTTTATAAGAATTGCCATTAAATATAAGTTAAGAAGGGATTTAATCAAATTTATTATTGAAGGGGTCTTTGAATCTCTTTTCATTGGAATCATGTCAGGTAATACTTCCTTTATTACTGGTGATATTTATTGTCCTCATGGTATTGATAATGTTGTTATGGATCATTTTACGAATACTCTTGACGCCATCTCAATTGCATATCTGAAGTGTCATATTATGGGCGATTATAAATGTAATCTCATAAATTCGTCAAATCCCTACTGTATGTGATTTCACAATCATATTGAATTCATTTTCTTTTGTTCCATTACAATCTTTGCCTACAAGAATAACCAGTACTTCTACTTCTTTGCTCGATGTAAATTTCACTAATGATCTAAAGAGTCCCTGCAAAAATGGAATTCTTCTTGACGATATCTCTGATCGTCTGACAGTTTTTACTATTTTTGAAAATTCTTCTGCAAAAGTTTTCCCTCCTAAAAAGTATACCCGTCGGCCCGTTATATCAACTCTAAACATATTCAAACTTTTCAGCACAAATTTTGTATTAAAACTTGGTTAGACACTTATAACAGTTGTGACCCAAATAATGCTTTTGATTCGTTTGCGAAAACCTTTATTTATCATTACAATGATTGTTTCCCTCTTACTTTAAGCAAAGCTTGTGTTTCCAAATTTTAAAACAAACTCTAAAAAAGGTTTCTCAAGAATAGAACGGATGGAAATTTCAACTCCCATTAATCATTTCGAAATCGTGTAACTTCAGTAATATGTTATGCTAAGAAAGGTTATTGTAATTCAATGCTCCAACCTGACAATGGAAATGTAAGGAAAATATGGAAGGTTATTAATGAAGTTGTTCATGGCTCTAAAAATAATAATGTAATTGAGGAACTTTTTCATGAAGGACATTCTATCTCGAACAGTGATGACATCTGTGATATATTTAATGATTATTTGATCAATATTGGACCCTCTGTACAATCAAAAATTGCGCCATGTAAAGATTATGTATTTGCTGATTATCTTATGAATAGTTGCAATTCTTTAATGTATTTAACTCCAACCGACAGGATTGAAATTTATGATATGATATCCAGTCTCAGTCATACTTCCCCTGGTTATGATGATATCTCACCCTCTGTTGTAAAGTCGCTTGCTGATTATATTTCTGAACCTCTTCCTATTAAGTCAATCTTCAGGGGTTAATCTTAGGCCCTTTATTATTCACATTTATTAGCCACATCAAATTCTAGCCATATTTTATATGCTGATGATACGAATCTTTGTTTCTGGCCCCAATGCCAACAAGCTTTTATCTGCTGTTGAAAATGAATTAAAACTAATTAATTGCTGGTTCATGGTAGATAAATTATCATTAAATGTCATTAAAACTTCAATCGTTTTGTTCAGTCCGCCTGGCAAACCTACAAATCTTGAAAATGATTTGGTATCTTTTAATAATCACGATTTTCCCTAATCCAATGCTACTAAATTTCTAAGTATTATCATTGATAAACGTTTAACGTGGCAGAATCATATTGCCTTAGTATGTAGTAAAATTTCTAAGGGTATTGGTATTACCTATCGTCTGAAACATCTGCTGCCCACTCGTACATTGGTGTCTCCATACAACACTCTTATTTTCTCCTATCTTTCGTATTTTAATAATGTTTGGGGCTGTGCGTATTATTCATGTCTAAACAAACTTTGTGTTCTCCGAACAAAAAAGGGGTGGGGGTGGGGAGGTGTCCGTTTACGTGTTTTGTGTTCTGGAGGCCACACGTTTATAAGTTACTTTAACTTCATGTGTGGCGCTCCTAAGCCACTTTTGTAATTAATCAATGTATATATCAATATCTTTGTTTCATTGTATGTATCATATTGTATACCTGTATATATCTGTCTGCCTGTACTCTGTATCAAATTGAATCAATCAATAGTAGGCCTACGTTAGGCTAGTTTTTTTTACCGTACGCTTAGCGTAAGTTTTCATAAATTTAAGCCTAATGTTACCGACGGGTGATACTGACTGAAGAAAATTTCCAGAAGTAGGATTTGTGCAGCCAAATGCTTGACATTCTGACATAATTACTCTAGCTACTAATACAATATTTTCTTAACTTTCACAAATCAACTCCCGCACGAGTGCACTGTGGTACGGAAAAAGGTGCATAGGCCTAGATGTGTTTACACATATCAGTATCATACGGGCGAACAAATGTGATTCAGAATATATATTCGCATCATAATAGATAAGAGAAATTTGTGGGTTTATGTCTCCTTTAAGCTAATCAACTGAGGGCTTTGAATGTACTCTGCAACCCTCGACATTTCACTTGTGGAGTGTTTCCATTCAAAATGTTTTCCTGTTATAGAGCAAACTGAATATTATATTTTGTATTTTTGTAATGGCGCGATTTCTAATTGATTTGATTATAGCTGCATAGAAGAATATCAATACTGGAGTGGTTAGGACGAAAATACTTGCATCGTAGAAATAATACCAGCAGTATTCTTTAGCTGTAGGGCTCACCCAAAACTCGATTTATAGGGGCACTTAACGTTACGGTCAATGGAAGCAAAACACGATTTTTCGTCATTTCGAAAAAAATTACTCATACCTCAGCTGAAAACTCTCAGAAATTTAATTATTATTTGTCATACTATTTCACTAAAATACTCAATTTTGCACCTCGGGATGGCTGGAAACGAAACAAAAAAACAACAACAAAAAACAACTTTTCGTGCAGTCCGTCACGCTCTGATGGTACCTATAGGGACTTTCATATCGTGACGTTTAAGGCCTAATTTTCCCCACAAAAACAACTCGTTTTCAGCCATTTCGGGGTGCGGGATTTTTTTCTTTTGCTGATATATCATGAAAAATCCGACAATGATTAGATTTCTAAGAGTTTTTAGTTAAGGTATGTGCAATTTTGCTTGAAATCACAAAAAATCGTGTTTTCTTCCCTGGACTGTAATAATAAGTTTGTATTTGTATTTATTTATTTGATATCGGCCGCCGGTCATAACATACAAATTCACATTGCGGAGCATATAACAAATGTTACATACATCAAGT
The DNA here is from genome assembly GCA_020152595.1 of Chiridota heheva. Classification (NCBI taxonomy): domain Eukaryota; kingdom Metazoa; phylum Echinodermata; class Holothuroidea; order Apodida; family Chiridotidae; genus Chiridota; species Chiridota heheva. The sequence goes on along the minus strand of JAIGNY010001918.1, from coordinate 1,142,088 downwards.
ACGAACTTCTTATTTTACTGTTTTATGAGCCCTTCTCGTCTTTTCATTGTATGTTTTATGTAATCTGATCAATTATCAGCCAACTTATTTCTCTGTACATAGGCCTATAACATAAATTTATAAAACGAAGAGTTGTTAGCAAGGTCAGGAAGAAAATATTGTCTTAAGTTATTGTAACTAGAGCAAATTGCTACAAAGTGGTATTCATTTTCCACACATTTGTTTTCACATAAACAACAAATTCTCTCTTCTCTTGGAATGTTTTGCCTTCTACCCTACTCAATACACAGTTCGAGAAACGAAAATAAGCAATTAGTGACCTTTTTTCAAATCGTGTGAATTCAAAATATAAGGCTCAACGCATAAGATGGATTTAAAGGAAACATACATTTCCAACTTAGCTTGAGAATGAACCCTACTTTGCCAATTTTGTAGATCAAAGTCCTTCATTCTTAATTTAAAGGTCCTACGAAAACTGGCTTCATTTGCATTTTTTTGCTGCAGCCATGCATACCCAAATTCACTGCTTTGTAAAATAATTCTGACTTTTGTCACCCACGTACTTTTACCCTTTTGTCAAGCTCTAACAACATATCATAACACTTCCTTGAATATTTAATTGTGGGTAGTGTAATTAATTTCATCTAAAATGTAATACACTTTAATACACCAAGTGCCTGCCACAATCACCAAGGTTAGCAGAGCTAGGGGCTGACCTCTGTCCACAAAAATCGCTTTATGTACATTTTACTTGCACATTTTCAATACGAAGTATGCCCATAAATTTTGCTTCCATTTGTAAGAACTGGTAAAGTCATGGTAAGTAATGACAAGTGCCCCTTACTTGCATACGTCTGATCAATAACAACTCGCCTCCATGGCCTGATTCTAACATGTTATAAACGGGCTTTATTGGATGTTGGCACTATTGACTAATGCCTATTACCTGAAAGCGGATATATTTATTTTCAAACGTTTTGGAAAGTTAGGTTGCTCACTTGCATCATAAAACATGGGTGCAATCATAATTGTATTAAGATCTCCAATTGTTCTTTATAAATTAAAAGCTGCTCGTTTCATTCGCTTAATTGTGCAGTAAGATTTTGCTTTCAAATAGCTTACATTAAGCAGCAGACTTTTGGAAAATAAAATGAGTCAAAATAGATTTTTTCATGCAGGCCCGTAGCCAGGATTTCGAGAGGGGTTCGTTTTTCGTATGAAAGGGCACTTCTTTCCTGCACCTTGAAATTTTTTAAATGGGAACGCGACGTCCTACATCAGGTTTTTTCTCCCAGAGAAGGCAATAGATTCAGTGGTCAGAACCGTTCCGCTACTTCAAGTATTCAAATCGCTTTGAAATTCCAAGATCTTATTATGTATTTAGATTTTAAAATAGCACTTCTCTAAAAAAGGGTGTTCTTCAGAGAGAAGTTTGAAAATGTAAAATAATCTATTAGTGATATATTAACACTTTGTGTGGTATTACATTTAATACATGAACTAAGATACCGAGCGATAGAGGAGGAGAGGGCGGATATAGAACAGCCTCGTTTTAAAAGTTTAACAAAATTTAACATGTTCATAGTAAATCATTGGAACCTTATCAAACATCTTTCTTTCATACTACACATATTTTTCAAAGAGTGACCATAGACCTATATCTATGAACAGAAACGTAAACAATAAAACATTATATTTCCACATGATGCGTTTTCATGATTTTGATTTTGTATGTTGTATACTATCTCTCTTTGACATGAATTTTTACTTGTATGATATACTTTCTTCCTATGCGTTGAAAGTACTTTTTTGTCAATTTTTCGACAGCTTCCGGGGGATTCGTCCCTCCCTGGACCCTACCGGGGCTTCACCTCTGGACCACACCAGGGGCCTTTAAGCGGGCCCCTGGATTCCACGCCAAAAAGCGAGTGTTACGTACTCGCAGTAACACACTTTTTTAATAGATTTACGCCTGTTCAGTGCCCCGCCAATTTTGTTTCTTTCCGCCGCCGCTGTGTCATATAAAAAAAAAAATATGTCTCTGACAATAGACCTGTCAGGTTATGATGCGCCAAAACTACGCTATGAATAATAAAACTCACTTTAATGGAATTTTACAATGTTTTGCATTTTCGCCCCAGACATGCCAGATAATCCACGTGCATGATTATTTCTCACACTCTATGGAAAATGTACGTTTGTTGAATTTCGCTATTTGTCCCATACGTATGCAAGGTTCTGGCTGATAGCAAACCACTTCAATAATAAACTTGCATATACCAAATCGAAACTGATAATAGCACAGCTAAATAAATTTGCACTTTTGTCCAATTCTAAAATTGATGGTGTCGCTCAGTGCAATTTGAAATAAACGTATAATCTATTCATTCCTATATAGGCCCTACGAACGGGCATTGATTTAAAAGTGGAAGCAAAATTTAAAGTGTATAATCTGTATCAATAAATAAATCGAAAGTATAGTAAATGTAATTTCAAAACCGTATAGGGTTATAATGACAACTGACACAAATTTAAGGTTGCGGCATTCTGTTTGCCTTATGATGGTTGTAATGAGTTTGGTTTCAACGCCACCCTCTATTCGACCGTGAAGACGACTTTTACTTACGTTGTTATTAAAGGCTATCTGTCGTGATTAGAATGTGGCGGCGTACATTTTATTCCAAAATATTTACTGATTGGCCGATCAGTATAAGTTCACACATTGGATCATTAAATTTCGGTCAATCGAATTGATATCAAAAACATGAAAATGGCGTGAGGCCTTATAACAAAAACAATCACAATCGTTATGGTCCCTAAATTCTACATTTTGCTCGGAAAAGTGGTCCTTGCCTATCTTACTGGGTGTTTCGTAAAATAAATCAGACTGATTACTGGTTGGTTATAAGGACCAATATTTCAGGACTCAGTAAAAAGTGACATACACAACACAAATATCAACTATTTTTCCTTTTTCCTTTCCAAATTTTCTTTGTTTCTAGATTTGAAACACTGAATTTAAGTAATTTCCTAAACTATGCCATATGAACGGTGCATGCCAATTAAGATCTATATGCCCGATTTACTTACGAGCGGTTTTTTATATTTCGGATGTGGGGCGAAGGGGATGGGGTGCGCCAAAATGCAATTTTTTCCCAGTGAAACATGACCCACATCGCCACTGATCAGGAGCGCAATGTGATAGATACTCCATCTTATAGAACACGGATCTCATTTCAATATGCCTGATTGGAAATCAATAATGGAACTATAAACATATTCAATTTCAAATAAAAGAAAGTCAACATTACGTAATTTTAAATCCTTGTAAACCGGGGTTTCTTTCATTTTTTATTCTATTTTTAGAAAACGTGAATTTAATATGGAGAATTAGACCAATAAGTGAGTGTGTCTTTTTTGTGAAATTTTCAAATATTCATTGATCTGTTTTGTCTCCAAAAGGGATCAGATATTATTGTTTATAATTATATTATACCTATATAATATAATGTTGTTTATAAATTTCAGATGACTCCTTGATATAAATATTGGTGAAAATTGAATCTCTCCACGAGGGTAAAAAAACTTTACTGATTATTTGTGAGTCTGGTAAATTGCGTAATCACTGTTCAGTCTAGTGCCCCTTTAAATTCATTTAGGGAAATGACATGAAAACTAGTACCCTAAGCACACGATGTTATGCCTCGTAATAGTGAAATGAAACTACGAAATGAAAATCGTGCAGTTTGCATTATAATTTTCTGAAGCTTAGACTTCCGGTCTACCTTCATTTTCTATTTCGTCTTAAACTCTATTAACCCAATTAATGCTAACTGACATAAGAGAACAAAACATATTTCGAGGTAAGCAATTAATTCATGATTAACAAACTAAAAGCCCTTGAAACAGATGGTGCATTGTTTTCATCATGATTATGTTATTTATTGTCTGTAAATGACACAGGAGTAATAGCATATTTTTCTTGCATTACAGAGATTAGACAGGATGATCATAGTGATCAGATGATTTTCTTTATATTTATTTGAGCCTGGGAGGAACTAAAAATGACAAAATTATGTTATTCGTTAACAGGATATTTTCAAGTTAAGCAATATACAAGATTTGTCAGCTTGTACAGAAATAATTTCTTGGCATGGTATCACATCCTCATATTTCTCAAAAGTCTTCTGGGACTCTAAATGTTAATGGCATCTAAAAAATTTCAAAATGTTCAAGGTCACCGCGCGTGCATCACGCAGGACCTGATTCAACAAGGGTTTGGCCATAGGCGTATAGGAAACAGGGGCTGACTCCTCCCCTTCACTTTTGTCCCATATATATATATTTTTTATCGAAAGAAGTACTATAACATATTCCCGGGTTACAAGCGGAAAATGGCACTGGTAAATTAATTTTCCATTAAAAGTTGCTGCTAATCGGAAAACCACTCGCAATTTTCGGGAAATTTTCCAAACTTTTCAATACTTATAACAAACTTCCCTTCAATATTACAAGTTTCATGTTACTATTTTTTAATCTTTACTTCCCAAATGGAAAGAAAGCATGCAGTCGGGAAGGAAAAATACTCTCAGGTAGCAATGTATCCCGGGAAATGGACATTTCCTTCATTTTTGGGCAATTCTCTTTGATTTTCAGAAACTTTGTTTTCAACTTTGAGGACATTTGCTTTCAATATTTTGGAAATTTCATTCATTTTCGGGATTTTTTGTCGATTTTCTGGGAATGTTAATCTAATTTCAAGAAATGTTGCCAAATTCTTCCTAACATTCCAATAACTTCAATTTTACCAATTTGATGTTAATAATTTATCAAGTTTTACCTCCCGAACGTGAAAAAAAAAAAAAAAAAAAAAACATGCATGAAACCCAGACATGCCAATTCTTTCAGGTGACAGTTCTCCGGCAAAATTGTCTTTATTTCGAAAATTTTCTTTTTCAATTTTCTTCAATTTTTAGGAAATGTTGCCAAATTCTTCTAAATTTTACTTTAGTCTCACCAATTTGTTTTCCATTTTACCTCCAAAATGGTGGGGATATTCAGAAATGAAGTTTGAAACTTTCAGCACCATTCCCCCCCCCTCTCCGCCTCACTCTCTCTCTTTCCAGAAAAATAATCTTTCCTACGACTATGCTTTGGGTACCAGACTAATCTATTTAATAGTTGATCAGATACATTCACGCATACCAATAAGGTATGAAGTATAAAGCTTCAGCCGGGCCCGTAGCCATTTAAGGGCAATGCTCCCCCCACCCCCAATATATTTTTGCCCCAATACTAATGTAAGCAAGAAATTGTAACATGCATTGTAATTTTTAATAGCCCTATAAAGCCAGCCAATCATTTCACTTGCATGTCCCTATAATACAACTATCCATAAATATGAAATCTGTTTGTGAATACATTCACAGACTTTTAAGTGTAATACAGTAGATCTGATCACAAAAGATAGGAAACAGTTGTTTGGCGTTTTTTCCAAAAACAACTCGGAGAATCATCAATGCAACGAGTTGCCATACTCGTCATTTTCTGAATCGGGAATTGTCTACTCAGTAAAATAGAAATAGAAGTTAGCACTTTTATAGTATCATTTGTCTCATGGGCAGCTATGCCTATAAGAATTAAATTGTTTTCGCTTTCTAATCTATTATTTATGCTTTATTAGTTATGCTTTGTTATTATTACAAATTTTAGAAATATGAAAGAGCATGGAATTCTGAATAGAATATTTTTTTAAATTTGTAAAAAAATATCAAATTTTCAAGTTATGACTAAACAAAGCTTCATGATTTGTTAATTTGTCCGAATTTGTGAGGAACAAATCTCAAAATCTTCAAATAATTCTTTCAATTATTCAGCTATTTGTGAATTTCAGAATGTCTTTTCTAAATACATAAGGATTCGGGGTGTAACAAAGTTCCATCACATTTTGCCCAAAGTCCAATTCTAGATTTCAGACAAAATTGATAAAGGAATAGGAAAACAAAGGTTTTACAAAAGATAATGAAGGACACTTAATGTCACACATTATTGCGCAATATCAGCTAAACATAAAAATGCTGTCAATTTGTCAATTTTTAACCAATTTTGATGGAATATTTTGCTGTTTTAATGATTTAGATCATATTTTAAACCACTTAAGCTCACTTCAGCAAGTTGCCTCTGGATGTCCATAGTCCTTTAAAGTTATGTTCAAAATTAATAGTCAGGTCATTTTACTATTGTTAGTTTGTACACTGAAGAAGTTTATGTCCATCCGAACTTAATTTTGTCTCTAGTGCCGCGCACCCCTCCCACTCTCATTCCCTTGGGAAGGTATGTGCCCATTGCGTAATATCAAACGAAAAATATAACACGAGATTGTTTGGAGAATCACACCAAGTGTCCTGTCTTGAAGTATATCTTACGAAAAATCCTGGCTACGGACCTGCTTGTCTCCAATAATCACAAATTATTGTATCATGATAGATGATAGCAGTGACGTGATCGCATACAAAAATGCTCTTTTTTAGTGGTGTCACAATCTTGAAAATCTAATTTTGTTATTTTTATGTTAACAATCGGCAAATGTACAATATTTTAGTTGGAAGTGGAAGAGGGGAGGGGGGAGGTCGGAGACAATTTAAAACTGTTTTTCATTGTGCATATATTTCATTAAATTTTGTATTATTTATTCAAAATCTTATAATTAGCAAATCTGTGGAAAAAGTTCCGCCCTGATGCTGCTCCTATGGCGATTCAACGCCAAAAGGGATGCCACTTAGTTTCTGACAACTATCGATGAACTGCAAACGTGTGCAAAATAATGCAACCTGACATGTAACATATCCTAGTAGCCTGTGAGTTATTTGTTGAAGATATGTTTATTATAGGTGGGAATGGGATGATACGATCAATCATAGGGCGCTTTTCTCCTATGCAGATCTCCAGTCGATTAATAATTCATAATCATCAAACTAAGAGAATAAATGTAGTATTCGATAGACTTGGCGTTATACGGGGGACATTCCCAACCCATTATAATGCGACCGCCCGCTCTTGTCAGGCTTATTGTATTGATAATTTTACATTTTGTTTATTGAGACGTTTTCCCGTCCCCCGATAGGCATAAAGATGATCTACCCCCCTCTCGGTTTCCCAGTTGGTCCCACTCTTCGACCCTCTCAATACTATTTTGGCGCCGTCATGATTTAATGAACATGCAGGGCCGTAATTCCCGGGGACAGAGGGGAATTCCCCCACTTTCTGGCGGCATAACAGAAATAAAAGAACCACATGTGATGGAGGTGTCAACTTATTTTATGATGGTATTAATTCATATGGTGAGATATGAACTTACTTGATGAAGGTGTCAATATGTTTCATGAAGATATCAGTAGAGTGCTTCCACACCACAATCAAATGTGGTCTTTTCGGCGAACTCACTATATATGATGGTTTCGTATGTATTCATGAGTCATATCCTACAGACCAATTGAATGTTGTCTTCATGATTTTATATATTCAATAGTTCCGCCAATCAGTATTTTCGTATCTTCGTACGAAATTAAAGGCCAGTTATCGTCTCTAACGTGGCGGTAAATACACTTATATTCGCGTGTTTTGATTGGTGAAAGTGAAACACATTGGTATACTGTACATTGATAGACCAATCTGAATCGTTTTGGAATAACAATCGAATCAGTTGATACCAATATCAAATAAATTGATAAATAAGTTGATACCTTCATGTTTTAAGTTGATACCTTCATGATATCAATTGACGCCTTCATCAAATAAGCTGATACCATCACCATATAAATCAAAAACTTCATCAAATAAGTTGATACCATCACCATATAAGTTAATACCAAATTTGACATTTCCATCACATGTGGTCCTTTTGGCCCATAGTAATACTAAAACGAATGCTAATGCTTAAAATACTTGGATTTTGCATGGGTATACAACTTGGTAAAAATGCTGACTGTAAAGAACCACATTATTGATACAAACCACACCCAACACAAAGCTTTATGGGTCGACAAGGAGCGCCCGTCGTCGAAAATGGTCGGCAACATTACTCCAATGCACTCCATCATATCACAAACAGCTAAGTTGATGATACATACACTTATTGTTTTGTTTTTTCTCTGAGTGATCGACACAAAATGAAAATAGTGATTGTTATTACTTCAAAGGTAAAGAGGGTTTCACTATTGTGAAATTCCATTTTGATTAAGTGTTTCACGCACGTCGAAGTTTTAAGAGTAAGGCATCTTCAAAATAATTGAAATTCTGATACGAATGTTTAGCCAATAATTGCACAAAGTTAAATACACGCAACGGTCACAACAAGTTATGATGCACAAGTGAAAATCAATTATAAAAAATGAAAGTTACGGAAGGGAATACAACTGATTTCCTTATCACCTTTGTGTACATAAATATCAATAAATATGTTAAGGCCTATCATGTTTATAATATAATAAAGTACTTATACAGCGCCATTACTAAAAAGATATTCTATCGCGCTTTCCAATCAAGATGTAGAATAATAAAACACACTGAGAAACTGCGAAAAGAACCAAAGAAGAATAAAATTAAAAAATTAATTAAAGGCCAGCTTGAAAAGGTGAGTTTTTAGGTTACGTTTGAATGAGATAAATGATGAATTAGACTTTACTGAATCAGGCAGGTCATTCCATAGTTTGGGACCGATGGAACAAAATGCACGAGAACCGAACGAAGTACGAGTACGGGGTAGAGAAAGAGGAGGATTACATGAGCTGCGTGTATTATATGTGGATTTACGGAACTGAATTAGCTGTTTGAGGTAGGCTGGTGCCTGATTATGAATACATTTAAAAACAAGACACAGAACTTTAAATTGGATACGTTTAACAATAGGAAGCCAATGCAGTTCTTTAAGGCAGCTTGAAGCACTATCGAATTTGCGTTTTTGCAAAACAACTTTAGCTGCCTGGTTCTGAATTGATTGCATTGGTAATACACTAGAAGTGGGCAGCCCAGCAAACATAGCATTGCAATAGTCGAGGTGTGAAATGACTAAGCTTTGAACCAGTAGCCTACAACTTTCAGTGGTCAAGTGTTTCCTGATTCGACGAATCATATTTAAGTTGCGACTGGCTACAAGGCACTTTTCCTTGATATGTAGTTGCATATTCAAGTTAGTATCAAGTGAAACACCTAGTAATTTAATGCAGCTGGATGGTTTTATAGAATCAGTACCGACTTGAATCGAGTCTGTCGTAATTCTACGCCTGTAATAAAGTGAACTAAAGAAAATGGCCTCAGTTTTTTTGTCATTCATTTTGAGCTTATTCAGCTGCATCCAGTGTTTTAGTTTGGATAAGACTTGTTGCATACCATTAACAGAATCTAATTCTTGAGCTACATTACCAGAATCAAAGCTAGAATAAAAAGAGTGATCATCAGCATAACCAATGATATTCACGTGATCATTAGCATGTGAAATAACATCTGCAAGAGTACTTGCATAGCAAGTAAATGCAACCGGACCTACAACTGAGCCCTGGGGAACAGAAAAGGGTAGATCATGAGATTTGGATTGGCAGCCATTAACACAAACAACACACTTCCTAGAAGAAAGGTAGGAAGTAAACCATTCCAGGCCGGTGTTAGAGATGCCAAATTTATTCTTCAAGACATTCAGAAGAATTCCATGATGCACCGTGTCAAAGGCTGCCGAAAGATCTAGTTTTTACCACTTGTTTACCAAGATGTTTACCACTTGAGGAAGTAAATACGATGTGAACTTATATGCTAATCGTAAAACCGTTTTATTTTAAATGTTGTAGGCTTGTTTTTCTTCTGTTTTGGAGTTTTCACGCAGTTTTTGCATTGATTAAAAAAATTTATGTCAAATCCTGAAAAGTCAAATCAACTTGGTTCGAAATTGATAATTTTTTTACAGTTTACTTCGATTTTGTATGTATATTTTTTCAAAAAACGTAGGGCAAACTTGTGATGTCATCATTTGAAAAGTTTATTATGTAAATTCATCAAGAAACCAACATGTAAACATGATAATAGAAATGTTGAACTGGTCACGAACCTCATAAGGTATTTAAAAAAATAAAGTTCTGACTCGAGTAGTTTTGTTGAATTTAAAATCTATAGATTTTAATTGTTTTTTATTTTTCCATTTTACTTGCATTTTGACTGACTTATAAGGCTCTTTTTGTATCTATCTGAATTTCAGGAAATAGTCTAAGAATTTTAGGATTTAGTCGCAGAATTTCAGGATACATAGACCATAATTCATAAAATACTTTAGGAATACTTTGTGTGGCCAGCCGGCCAGAAGCTCTGTTTCTATCACAAATGGTAGTGTACGACCTTTAGTAAAAAAAAAAAAAAAAATTGTTGCTGACTATGCCGACGAAATGTTATCTTATTTTCCAAAACCATAGTTCTGCATCACAATTTTACATATCGATAACGTTTTTAAAGAAGTAACTGTTGCTTTCTGAAGAAAACTTTGAACCAGATATGGGGGGCAAAGCTTCTCATATCGCTAATAAATTCTCGCAGTACGTGTATGGAAGTACAGATACCGATTCCACGAATGCAGCGGTAGCAAGAAAAAGATTCAAAGTTTCACCCTTTGTACTGAAAAGAACGGGGTAAATGTTTTAATAAGTGAATAATTTTTGTGTGAAAGCATTCCTTACGATATTTGTGTACATTCACCTTGGGGCTTTTTATCAATACCAAAATTATTGAACAGACTACCGCACAGTATTGTTTTTATTTAACTTGGTGTTTCACTTAGGCTAGGCATATCGTTACTTTCAATAGGGTTTTTTTTTTTTTTTAGATTGTGACAAAAAGTGCTAGCCTACACAGAATGTGATTCTCTTTAAATATGTTCACGACCAATGCCTAACCCACCAGGTCTAAACATTTAAGCATATTCACATTTCCATATAGCAATTAGAATAGGAAATTTTAACCAAAGATTTACAGTACAATTTATGCAATGCACAAGGAGCACTTTAGATTTTGAACACCCTCCTGGCACATTTGACTCTGACTGTCGCACTGCCGTTAAACATCAGCAAATTTCTTGAATAGGCTCCACATTCATTGATTGTAATTATAGCATGGGGGAACCTAATGTCGTGCACTTGAGAAAAAAAATGGCAAAATTTTTATAAAAAAATGAGAACCTACCTTTAAAAATTTGTTGAAGCTGTCACTAAACTTTTCATCTTTGTAACGGTGATGAATAACAAAAAAACTTCTTCATGAAAAAGTCAAGCTATAACAAATTATAACGAAACTCGAGCATGTTCGTTCAAGTCTAAGGGTCTCCTAATTTTGTGCATCTAATGGCGCACTTTGGCTTTTGCTTTTATCAATTAGGAAAACTTGGAAGTCTTTTTAAAACAGTATGCAAAATGTTGTTTTCAAACAGTTAACGTATATAAAAATATTGAAACGTCTAAAAAAGAGATCAAAAATCACTCTTCTGAGTCTTCACAATGGGGGCATAAGAATACAAGCAATCACACTAAAACACCTTTTGATTCAATAGCTAATTTTTAGTGATATCTGGTGAAAAGAATCTACCTAGACCTTTCATTTGGTTCCGATCAAAACAACTGAACTACAGGAATCGAACGCAATACTGTATTATCATAAAATCACCCATACACAAAGCTCTTTGCGTAAACGTACGTATTGTACATGCACACAGTTCAGGGTCATGTTTTAATCCTTGTGAATCCCTGCTGGCAGCTTGCCAAGTCCGTCACTTGCCATACAAACAAACTTTAACAAAGTAAAAATTACACCCCCAAAGGCCCAAGGCGTGCTTATAGACCGGTCCAAATGTAAGTAACCAATCACATTTGTTATAAACCCCATATGCACTTAACATTATAACGGACTGATCAATATTCTTTTGATTTGTTGGGGATTTTATATTGATAAAAGTTGTTGCGTATTTCGTAGGAATATGTGCTTTCGTCGCACGATACTGAGACGAAAATAAAAGTGGTAAAAAGTTTGGGCAAGATGCATAACAATGGAATTGAGAGAAGAGTTTTCGGCATATGTTTGTACTTTTTTAGGGGGAGGGGAGGGCACTTTGACAGTTGAATATTCATTGTATTTTTAATATCCATTGTACATAAACAAATATTTTGTAAATACTTCTACCATTCCGATTAAAAAGAAAAAGAAATAAAAAAAGTTTCATTGACAATTTGTCAAAATAAGTGGACTAAATTTGAATAGTTCTTCATGGGAGGTCACCTTGGATTATCACTGGAGCCCAGCACTCAAACTTGTCTAGCTAGAACCCTGCAAGGGCGTAGTTGCTTACTGTAGGCATAGTTATTGTCACAACCCACATACATGTATATAATCACTGGGACATTTGTTTTGTGTATGTAGGTTGTTCCAATTTGAGTCACACTTAAGCAAAATGTATTTTCCAAAATGTGATAACTTCACTTCCTTTGGGATTTCACCCTGTCAATTTGATTATCCGAAAAAATGTTCATTAGTTGCCTTTTAAGAGAAGAATTTTGCCAAAGTTAAATCCACTGATAGTTTGTTGGTGGTCGTCATGTTTCAAAACTTTTGTTGAGTGTCACGCCTGAGCATTTGTACTCAGGGCTTCTTCATTGTACTAATTTTTGGAGCAAAAAAATTCCATGTGTGGTATCTATGTGTCGTCTTTAAAATCAGCAAATAATTATTCAACCTTTTTCTGTTTTAGAATTTTTTTTAACGAAAGTGAAAGTAGTTGCATTTCTTTGCATAATTAAAATTCTTCTTCTAGTATTTCCATGATCTGACGAAAATTTTAAATGGACCCTGTGGTGCCAGAGACAGTAGTCACATGACTATCATTTTTTAACTTTGACATCTTCAGAACAAACTTAACACTGTAGAGTGCGAAGAACAGACAGAGAAATTGTGCCAAAAATCATCTGATATTGCCTAGGCTGGATTATTTTGAAGAGAGGTTTCGGCCTGGAAAACATCATGGAGCATTTTAACTCAGTTAGAATGAAATGTTTAACATCGCTGCATAGGACTTGAATAAATCCGTCAGGCTGTAAATCAGATACAACAACAATCAGGGAATGTCAGCCAATAAGAAAAAACACATATCAGTGGGGAAGTAAAAGGCCTGGAACGAATAACTGATATATACTTTAGGTCTAGAAGATATTGATGAGATGTGGGGTATTATTTGTGGGTTGAACTGGGTGGCACTGACTTCCATATTTTTGGTAACATTTTTTTATTTCTTTTTCTCTATAAAGGTCAATGTATTTTGATGAAGATGGCCATCTAGCTCATGAATTTTATGTAGAAATACCAGCATCAAGTGGAAAGATGAAAGCCAGAATGATGAAAATCCACAGAAACTTGAAACCTCAGGTAAGAAGAATGCCACCTGTGCTGAATACAGATTAAGTATTGAGCACAGGTTAACTTCTAAAGACATTTGCACACCAAACGCGACACAGCAAGCTGTTTGTAAACAAAATTAAATAAATTAATAGAAAATATACATTTTGGCATCATGGCAGCAATCTCCTCCACAGAGTGTATGTGTGTGTGTGTGGGGGGTGGCATACGAAGTTCTGAAGAGTACCCCCCACCCCACCACACCCCCACAAAGTTCAACATTTTTACCCATGAAGCACATTCTAATAATTTTAAATGTAAATATTCATGGCAACAAAGCTTTGTACAAACTAGGTAATTTAATCTTAAAAGTCCCACAAGGAATTCCAGGAAGGAATCAAAACAAGTAGTGTATTTGTATCACTTAAGATTGGAAAATGGTGAACGGTGTTTAAGAAATATTTCTATTAAAATTGTATTTTTATGTATCTGATAGAAAAATAATTAAGAAACAGATTGGTAAAAACCATGCTGATATCTCATTCCTAGAAAAAGTCACAACGTAGGGAAGACATCGTTGTCACCCGCATTCGCCTCCGCCACTCCTCTCTTACTCCCATCTCTTATCCGGCTCCCCTGCCCCTCTCTGCTCCACTTGCAACATCGATCTCTCCATCAAGCCTATTTCTTCACCTGTCCCCTATAGCAGAAACTCTGATCTCTTCTCTCCTCAATCTTGGACCTATTAAAAACAATTCTTCCTCAAGCATCATCAACTTCCTCCGCAACAACAACCGCTTCCACCGCATATAATCTTCTCCCCTTCTACACCTAACCTTACACAGCCCTTTCTTTTCACCTAACTTTTTTCCTACATTCAGCTGTTCCCCTTTATCTCCCTTACAAACCTTCCATCTCCTCACTATCCTTACTCTTACACCATTATTTATTAAGACATTGGCACATTTGACTCTGACTGTCGCAGTACCGTTAAACATCAATAAACAAAACCACACCAAACCTAGAAAAAGTTATTGAATTTTAAAAGATTTTTCTCGCCCGCATACTGAGTCTGTCATCATTATGTTGTTATCACAGCACTTCCTATACTAAACCTGATGTATTTCTTTATTATTCACTATTCTTAGTAATTTTTGAAGAATTTGTTTTCTCTTATTTATAAAATACAAAATTGCTTTTCAAAGAAATACATAAAAGATAGTCCAGGATGTGTTGTGATGACATCATAATGATGACTTAGACTCAGACCAACAATTCTTTTACACAGACAAGAAAAATCTTTAAAATTCAATAACTTCTTGTAGGAATAATATTTTAAGTCATTTTTTCACTAATCTGTTTCTTTTATTGTCCTCTATCAAATGTATTGAAATGGATATTCCATGGGACTATTCCTTTAAAGTGATGGGGGCAGGGTGGAGGTAATGAGGGCATGGTGAAAGTAATGAGACAAAGAGAGGGAAACAAGGGCAAGGTTGATCATCCTTTTGAAAAAACTTATTTGTCAAGGGTTTCATCATTTTCATTTCAGGGAGATGTGGAACTTGAAATCCCAAGACTTCATGTTGATTTGCCAGTGGTAATGTGTCAAATATGATGAAGAGAACTAACTGGAGGAGCAAGCTATGCAGAGGAGAAAACTGTGCAAAAGAGTGAAAAACGACTAAGGCCAACTTAAGCTGGATTTTTCAACTTTAATCATTTGAAATTTGAAAATGTCAGAAATAGAAACCGTTTTGCACTATCCAGATGGTGTCAAGCTTTTGTTATGAGGTATTTAAGTGTCATTACCATACCAAACGATGGTAAATGTAAAACTTGTATCTGTAATACAGTATTCCTAAATTAAAGAATGTCAGAAATAGAAACCATTTTGCACTATCCAGATGGTGTCAAGCTTTTGTTATGAGGTATTTAAGTGTCATTACCATACCAAACGATGGTAAATGTAAAACTTGTATCTGTAAATAAAACAGTATTCCTAAATTAGAGAATGTCAGAAATAGAAACCATTTTGCACTATCCAGATGGTGTCAAGCTTTTGTTATGAGGTATTTAAGTATCATTACCATACCAAACGATGGTAAATGTAAAACTTGTATCTGTAATACAGTATTCCTAAATTAAAAAATGTCAGAAATAGAAACCATTTGGATGGTGTCAAGCTTCGGGGACTGGGTATTTAATTGTCACTACCATAACAAAAGATGGCAAACTTTATTTGTGATACGTACTGTACAGTATTCCTAAATTTGAAAATGTCAAATAGAAACCTTTTGCACCGTCTGGATGGTGTCGAGCTTCATATGTACTTAAGTAATGCTTGAAGTAGCTTCCATAGAAAATGGATGGCAAAATGAAAGTTGTATCTGTTATACATTCTGTATGGTATTCTTAAAGTTAGAATTCAAGCCGGGCAGATGCCACATGTTCTTAGTGGGTATTACCTTCAAGTGTTCATAGTTTGTTATGAATATTCAGGTTCAGTAAGCCATCCAACACTTAACTGTAGACCTCAAGTTTTGTCTTCATACATTTAGGGAAAAAGTGGTTTAAGTGTTGATTATTCTGGCCTGACAGTGACTTGCCCCTTTCTAGCATATTTGGTGTGTGGGAAGCAGCATTAGTGATACCACATTTTGAATAATGTGAACACAACAACTGTGATCAACTATGGTTTCCATAGCCACAGTTTTTTGGTAAGACACCATGGCTTGAAGTACATAAATAATGTTGCAAGGAGGAAAATAGTTTTGAAAGAGGGTAATATTCTTGACAGTCACCTGATAAACATTTTTGTAGTTGGAAGCCACTGTATGCCAGGAACCTAATAGTTTAAGTTGGGGATGAGCTGCTGTATTGCCCATGGCAGTGTGCACAAGTTTTCAACCACAGTGTGCACAATTTACTATAGTAAACATTCAGAATTGTTTTTCATTTAATTTTTTTTTAATATGCAATATAGTATAAACTTTTTCAACTTCATGCTTCTGTTAAAGGAATATTCCCATGTTTTTTTGTAACTTTTCATAAGAAAGAGACAATTTCTTAGAAACAATTTGATTAAAAAAACATCTTATGTTATTGCTACCTGGAAATATTCAAATATTAAGTTTCACAAAAAATGTCAATAAACAATTGGAAAAAGCTCAGTATGAGTATGACATCACAGCAACATATTCTCCCACAAAAGTTATGTGTTTCATCAAAATCTCTCATCCTTTTTTATTAGTAAAACCTGCTAGAAAAATAAATTGATGAAAGTTAGGTATTTATTTACATTGCCAAATATACCCTACATCAATAACCTTTGGGAAATTGTTCCTACAATACAGTAAAAACCAATTTATGTTCAAAGAAATACATACAAATTTGTAATGGAATTGCCTCTAAGACATCATCAAATACGAATTCATCATACTGTACAAAAACTTTACAATGCAATTGGGAAATCTATATGATATCAACCTGATTTTTGTACCAAATTGGCTCTAAAAGTATGCTTTTCAAACAGAATTTCACAAAAAACACATAAGAATATTCCTTTAATGATGAATCTAGATTATTATTATTATTATTATTATGCAATATAATAGGCGTGATTGTGAGCTATCACAAATAGGAACATTATTTTGTTTACAGTGTTTGATTAAGAAACTGATTGGTCAAGGGTGATTGGCCACTTTAGAATTAACTGGGTCCTGAAGTATATATCATCATTGGTGGTATCCTGTATGCAGGGGCATAGGAAGGTCACCTCGCAGGGGGACAAGAATCCCCCAAGTTTCATTGTTAGGAATTTATCTTCAATTTTCAGGAAATGTTGCTAAATTCACCCCAATTTCCAATAATTTTATTTTAATGATTTCCCAATTTGACCTCCCAACTGGTAAGAAAGCAGGAAAGTGAATTGAATATTACCATTTAAGTTATCATGTATCATGATGCATCGCAAAGTAACCATTTGTTCCCAGTAACATCCCTACAGTTTACCAATTTTTCTGCATGGTTGGATTAATTTAGTGGGATAAAGCTTATGAATATTAAACAAAATGTAATTTGTGTATGGTCATAAGCTTTGTAGTTTTACGAAGTACTACACCCAGTTTTGCCAACTCTCTGTTAGAATTATTAATTACAAAAATGATTTTATACCTACAGGGAAAAAACATAAGTCATGGATTTTTGTGATTTGATCCTTTTACCAATTTCTGAAATTATTGATGGGGAAAGGATGTCGAACCTCCATACTTTGTGTATGGGTGCAGTGTTGTAATTCAATTTTTTGAAGAAAGTTTCTCACTTTTGCCTTTGTTATATATAGTTTACAGAGGAATCCACCTTTATTTTCTAATAGTGCCAGAATCTTTTCTTAAAGGGATTAGTTCAGGGGTCAGGCATTGGCAAGTCCATCTCACATGAAAGAGGACCTAAAAGACAATATGGTAAAGAAAGCATTCAAAAATCTTATTGCGTTAAGTAGATATCAAAGTTTGTTATCATTTGTGCAGGAACGACTCAAATCAGACTAGTTGTGATGTCATAGCCTCAGATTACTCAGTCTTTATGTATTCAATCATATTTGGTCCTGCGATTTTGTGGCTTTAAAATTATGGGATATGTCAAAAAAAAAGTAATAAAACTGAATCTAGGAAGGGTATTTATAATATACAACCTGAAGAAAGTTTGAGGAAAAATAATGTATATAGTAAAAAATTCAGTAAACTTTCTTTAAAATGCATTAAGAGTTGTTAAAAATGTGAAATTAAAGATGCCAAGTTCCATAGTAGATTTACTATGCCAGTCATTTCTACACAGATAAAACAGAGCTGAACATGTCCTTAACAGAATAAGATTTTTGAATGCTTTCTGCACTATTTTAATTCTTTTGAAGTCCTCTTTCATGTAAGATGGACATGCTTGACCACTGAACTAATCCTTTAACCATCATGTATTAATTTTTGTTGAAATAGTGCAATATTCTTCTGTCAAATTTGTCCCATATTTTACTTGCAGTAGTTCAGTTGATGGGAAGTAAATGGTTGTGGGTGTAGAACAACCGCTTAAGTAATTGGATAGCAAGGACAAGCGTTACTGAGGTATGGCTTATAGGTACATGTACTCTCATCCAAAAAGTTGTGGATTTTTTCTTTACAAATTGGGATTTTTTACTAGAAGTATCACATACACAACAGTCATTAATATAAAGAACTTACGTGCATCTGCTGAATAAACTCATTTGTTTGTGTACAATTACCATCATGTCAAATAAAAAAAGAAAAAAAAAACATTGAATATTTTACATCAAAATTATTCTTGAATGCTCATTCTTAGATGCTCATTGTGTACTGTTGTGTGCAAGATGGGTATTTGATTTAAGCAATTTGATTTGCTAGAAAGCCTACAATAACCTGCCCTAACTCCTTGTACTAGTAATACTTTAAAATGTAAGATTATTTGGAATTAAATAAAATTGATAAACTTAGCAACAAAATTCATTTTAAAGTGATCATTTAAAATCTAATTATTGCTTGTTTATGTTACTTATTATGACTGTTTCTTTGATGATTAATATCTGTTTTGAGATCATTACCCCAGTTTTTAACATAAGAGGAATGCCTTTGGTTATTTGGTACTAAGTGCAGTAATTGATCTTTCATAGTGGGTTATCGATTGAAGTCTTTGTTATTTTTAGTGTCCTTTTTTAAATTCACTGAAATTTTGAAATTGTGCAGGCCAAATCTGGACTTTTTGAAAAAGTTGGCAGGGGGTATTTGCAGTAAAAGCCAATGGTGGACTGACTCATAGGTGTACGAACCAGAGGGAACATGCCCCCACTTCTCCAAAATATAACAAAATATTCCCTTTTGAAAATGTAAAATGGTCCTCAATTATTGTGAAAGGTGATAGAACTGGTAGAATGTGTGCACACTTTTTACAAAAGTGCCCCTTTTGAAATGGCGTGCCCCATGAATACTGAGCCAGTAGTAGGAAACTGGCAACTTATGTCAGTCTCATGTATGGAAGGAATGTGCCCCCATTGGAAAAGTGCCAAAATGAAGTGCCCCTTTTACTTTACTTAGTTGTTTTGGACTCATTTATTCTACCTGCAGATAGGGTTGGAAGACTTATGCATGTAACTTGGGACGTGCCCTCTAAGAGATTATGCCTTAAACTTTTCAAAAGCTTTCTCTACACCTGGACTGACCAAATATTTAATATGCAGTGTTGTGTGTTTTCAATATATTTCAGTTTTTGCTTTAGTCTTAAAGCATGGTTTTTTATGTTGAGTGTTTGAGTTAGTCACAGTTGAGTTTCAATCTTGAGAGTTTTTGGAAGGTGAGCCAGAGCTCATGTGTAACGAACTGAAAGAAAAATGTAAATTTGCTATATTCTGATAGAGATGTTTACACCTTTTGAATTGCAAGGCTTAAAGGTATCTTTAAAGTTGTTTTTCTTATAATTGTTTGTTTAAAAAGTTATTCTTCTTACAATTTCTTCTGAACTGTTGAAAACACTGTAGTAAAAATGTACTTCCTTCTTCCAGTTTAAATTCCCACCACCAATGGTATGTCCAGTATCCAAAATGTAGGGAGGGGTGGGGAAGTCCAGTAGTGACTGTTGATGTGAACACCAACAAATGGGGTCCAGTGTTATTTTAAAAAAAGTGGTGGGTATCCCTGTCCCTGGACAATGCCATTGCTCACCACCCTTTCTCTCCTATATTCAAATTTAACTGTTCTAAAGGTAGATTATAGAGTTAATAGTATGAGATTCAGTGATAAAATCTTGTTTTGTAATTTGTGTACCTGCTTGAGTAAAGTAATGTTCATGTCTCCCTACATCCACCATGTTATACGGATTTTAAATAATCGGAAGTGAAAATGTATGTATGTACAGTATAAAAACCTCTATAGAAATCAATAATGTAAAGACTTGAGTTTGTTTCTTTCTTGTGTATTTGGTAGTAATTTCAAGAATTATGATTTTTTTTTTAACTTTGGAGTTGGTACTTTGAAACCAACTCCAATGTAATAAAATGTCCTTTGTGACTCATGAACAATGGCGACATTTTTTTTTATAATAAAAGGCCACTTATTGTGTTAAGATTTGATAGTTATACAATACAATTCTGCATTTCTGATTGTTCGAAATAGTTTTACAGCTTAACAGACCAAAAATAGAAAAGTAGCAGAAGAGTGTTAAAAGGTAAAATGAAGATCAGTGGCTTTAAACTTGAAGTGAGTATATTCAAACTTCAAGCCAATCTACGAATAGTACAATACAATAATCTTAAACCTAGCCAACTTAAATAACCTGACCAGAGTCTTCTTGACCTCTTTGGGTAACGCTTGGTATTTTGATAAAGTCTAGCATATTCCAAGATAGTGATCCATTTTCTGCGTGGAATCAAGTTCCTGCGTGGAATCAAGTTCCTGCGTGGAATCAAGTTCCTGCGTGGAATCGAAGTTCCTGCGTGGAATCGAGTTCCTGCGTGGAATCGAGTTCCTGCGTGGAATCGAGTTCCTGCGTGGAATCGAGTTTCCTGCATGGAATCGAGTTCCTGCGTGGAATCGGAAATCGAGTTCCTGCGTGGAATCGAGTTCCCGCGAATCGAGTTCCTGCGTGGAATCGAGTTCCCGCGCGTCGAAGTTCCTGCGGTTCCTGCGTGGAATCGAGTTCCTGCGTGGAATCGAGTTTCCTGCGTGGAATCGAGTTCCTGCGTGGAATAAAGTTCCTGCGTGGAATCGACTTCCTGCGTGGATTCGAGTTCCTGCGTGGAATCCAGTTCCTGCGTGGAATCTAGTTCCGCAAGAAATCCAGTTCCGCAAGGAATCCATGCAGTTCCGCGAGGAATCCAGTTCCGCGAGGATTTCAGTTCCGCGAGGATTCCAGTTCCTGCGAGGATTCATGTTCCTGCGTGGAATCATGTGCCTGCGTGGAATCATGTTCCTGTGTGGAATCAACGAGAAGTCAAGTTCCGTGAGGAATTCAGTTCCTCGAGGTTCCGCGATCCATTTCCTGCGATGAATCGTGTTCTTGCGTGGAATCGTGTTCCTGCGTGGAATCCAGTTCCGCGAGGATTCAAGTGCGCGAGGAATCCAGTTCCGCGAGGAATCCAGTTCCGCGAGGAATCCAGTTCAGCGAGGAATCCAGTTCCGCGAGGAACCCAGTTCCGCGAGGAACCCAGTTCCGCGGGGAATCCAGTTCCGCGGGGAATCCAGTTCCGCGGGGAATCCAGTTCCGCGGGGAGTCCAGTTCCCAGCCCGGGAGTCCAGGGGGGATTCCAGTTCCGCGGGGATTCCAGTTCCAGCTGGCCCGGAGTCCAGCCCGCTGGGAGTCCAGCCCAGCTGGGAGAGCCCAGCCAGCCCGCTGGGAGTCCAGTCCAGCAGCCCCGCTGGAGTCCAGCCTCGCTGGAGTCCAGCCCCGGGGAGTCCAGCCCGCTGGTCCAGCCAGCGGGAGTCCAGCCCCGCTGGAGTCCAGCCCCGCGGGGAGTCCAGCCCCGCGGGGAGTCCAGCCCCGCGGGGAGTCCAGCCCCGCGGGGAGTCCAGCCCCGCGGGGAGTCCAGCCCCGCGGGGAGTCCAGCCCCGCGGGGAGTCCAGCCCCGCGGGGAGTCCAGCCAGGAGCCCTGGAGTCCAGCCCCGCGGGAGTCCAGCCCCGGGGAGTCCCCCGCGGGAGTCCAGCCCCAGCCTGGGAGTCCAGCCCCGCCCAGCCCCGCTGGGAGTCCAGCCCCGCGGGAGTCCAGCCCCAGCCGGGAGTCCAGCCCCGGGGAGTCCCAGCCAGCCCCGCGGGAGTCCAGCCCCGGGAGTCCAGCCCGCGGGAGTCCAGCCTGGGAGCCAGCCCAGCCGGGAGTCCAGCCTGGGGGAGTCCAGCCCCCCGCTGGGAGTCCAGCCAGCCCAGCCAGCGGGAGTCCAGCCCAGCCCCAGCCCCGAGAGGAGTCCTGTAAGAATCTTGATACAATGATTTCTTTTGAAGTTTAAATCCGTAGGAAATATGAGGTCCTTGAAGACTTATAACAGTTGTATAGATCCCCCGATAGATCCACATTATTAATTAAATGATATAATTTTGGCAGACAGTTTAAGGCAAAAGAGATATCTGATTATTCAATCCTCAAGCAGAAATCGACGATAATTTAGTTGACTATGATAATCCACACACTGATGGCAGTTTATTAATTCTCAATGTAAGAGATACAATTTTTGAAACCTCACCGATTATCTTCGACGAATTTGAATCGGTTAAGTCGGCAAAAATCCTTCAAGGAGACATGAAGTATGAGTAAAAAATAAAAAACTAGTTAGCAATACAAGTGTTAGTAAGTTTAGCTTTGAAACAGTTGAGACTTGGTGCATGTACAATGTCTGACGACCCATTCCAATCCTTTAGTGTGTGAGGGAAGAAAGAGTGTTTATAGGGAACCTGGAAATTAAGGTCATGATTATTTCTTGTATTAGTTCTGACGGTGGGGATAAGTTCATCTTTATTGATGGCGACAAGATTGTTATTGATTTTATATAGCATATGTAGCCGGGTGTTGTATCTTCTTGTTTTAAGCAGGGGCCAATCTAATTTATGAAGCATGCTTTTTACACTAGATTTATAAGAGTAGTCTGCCATACAGAACCTGGCGGCTCTCCTTCGAATCGATTTAAGTTTATCCACATCGCACTGGTGATGGGGGTCCCAGACTGCAGATGCGTACTCAAGTACTGGCCTGACTAGAGCTTTATAAGCAGTGGATTTAACGTCGGTGGGACAGTTTGAGGGGTTACGTTTTAATAGGCCAAGTACAGAGTTAGCTTTCTTTGTTATGTTATGTATATGTTTATCCCATCTAAGTTTATTATCAATTTCAACGCCTAGGTATGGGTGGGAGTTGACATGTC
The DNA here is from genome assembly GCA_020152595.1 of Chiridota heheva. NCBI lineage: Eukaryota > Metazoa > Echinodermata > Holothuroidea > Apodida > Chiridotidae > Chiridota > Chiridota heheva. The sequence continues at coordinate 1,118,764 of JAIGNY010001918.1, read as the reverse complement.
TTAGTGGCTGGTTGCATAAGGTATAAACAGGTGATTTAAAGCATTTCTTAGAGGAAATTGACAAGATGTAGCATTTAGAGAGGTTGAAATTCATTTGCCATTTGTTTTGCCATTGTTCAAGTTTGTTAAGATCATCTTAGAGGATTTGTTGGTCAGAGGGGTTATCAATTGTTCTGTACACAATGCAGTCATCAGCAAACAACTGTGCTGTTTATATTATCAGGGATGTCATTTACATATAGAAGGAAAAGTAATGGACCCAAGACAGTATACCTTGTGGTACACCGGATAAAACTTGTTTAAAATCAGAGATTTCACCATCACAGACAACACGCTGGATGCGATTGTTGAGGAATGATGCAAACCAGGCCAAGAGATTTCAATCAACGCCATAGGCGGAAAAATTGGATAACAGGCGCTGGTGTGGGACTTTATCAAACGCTTTTGAGAAGTCAAGAATAGCCATAGAGACGTTACTGTTTTGGTCAATTTGTTTAGAGATATCATTTATTGTTAAAAGGAGTTGTGTTTCAGTCGATCTTTTTGCACGAAAGCCATGTTGTAAATCAGTTAAGATATTATGCTCATCAAGGAATTTCATCACCTGTGAGTGGATTATATGCTCAAGGATTTTACTACAAACGCAGGTATGGGAAATAGGTTTATAATTAGCTGGATTTTGTTTATCACCTTTTTTAAAAACGCTACATATGTTTGCTTCTTTCCACTTGTTAGGAATAGTCCCATTATCGACAGAGGTTTGAAAGAGATCAGTTAGAATTTCATAGAGGTCATCAGCGTGTGTTTTTAGAAACCATGGTGGTATTTGGTCAGGACCTGAGGCTTTGTTTGGGGTCTAGGTCATGCAGTTGCTTTTTGACACCTGGGGTAATTATAAGTTGGTTTATTTTGCTGTTGGTGAGTGGTTTAGTTACAGGGATTTGGGAGGTGTTTTCTTCTGTAAAAACACTGAAAAACTGGTCATTTAGAGTGTTAGCTTTAGTTTTACTGTCACTGCAGAGTTTACCATTATTTAGTAGATCAGACACACCTACAGATTGACTTCTTAATCTTTTGATATAGGACCAGAATGCCTTTGGGTTTTCGTTAAGTGAGTTTTTAAGTTTATCACAGATAAGGGTGTTTCTAGCTTCTTTGAGGTTTTTACGGACAGCCTTCCTAAAGCTTTTATAGGTAGTCCAGTCATTGGCTTGTTGATTAGTCTTAGCTTTTTTAAACAGTTTATGTTTTTTCCTGCAGAGACGGCGTTGCATACGGGTGAACCAGGGCAGATTTAGTTTAGTTGAGGTGAATTTGTGAGGCGTGTTTTTATCAATAATCAATTTAATTTCCTGTTCAAAGAAATTCCATTTTTCATCAACATTAATTGATGAGCTATTAAATTTAGAATAATATCGCAGTTTAAGTTTTGACAGGTCTTCTTTTTATGCGTTCTGTGTTAGCTTTTTTCCTTAAATAGATTTAACGTTAAGGTAACTTTTACGAGGAGAGGAGATGTTTAGGGTCAGTTCAACAATATCATGGTCACTTAAACTGGGTATGACTGAGTTAACAGCTGGTGAGTTGTTAGTAAATACACGATCTAGAATGTTGTTATCTCTGGTAGGTGACTGCACCATTTGAGTAAGGCCACTTCAAGAAGCATTTTGACTCCTTCGGAGGAAGCCTTAGTGCCTGAAATAATGTTTTGGCTCCAGTCAATGTTAGGTTGGTTGATATCACCACCAAGAATAACATTGTTTTTGTCAGCATTTTCCCCTAACTTTTGTTGTGATTTTCTCAACTCAAGAAGGCTAGTAAGGTCATTGTGACTGGGCCTGTAAAAAATTCGTACATACATGCTCTATTCCTTAGGGAATTGGAATTTGGTCTAGATGATCTCACAGTCAGAGTCTAGTTTAGTAAGCTCAGTGAAAATCAGGACATTTTGTATTGCCTGTAATACACCAATGAGCGACATTTGTCCTGTATATCTTCCGCCACCCCTGCTTATACCGCCCGTATAAGTAAAGGAAAATTAGTTTATGTTGCCTATGTTACCATAAAATAAGTAAAAAAAATATAAGTTTATACTGCAAAAAAAAAAGATTGAAAGAACAATTATTTTGTGATATTTATTTTGCCTTTTAACTATTTTTTTAGAGGTATAAACTAATTTTAGGCGTTATAGGCCTAAATGAATCTTGCCTTTACCGTATTTTCGGTAGTATATATTGATTTTGGGCGATATAAATTCTTTTTGCCTTTAACTATTGACATATTGTTGAGCGGCATGATTTAATTTTGGGCGGTATGCCATTAATTTTGGATGGTAGAAATTGATTTGGGGCGTTATGAATTAATTTTGGGATATAAAATATAAAGTTGGGGGAGTACGTGAACGTGTATTATTTCCATTCTTGCCTTTTGCCTTGTTGGCTGCCTATCTAAATGGCGCGCAATCGCGCAAGCGCAATTGGACGCCCAAAAAATGAACTAGCCTAACGGTAGCCTAAATTAACGTTAGGTTAAGCGAGGCCTAACCTTGCCTGCTTAAAGGCGCATTTGCGCAATTTATAAACTCAATTCACGTGTTCAGACACTGAGACAGAGTGAAACTTGGTATGCTTATAATTTTCGGTTTGGCTGAGTGGCGGTTTTGAACAAGTATAGGAAGAAAGCAGTAATCAAATTTGAAAAGCCTCTGACCAATATGTCTGGAAGAGCAGGTTCGAACTTTTGCTGTCATTATTTAGGTCTATCGTTAGGCCAATGAATAGCATGGAAATAACTCTTTTTGTTTTTTCGGATTGCACAGTTACATGGCCTACTTTATGTTTATGGTGTAGGCTAGGCCTAGCCTACCTATTACACGAAATCGTTCTCATCATCATAATCATATACATTCTTGGCCAAAAGCCATTTTAGTGCTCTTACATATATCACGTTGACTATGTAGTTGTAAAGTTTAGGTTGAGATTTCCAGTCATTGTCCAATCTTTACTAAAAACGGACAAGAGATGGAGAGGTTATAACTGATTCTGGTAATGAATTTCATACATTAATCTACTCTGAAATAAAAAAAAACCTCACTCGTAACGTTTAAGGCTAACAGTACCAGTCCAGCAGAACTATTAACTCTGGGTTCACGAATTTAAAACAATGTCCACAAGTGCTTGAACCAATATTATTATCATTATGTTATTGGCAATAACAAGATCAAATGGAGGGTTAGTACCACTGGGAGTAGGGGCCTAGTCGGCCATGGCCTACTACCAATTTCACCAGTCAAAAACTTGAAGTTGAATACAAAAATCATATCCCTGTGCCTCTAACGTTTAGGCCCTAATTCTTCTGTAGGCCTATGCCAAATATGTTCAATTTATTCTTTCAAGTCTTGCTTCTTAGGCCCTGAAGAGCGTAACTTTATTATAAGCCTACTGATGATACGGAAAAAAAAGAGAAAATGCACGGCCAAATCCATATTTCCATAATCAAAATCGAAAGTAGAAGTTGTATTTCCAGCAATATTAATACGACTCGTGATTTGATATCAAATCAAATTACTTTGTATTCCGTTAACTTTTGTTTCGGAAGGATTTTGATAATGGCAGAATTAAGTCGGGCAATACACTTTAATTTGAAACTATATCAACTTTGAAAATCATAGAATAAAATTGGGTTCAACATTGTGTTTCAAACATTTTGTAGTGATAAACAATATTTTTGGTCATTTAGTTAGTAATTATGTAAAATAAAAAAAGGATCTGTGTACTGTATCTGAACATTCTTCTTGGTGAGCATGCGAAGCATGATGCGAATCTATGTACAGTAATGGCGATTTTGTCCATCCGGCCAGCCAGTTTTTCCTAAGATTTCCTCAGAAATAAAACTGTTTTTTGAGAATTCCTTAGAAAATGTTAGTTTCAAGTTGAAAGTTTCTTCAGATATCCTTATGGAAGCGTTATTTGTTACACCTGCATTTTTCCCGTAACTTGTTACACCTGCATTAAAAGTTCCTTACAAAATGTTAGTTTTTCAGAGACACTTAAGAGAGATTTAAGACTAGTTTTCTTAAAAAGTCTTTGAAAGATTTGATATTTTCTTAAAAGATAACTGTAAAATGACATACATTTTCTAGTATTCTTCAGAGATCCTCAAGGGTCTCCCTCGTAGCACTGGAGATTTAAAATTTAAAATTCTTCAAAATATTTGGGCACCAACGGTTGTATTAGGCATGATTATTAAACTCTGCCTTTATTATTGTGGTCATTTGTATAAAGTTCCTACAGTATATGAACTTAACCAGACTTTATTTAGTATGCTTAGTCAGGGAATGTGACAGGATATGACTGCATATGAACATAGGGAGGGATGCCATGTGGGACATGGATGGGGGCCATGCGGGACTTGTGATATAATACATACTATTTGGTATACACCAAGCGCTATATCAGGCATAATTATTTGACTCCGCCTTTTTTTCTTATTCAACAGTTTATTTGCATTTAAGTTATTATATGAACTGACACTCATACATAGTATGCTCAATCAGGGGGGAACTGTGAAAGCTAGGATGAGACTTATGGAACCTATGGTATGTCATGTTCTACATGGGAGTGAGACGCCATGTGGGACATGGGGCGGGATGCCATGTGGAACAGGGTGGGATGCCATGTGGAAGAGGGTGGAATGCCATGTGGGACATAGGGTGGGATGCCATGAGAAACACAGTGTGACAGGGATGCCATGTGTGACATAGGGTAGGAGGCTATATGGGACATAGGGTAGGAGGCTATGGGGACATGGGATGTGATGCCATGTGGGACATAAAGTAGGATGTCATTGTGACATTGGGAGTGATACCATGTGGAACATATGGTGGGGTCCAATGTGGGACATTAGGTGGATGCCATGTGGGACATCAGGTGGGAAGTCACTGATGCAGGACTTGAAGTGGGATGCCATGGGGAACATAGGGAGAGATGCCATGTGGGACACAGGGAGGGATGCCATGTGGGACATTTGGAGGGATGTCATGTGGTACATATGGTTGAAATAATGTGGGACATGTAGGATGGGATGCCATGTGGGGCATATGGTGGAATGCCATGTGTGACATATGGTGGAATGCCATGTGGGACATTTGGTGGAATACCATGTGAGACATACTGTATGGTGGAATGCCATGTGGGAGATATGGTGGAATGCCATGTGGGACAAGGAATGGGATGGGATGTCATGTGGGACATGGGGTGGGATGTCATTTGGGACATGGGGTGGGATGTCATTTGGGACATGGGGTGGGATGTCATTTGGGACATGGGATGGGATCCATGTGGGAAATGGGGAAAAAAATCGGGGCCGCTCTATGAGCCTAATGGCTCGGCGCCGCTCTATGAGCCTAATGGCTCGGCGCCGCTCTATGAGCCTAATGGCTCGGCGCCGCTCTATGAGCCTAATGGCTCGGAGCCGCTCTATGAGCCTAATGGCTCGGAGCCGCTCTATGAGCCTAATGGCTCGGAGCCGCTCTATGAGCCTAATGGCTCGGAGCCTCTCTATGGGCCTAATGGCTCGGAGCCGCTCTATGGGCCTAATGGCTCGGAGCCGCTCTATGGGCCTAATGGCTCGGCGCCGCTCTATGGGCCTAATGGCTCGGAGCCGCTCTATGGGCCTAATGGCTCGGAGCCGCTCTATGGGCCTAATGGCTGGAGCCGCTCTATGGGCCTAATGGCTCGGAGCCGCTCTATGGGCCTAATGGCTCGGAGCCGCTCTATGGGCCTAATGGCTCGTAGCCGCTCTATGGGCCTAATGGCTCGGAGCCGCTCTATGGGCCTAATGGCTCGGAGCCGCTCTATGGGCCTAATGGCTCGGAGCCGCTCTATGGGCCTAATGGCTCGGAGCCGCTCTATGGGCCTAATGGCTCGGAGCCGCTCTATGGGCCTAATGGCTCGGAGCCGCTCTATGGGCCTAATGGCTCGGAGCCGCTCTATGGGCCTAATGGCTCGGAGCCGCTCTATGGGCCTAATGGCTCGGAGCCGCTCTATGGGCCTAATGGCTCGGAGCCGCTCTATGGGCCTAATGGCTCGGAGCCGCTCTATGGGCCTAATGGCTCGGAGCCGCTCTATGGGCCTAATGGCTCGGAGCCGCTCTATGGGCCTAATGGCTCGGAGCCGCTCTATGGGCCTAATGGCTCGGAGCCGCTCTATGGGCCTAATGGCTCGGAGCCGCTCTATGGGCCTAATGGCTCGGAGCCGCTCTATGGGCCTAATGGCTCGGAGCCGCTCTATGGGCCTAATGGCTCGGAGCCGCTCTATGGGCCTAATGGCTCGGAGCCGCTCTATGGGCCTAATGGCTCGGAGCCGCTCTATGGGCCTAATGGCTCGGAGCCGCTCTATGGGCCTAATGGCTCGGAGCCGCTCTATGGGCCTAATGGCTCGGAGCCGCTCTATGGGCCTAATGGCTCGGAGCCGCTCTATGGGCCTAATGGCTCGGAGCCGCTCTATGGGCCTAATGGCTCGAGCCGCTCTATGGGCCTAATGGCTCGGAGCCGCTCTATGGGCCTAATGGCTCGGAGCCGCTCTATGGGCCTAATGGCTCGGAGCCGCTCTATGGGCCTAATGGCTCGGAGCCGCATGGCTCGGGCCGCTCTATGGGCCTAATGGCTCGGAGCCGCTCTATGGGCCTAATGGCTCGGAGCCGCTCTATGGGCCTAATGGCTCGGAGCCGCTCTATGGGCCTAATGGCTCGGAGCCGCTCTATGGGCCTAATGGCTCGGAGCCGCTCTATGGGCCTAATGGCTCGGAGCCGCTCTATGGGCCTAATGGCTCGGAGCCGCTCTATGGGCCTAATGGCTCGGAGCCGCTCTATGGGCCTAATGGCTCGGAGCCGCTCTATGGGCCTAATGGCTCGGAGCCGCTCTATGGGCCTAATGGCTCGGAGCCGCTCTATGGGCCTAATGGCTCGGAGTCGCTCTATGAGCCTAATGGCTCGGAGCCTCTGATGGATTTAGCTATAGCTAAAATTGTGCAACATTTATCTGTGCAACTTATACAGTAAACTGTGACAGTGACCGCAATCTGCTGTTAAATCTGCCGTTTCGTTGCTGAATGATAATTGTCACTTATTTTATATTGTTACACAGGAGGAAAAAAGAAACCATTAAAGCAGCCAAAAAAGGATGTCAAGGAATTAGATGAAGTGAGTATTTAATTCATATTATGTTTATCATATTGATTACGAAAACAAAACAGTAAATCCTAGTATAGCAGTACAATTTTGGCAAAATGAGTTTCTTGTAAAAAAAAAAAGATTTTTTTTCATTATTGAAATATCTGAAAATGTTCAATTTTTGATGATTTGATACATTTTGTTGGAATCATAAGAACTGAAAAAGTTTTTGTGTTTAAAATTTAATTTCAGTCCAAGAATTAATAGATAATTTAAACTATTAAACTAAGAAATGCATAGTTAACTTAATTCATTCAAAATTCACAGAAGCACACTGCTATAATAATCCATGGAGGATGAAACAGTGATGGTTTATGCTCGGTATTGGCACATCCTCAATGTTCTTGAAATAGTAGTAAAATATTATGACACACAGTCAGTGTAATGCAGGGTAGAGGCTATTCCTAAAACAATATTCCGGTGAATTTTTATTCTCATGTATAATGATAGAAGATTCTTAGAGAAACAAATTGGTGTAAAAATAATGTTTTTGTCTTTTTTCTGTTGAGGAGTTATTGCATTTTAAAGATATTATCAGTGTGACCTCGCAGTTTAAATTGTGATGTCATAAAGGCGATCCAAGACAATTTTCAGCTCAAGGAAGTTGAAGTAATAAAATGGGAATTTTCTGTTAAACTTTCGTCTCTCATTTTTTAAATGTATTTAATCAGAAGTTTTTGACCAAAGACTTCTTAAATTTGGCAGTCTTGAAGAGTAGGCTTGGGCGATATTAAACATTATGTAATAATGATATATCGCCTGAAAAATATCGATAATATCGAAATATCGATATGCAAATTATAGGACGTCATACATAAGTCATATGTTCTGTTCTTGGCAAGGTAATTTCGTCTCGGCTCAAAAAAAAGTCAAGTAAAACTTTTTGTACAAATTAATAGAAATCACTGCAAAATATATACATATCATCTTCAAATAAACACCCATTATGTTTAAAAATGTTCTTTACATGGTTTCTATCTCAAAAGATCAATCACAGAAACATCGAAAAAGTTTAGACCTCAGCATATTCTTTAAAAAAAAAAAAATGTTGTGGAACTGGTATTAGGCCTACACTGTATGCCCCACAAAAATCGGCTCCAATTCTTCTTAAAATTTTATAACTCACTAACTTCTTATGAAAGTTGTAATGTAAAGGCATTATTTTGGTAGCATTATATGGACTTCTAGACATTCAGAAGTCCATATATAATGCATATCATCCAATTTCTAGTATGCTTCAATCATCGCACGAGTGTTGTCACTCCGAAGAAACAGTGGTAGCCTAGATGGTATGTGTGTACATAGTATAGTAAAGTACAGTACAGTGAGGTGTATGTAGTTACTGCACTGTACATAATCTGATCGATCTGGCAAGACCAGTCTGTAACTTTTACTTAAGACTTTCTGAACGAACAAATTAGTGAGAAAAACCTCCTAGTTTTGTCAGTAATTTGTCAATTAATGATTGTTTGATATAAAAATTCAGATTGATTCAGTATTCCTCTTGAGGAAACTTAACACGATTTTTGAGGATTTAACATCTTATGATTTTTGTTGTCTGAACATCGTAAGCCATTAAGTATAAAGTTGAAGTATTGTGCAATGCCTCTGTACTCCGCGAGTCAAGTGGTTTTTTGTTCGTGGAAAGATTTTGGGTAATTGTTATCACAATATTAATGTTTTAATAAGTTTTATCATAACTGACTGCCTGAAACTTTAATATAAATGAAATTTATTAACTTTTTGTGGCTGTTTAATAAAAAATACTTGGATGTTTGATAGTCATGTTTAGCTCTTTAATAGTTTATGTATTGTGTATTATTGAAAAAACATAATATCGATATATCGATATGACCCTTGAACTCAATATCGGCCATATCGATATAGGTCAATATCGATATATCGCCCAAGCCTATTGAAGAGCATGGAAATCTCCACACGGGGTGAATTCAGTTTTTCATTTACTGTTTGTATACCTGAAATAAAACAATTTTCAGTCAAATTTTTTGGAAAATATGTGCTGATGTGTAAATAATTGCCTACAGCTGGCTATTCACATTGCAGGGAAAATCATAAGACACCAAGGAGGTACCACTTTGTTCACACTACAGTGCACAATATCCTCTGTTGTGTGAACAGCATACAGTACAATATTATCCCTGTTAATCACCCTCACTCATTATCTTTGCCTGATGGACTTGTCTTCATTGTTGCAATGTAAAGTAAATGTGCAAACTTTAAAAAAAAATGCAGTTTTGGAGTTTGTTAAATTGAAGGAATACCAAAAGACCAAAAAAACATATTCTTTTATGAAACTTTCCTTTTAAGTTGAAATTTCAAATTAAGTTCTGTAATCTTCTGAAAAAGTGGGAGACTGAAGCTTCTTTTCTCCTGTAATTTGGAGGAAGGAGACCCCTGCCACATAAAAACATATATGATACATATATATATATATATATATATATATATATGCTGGGAAGTTCAGACAGAGCCAAGATTTGTGAATTGGTAGGCGTATACACCCTTTACATCATCAAGAGGAAGTTCCCCATGAATGACCTCGGCCTGTGCAGAGACGATGGACTGGCTATCTTAAAATCAACACCAGGGCCACAGGCATTAAAAAGGATTTCATCAAAGTTTTTGGCTGCCTCAGCCTCAAAATTACAATTCAAACTAACCTAAAGATCGTCAACTACCTAGATGTCACGCTAAACCTCACCAGCACTTTCTATCCGTACAGGGAACCCAACGACCAACCGGTTTTCATAAACACCCTGCCAGACCACCCTGCCCCTATAATCCGCAACATCCCAGCAGCCGCCAACGAACGCCTTTCAGAATTCTCACACGATGCAACGGTTTTTAACAATGCCACCACAGACTACAAATATGCCCTAATAGAAAGCGGTTATTAATCCAAATTTGAATACACCCCGCCACCAGACGCCAAATGCAAAAATTGCCAAAACCGGAGCTGAAAAATTATTTGGTTTAACCCACCCTTTAGCAGAACAGTAAAAACTAATGTAGGAAAAATCTTTTTGAAGCAAATCACCAAACATTTCCCTCACAGCCACAAATTCCACCAAATCTTCCACAAGAACAATATCAAAGTGAGCTACAGCTGCATAAAAACATCAAATCAATCATCCAGAGCCACAACTCGAAAAGCCTGTCACAAACAAGCTCAACCACCCCCCAAAAACAATGCAACTGCGGCATAAAAAGTGACTGCCCCCTGAACGAAGATTGCTTGGCTAAAGCCATTGTGTACAAAGCTCAAGTACACAAAAACGATGCTGTCTTAACATACATTGGCATGACAGGTGCGTGCTTCAAACAGCGGTTTTACAATCATAACAAGTCCTTCAAACACAGAATGCATTCCAGCAAAACAGAGCTTTCTAAATTCATCTGGGTTGTAAAAGAAAAGAACGAAAACTTCAAGATCTCCTGGTCGATTGTCAAACAACCAAACACCTTTAATAAATTCATCTGGACAATGCAATCTATGCACCGAGGAGAAACTAGCCATTGTCAACGCAACCAAAGAAAACCTCCTCAACAAAAGATCAAAAATAGTGTCCTCTTGCCGCCATTGTAAAATGAGACCACCCAACCATACTAAGAAGAAACACTGACCTGTTCTGAATAATTACCTAGCTTCGGTTGCCTGATGCTCTGTTAAGGTGAAACCACTGGTTGCAGCTCAGATCCTGCTTGTTGATGAATATGTATAACTGCTCTGCTACTGCATCGAGCACTTTTTACCAATGTTGAGAAACATCATATTTTTATTCATAAATATATATATATATATATATATATATATATCTATCTATATATATATAACATATATTATGTATATGTATATATATATATATATATTATCTATCTATCTATCTACAATCCATCTATTATCTATCTATCTACTATCTATCTATCTATCTATCTATTTAGTGGTCGGGGCTTAATATGATTTTGCTGAAAAAAGCTTGTAAACACGGCATCTAAAGAATGGTAAACTGGATTCATGCCATACTTGGTACATAGATGACCCGTGGTCTGTAGATGTGCCCTATTGTTTTTAGTTGTGATATCATGCATATTAATTAGTAGGTGGGGCTTAATGTAAAAATACTGAAATGTCTGTTTTGTTTTAAATTTGAATAATTATGATATAAGCAGGTGTGTACATGTTCATTAATTTCATCAATGTGCCTAGTGGGCGGAGCTTAATATGATTTTGCTTAAAAGAGCTTGCAAAAACAGTATCTCAAGAAAGGTAAACAGGATTCATGTCATATTTATTTGGTACACAGATAGCCCATGGTCTGTAGCTGCACTCTTTTTCTTTTTTTGGTGGTGATATCATGCATATTAATGAGTGGGTGGGGCTTACAGTAAAAATTGAAAAAGTAATAAATGAGCAACTATATATTTGTGTTGCATCATATTGAGCATTTTTTTGTTGGTTATTGTGCACATGCTTATGTTATCAGCAGATGCCATTAGTATGCATTGTGGGCGTGGCTTACTGTGAAAGTGCTATGTAAACGCCATAGTGCATTCATGAACAATATATCAGATTTATGCTATATCAGGTACACAGATGGGACATGGTCTGTACATACTGTATATGTTCTAATGTTGTGGTAGTGATATCATTAATAAGGCGGGGCTTACTGACAAATTCTTGAAATAGAATAAATGAGCAACCATTTTTGCATCATACTTGCTATGATAATGTTGTTACTTAATGTGCAAATGCCAATGTTGTCAACATTTTTATTGATCTGCATGGTGTGTGTGGCTTATGAATAAATATCATGGAACAAATAATTCATGATATGCAATAACATGACAATTAATACAAATTTTGCAAATCAATCAGCTTATGTAAAAAAAAAAAAAGCATTGGAACCACAAAACCTTTTGGTTCTGGTTTTCTTTTGGTAGTGTTCTTGTTGTTCTTGACGGTACTCAAGAACTTAAGCAAATACATCTTAGTTTGTGTACGAGGGGGTGGGGTGGTAGGGACTATGCTAAATATACATATATTACCCAAACCTACGTGTAATTTTTAAAAACTTTGATTTGCAATGATTTATAAACTACAGGTGTTATTGTGATTTAATTGTCTTGACTTGCCATGACATTAAAGTTCTAGGTTTCCAAATCTTCTTCACACCCATATTTTTGTTTAATTTCCCCCCTGTAGGAAGAGAAAGCTTTTAAGGACAAGAAGAAGGAGGAGCAGAAGAGGCTAAATGAAGCCAAAGCAAAAGCTGCTGGGAAGGGACCCATGGGTGAGAGAAGCTTTGCCAATCGTTATTGTTCAATCTCAAAAACCATCACCTCTTGATTACTTCTTTTTTCCAAGTTTTTTTTTTTTATAGAAATTTCTTGCTGTTGACGGAACTCCTTTAAAAAGATACCTCATAGTGGGGAGAGGGGCTGTGCTAAATATAATGTTTTAGATTAAAAGTACATTCCATTATAGTTAAAGGGGCAGAAAAATCATTCTCCTGCATACTACATACTTCCCTGCTTCTCTGATTCTTTCTTCTCAACTAACAATTCCATCAACTGTACTAACTCATATGAGCCACTTCAAAATTATTCTTCTGACCTTGACTGGGATCCAACCACCATCCCGATGTCAAATTGAAAACAAATCCCAAAAGGGAAAAAAAGGAAGGTTCTAAAACTTCTTGTTATCAACTTTCAGAGTGTTCAAACAAGACGGCCTCCATGGAAAGTCTTATCAAAGAAAAAGACCCAGATGTCATTATTGGCACTGAAACCTGGCTTAATTCCGAAATTACCAGCGCTGAAATTTTCCCGACAACTATACAGTCGTTATGCAAAGATAGAAATTCAAATACTTATGGTGGTGTACTACAGGCAATAAAAAATGACCTGGTTTTCACTGAGCTCACTAAATTAGACTCTGACTGTGAAATTATCTGGACCAAATTCCAATTTCCTAAGGAAAAGAGCATGTATATAGGAACATTTTACAGACCCAGTCACAATGATCTCACTAGCCTACTTGAGTTGAAAAATCCTCCAAAAGCTTGGTAAAAATGCTGACAAAAACAATGTTATTCTTGCTGGTGATTTCAACCAACCTAATATTGACTGGAGTCAAAACACTATTTCAGGAACTAACGCTTCCTCCGAAGCAGCCAAAATTCTTCTTGAAGTGACCAATTCATTCAATCTCACTCAAATGGTGCAGTCACCCACCAGAGATAACAACATCCTTGATCTTGTTTTTACTAACAATTCACCAGCTGTTACCCCAGCTAATATCATTCCCGGTATAAGTGACCATAATATTGTTGAATTGACCCTAAATATCTCCCCTCCTCGTAAAAAGTTACCTAAACGTAAAATCTATTTAAAGAAAAAAGCTAACATAAAACGAATAAAAGAAGACCTGACCAAATTTAAACTACAATATTATACTCAATTTAATTCCTCCATTGATGTTGATGAAAAATGGAATTTCTTTGAACAAGAAATTAAATTGATTATTGATAAAAACACGCCTCACAAATTTACTTCAACTAAACTAAATCTGCCCTGGTTTACCCGTATCCAACGCCGTCTCTGCAGGAAAAAACATAAACTGTTTAAAAAAGCTAAGACTAATCAACAAGCCAATGACTGGACTACCTATAAAAAGCTTTAGAAAGGCTGTCCATAAAAACCTCAAAGAAGCTAGAAACACCTTCATCTGTGATAAACTTAAAAACTCATAACTTGAAAACCCAAAGGCATTTTGGTCCTATATCAAAAGATTAAGAAGTAACTCTGTAGGTGTGTCTAATCTACTAAATAACGGTAAACTCTGCAGTGACAGTAAAACTAAAGCTAACATTCTAAATGACCAGTTTTTCAGTGTTTTCACAGTAGAAAACACCTCCCAAATTCCTGTAACTAAACCACTTACCAACAGCAAAATAAACCAACTTATAATTACCCCAGAAGGTGTCAAAAAGCAACTGCATAACCTAGACCCCAACAAAGCCTCAGGTCCTGACCAAATACCACCATGGTTTCTAAAAGCACATGCTGATGACCTCTATGAAATTCTAACTGATCTTTTCAAACCTCTGTCGATAATGGTACTATCCCTAACAAGTGGAAAGAAGCAAACATATGTAGTGTTTTTAAGAAAGGTGATAAACAAAACCCAGCTAATTATAGACCTATTTCCCTCACCTGCGTTTGTAGTAAAATCCTTGAGCATATAATCCACTCACATGTGATGAAATTCCTTGATGAGCATAATATCTTAACTGATTTACAACATGGCTTCCGTGCAAAAAGATCGACTGAAACACAACTCCTTTTAACAATAAATGATATCTCTCAACAAATTGACCAAAACAGTAACGTCTCTATGGCTATTCTTGACTTCTCAAAAGCCTTTGATGAAGTCCCCCACCAGCGCCTGTTATCCAAACTTTCCGCCTATGGCATTGATGGAAATCTTCTGGCCTGGTTTGCATCATTCCTCAACAACCGCATCCAGCGTGTTGTTTGCGATGGTGAAATCTCTGATTCTAAACAGGTTTTATCCGGTGTACCACAAGGTACTGTCTTGGGTCCATTACTTTTCCTCTTATATGTAAATGACATCCCTGATAATATAAACAGCACAGTCAGACTGTTTGCTGATGACTGCCTTGTGTACAGAACAATTGATAACCCCTCTGACCAACAAATCCTCCAAGATGATCTTAACAAACTTGAACAATGGCAAAACAAATGGCAAATGAATTTTAACCCCTCCAAATGCTACATCTTGTCAATTTCCTCTAAGAAATGCTTTAAATCACCTGTTTATACCTTATGCAACCAGCCACTAAAACATGTCAACTCCCACCCATACCTAGGTGTTGCAATTGATAATAAACTTAGATGGGATAAACATATACATAACATAACCAAGAAAGCTAACTCTATACTTGGCCTTTTAAAACGTAACCTCTCAAACTGTCCCACCGACGTTAAATCCACTGCTTATAAAGCTCTAGTCAGGCCAGTACTTTAGTACGCATCTGCAATCTGGGATCCCCATCACCAGTGCGATGTGGATAAACTTGAATCTATTCAAAGGAGAGCAGCCAGGTCCTGTATGGCAGACTACTCTTATAAATCTAGTGTAAAAAACATGCTTTATAAATTAGATTGGCCCCTGCTTCAAACAAGACGATACAACACCCGGCTACATATGCTATATAAAATCAATAACAATCTTGTCGCCATCAATAAAGATGAACTTATCCCCACCGTTAGAACTAATACAAGAAATAATCATGAACTTAATTTACAGGTTCCCTATGCTAAAAAGAATGTATATAAACACTCTTTCTTCCCTCAAACACTAAAGGATTGGAATGCTTTACCGTCAGACATTGTTCATGCACTAAGTCTCAACTGTTTCAAAGCTAAACTTACTAACACCTGTATTGCTAACTAGTTTTTTTATATTATTTTTTTTTTTTTCATACTTTTACGCCGGTTGGCGTTCATGTCCTCTTTAAGGATTTTTGCCGACTTAACGATTCAGATTCAGATTCAGATACTACTTTTGATAGGCTATCAGCTCTACACCCTTTAACCACTTTACCACCAACTCTTCAGTAAAAATTCAGCGCAATGTGTCTTATGACCTTTCTGAAAGTTATTCTTTTGATTGTGGATTTTTGCGGTTGTTAGACTTCAATTCGACTAATCCTTTACTTATTTTAACCGTTGTCAGAAAGATCTCACGTTGTGTGTTTTTTCCGAGTTTGAGGTTGTTTTTTTCTGCAAGTTGGCAGAAATTGAAACATACAGCGTTTTTGGAACTGAAGTGAGATTGGGTAGGCCCCATATTGCGTTAATATTTGTTGGCCTTGCCTAAGATACAAACGTGACTAAGCCTAGTTCTGTGTAGACTGTTCTTGGTCAAGCTTGACTGGCTTAGCGCAGTGGTTTTGGAACTTAGATATATAAGGATTGTGTCTTCTGTCGGGCTTAGCTCAACTGACTAGTTAGGGCAGTAAGAAAGGACCTTGTAATCCTGCCAACTGGTATTTAGATCAACTGACTAGTCAGTGCTGGGAAAAGATGTTTGCCTTCTGTCGGGCTAAGCTCAACTGATTACCCACGGCAGTGGGAAAGGGAATTTTGTGCACCTGCCCACTGGTATTAGATCAACTGACTAGCCAGCGCAGGAAAGTAAAGTCTACAGTGTGTTGTGTTGTTGTTGTTTTTTCACAGTGGAAAAGTTTACACAGATTTGTTACCTTGCTTAATCTTTTTTACCTTGTAACTTACAAGGAGATGGCTGATATTAAACATGGTAGAGCTGGGGGTAGATCGTGCAGCAACGTTTGGAGGTGATTGATGCTATGATAAGTGGTATAAACACCAATACAAGAAGTAGCACTACTAATAGTCCTGCTAACAAAACAAGTGTTAGTAAAGGTAGAGCAGGGGGCCAGAAAGGAGGTATACATAAGCCTTCCTCTAGTATTAAACCCAAAGGACGTGGGAGCAGGACTAAATGACCCTAACTTAGGTTCAGTGGAAAAGTTGATATACAAGAAGTTAAATGATAAGCTGTGACCTATTCAGTTGACTTTAAAAGCACTGTTAGCTAGGCAGGGGGGTATTTCCCTTTGGCTGAACCTGGTGATTCTTCCAACCTTCAGACAGACAGACAGAATGGTAGTGCAGAGGTTAAACCCAGTAATGTTAGTGAACAGTCTTGGGCTGAATTGGTGGTAACCCCCTCCCCTTCCTTCCTAGAAGTAGGAGTTGGTTAGGGGACAAGCATACCTATAAGGTTCTGAGGATTTTCTTCAGTCTCAGGTTCATGCAACCAATACCCTCACCCTTGATGGTGGGGACTAAGATCAGGGGTCCCTTATGGATGAGGACAAACCCCCTGCAGATTGGACTGCTGTTGTTACAGCAGTTGGACCCACATAGGGGTCAATGGTGGAGGAGACTCACTTGTTTTGGGGCATTACGCCCAATCCTCGCTACAAATTTTCAGTCTCTTAACCTGCAAAAGCCTCCATTTTGGGGGGTATGAGTTTTATACTGCTAGAAACAATTAAGAAACCCACCACAAATAGTTCGGAAATTTTACGCATAAGTAATTACACTCCCAATCGCCTATATGCACACAATGAAACTTATTGTGAAGAGCCAGGTATTGTGGATTTGGTTACTGCAGGGCCAAATTATGCAAGTAATGTGGGGCTGAGGATTCATTTAGACTTAAAAGAATGTTTTCATGAGTGAGTTATAAACACTGTCGAGTTTCGATGTATTGGACTGAAAATTTATAGCTAGAGTTATTCATCATGGTAAATCTTTTGAACATATTGGCAGCTGAGGGGCTGACTCTGTCCCCACCCGACTCTGTCCCCACCCTACCTGTGGAAGGGTTAGTGGACTCTAAATGAAAAAAGATTGAAACAAAGCTTGCCTAAGGTGAAACCTGTGTTGAATACGCATAGAAATATGTATCGTTGGAATAAGAAGGACATTGATAAATTTGAAATAGTCCCGACTGTGGACCCAGCGGTCCATACATTTTTTAGAGCTTCAAACAAAAAGTTGACCCCTAAAGAGAGATTTTAGTGAGATACATGCGTCACTGAGAGCATTATTAAGATCTCTATCTCATGCTTCCATTATTCTGTCCACAGCCACTTCCCTCAATTTTGGGGAAGAAGAGGACCAAGAGTTGCAGCCAGACTTAGTCAAGGCCCTTAAATTTGTTGGCTACTTCCCTTGTAGACGCTACTGAATTAGCAGTTAGGGCCAGCACAACATCCACCATTTCTCGTAGGCATGCCTTGTTGGAGTCCATTGGATGTTCTTATACTCAAACCAAAACTGAGTGTTTGAAGCTGGATACCACAGGGCCCCTTCTGTTTGCCAACAAATTTCAAGAGGTAGTTCACCGCACCTCTAAACTCTTTTCCAAGTAGGAAATAAGTCCCACCTTGGAGTTTATCCTTAGTTTTGAATAAGTTTACAAGACCTTCTTTTAGACCTATCAAGAAAGCAAGCCTAAAATGGCTAACTTGGAAAACAGTGTTTTTACTTGCTGCTGCTTCTGGGCGATGCAGGAGTACCTTACATGCCTTGACGAAGGCCATGTTAAATGGGACCAAATTGGGGTAAATTTGATACCTCATCTGGGGCTTCTAGCAAAGAATGATACAATTAACTACTTTATTTTGGGAAGGCTATTGTCGTCCCTTATTTAACGGAAGGCTCTTCTGTGGAAGGAGGTGAGTTATGGTGTCGAGTTAGGGCCCTGCAATTTTATTTGGCAGCTACTAGAACTGTCAGAACCTCCATAAAACAACTTTTTGTAACGTACCAGACTAACAGTATGAAAGCTGCATCAAGGGACACAATTTGTAGATGAATAGAAAGAACTGGTTAGGTGCTGTTATTCAGAATGTTCAGATATCGAACCAAGAAATGTGGGTATTAGAGCCCATGATGTCAGAGCCCTTTCTACAACCTGGGCTCTTTTTAATGGAGCTTCCATATCAGATATAATGGAAGCCACCTCATGGAAATCTAATACCTCTTTTAGTTTCTTTTACTTGAAGAATGTGGCCAGAGAAAGAGGAGGTTCCGCGAAAGCGGCCCTGGGGGGTCCACTGATATCCCATCCATAAGTTGGGCGTAAGTTGTTGTTTGGTGTATATACTGTTACTTTGTTTCTTTCTGTATTGGTTCACCATGAGTTCTGGTAAATTTTATTCACAGTTTGCATGCAAAGTTTTTCATTGTTTAATGCAATTTTTTGTTTTTCCTTAACAGTTTTCTTGCTCTGTTGTATTTATTATTTTGGGTTGGAGAATTGTTTACAATGTACCTTGCTGCTCCCCCACCTATATAAATTCATAGTCTAAAGTAGTATTGACAGCAGATAAGTAATACTAAGTATGAAGTGTGCAGGAGAATCCTCTTTCCAAATTGAAAGACTTTCCTCCTAGCACTAACATACTTACCTGCTGGACTCCCACCCGCCTCCTCCATGAGAGCTTTTTTACCTTATATTCTCCCTAAATTTTTACTGGCGAGTTATTGGGAAAGAGTTCAAAGTGTGCAGAGTTATAATTTTTTCAGCGGTTTTCGGATAGGTTGATAGCTAATAGACTTAAAGTAGTATTGATAGCAGGTAAGTATAATAGTGCTAGGAGAAGAGTCTTTCAATTTGGAAAGAGGATTCCATTCCTAATGTGCTTGTATGATAAAGGATTTTTAGCTTGGTTAAAATAGTAAGAGCTATTCTACTACCCCTCATGTTGGTGTCGGTGTCTGGTAGATGTTTTAGATGATATTCTTTTTTTGGTTAAAGTTTTTGGAAGTTTGTTATGATAATGACATTACTGACATTATTAGCAATTGAATTATTTAGGTTTGGCATGAAAGAAAAAGTAAAACAAAAGAGCCCCTTGCCTCAAAAGAATTTGAATGAAGTGTCTTGGGTGTGAAAAGAAGTATAAACAAGTGTTGGTTCAATTAGAAAGAAAACATAAACGACTTTATGGTAATCTCTTAATGAATCTGTTACAAGCCTCTCACCTCAAAAAAAATTGAAATTAAAAGTCTTGAGCATGCAAAGAAATATAACAATAATTCATAGCTTAAATAGAGGAAGCATTAAAGACTTTGATTGACTTATCAGCCCTACCTGATTTACATGGAAAAATATCAAGTTGTGTGGTGGGAATGTCATCTGGAATGCTGGGTAAAAATGACCTGATAATTGGTAGATGAAGGAATTGGGATGAGGTTGGGATGTTATGTGGGACAGGGTGAGATTGTATTGAGGGCAGGGTGGGTTGGCATGCGAGACAGAAACTGGGATGACATGTTGTATTTTGTTGAAAATTTAGGCCTGAAATAGAAATATAAAAAAACATTAAATGCTCAGTTTAAGACCACATATATTAACCACATCTTGTAATGATTTCAGTGAATTAGATTTCCTTTTTTTTTCTTCTGTATTTCTTGCAGGCGGTGGTGGCATAAAGAAATCTGGCAAGAAATGACCCAACTGAAGCTCCTCATCTCCCGAGTAGTTCAAACAGATGTACTTCAGGATTTTTGAAAAGAGAGAAGGAATCACTGTCAATTATTTACCCCAATATTGCATTGGATTTAAAAGTTTACCGGAACCACTTGTAAATATAAGAGTGTTTGTATGATAAAGCTTTCCCTGTCTTTTAGTCCAATTACGTTAATGATAAAAATTGCCTGTTATTCTTATTATGATAAAACCCCATTGACTCTAGTGGTATATCTGCACTGTTTGTAATGGTGTAATGAACCACAAGCCCACACTGGAAAACATGAAGGTTACATCTAAGGTCTTTGAATTAGGTACACCTTCCGTGTCCTTATGCTAAAAATCTAGAAGAGGTTACAATGCCTTACAACAGACTTGCATTAATTTTTTGCAGCAAAACAACTTTCCAGTATTTTAACATGTGTGTTTAACTTTTTGAACTATTTCAAGTCTTTTGAATTAAAGAGAAAATTTGATTTAAACAGAAAATCTGTACATCGGTAGGTGAGACAGTGTACATATCAGTTAAAAATATTCAAAATGTCAAAAGAAATGGCAGAAAAGTCAGCATTTTGGATATGTGTATGTGCTAATTGCTTCATATTATGTCCTTAATGTCCTTAAATGTCATGCATTGTATCAATATGATTTTACAGACGATGATTAGAAAGAATGCTGGCAAAACTACTTTTGAATTAGCAAACTCATATACAACTGATGTCCATTCATGAAAGTGGTAGGAAGTATTAAACTCCTTGCAGGGGTTAATCTTCCCTCTCTATCTACACTTCAATTTTCAATTCTGAAATTAAACAATACTTACATTTATAATGTAGAAGTTGTTTGAGGAAATGAACATTACAAAATGCTGCACATGGTGAAAATTGTGTCAATTTGAAGGTTGCTAAGTAACAGTTCTACTGATAACATTCAGCGCTTGGGTAACTGCTCATTACCAAGAAATATTACTTTGTATATGTTAGGAATGCAAGCGAGTGTCATTGACCTCTCTCATTGTTTGGTATTGATAATGGAGTTGGTCATTCTTTGCGTCATTCAAAGAAAAATAAAGTGAAAGTTCAGGATATGAAGAAGTTGTTTTCGCTCTCTTTTGTGTCTCTGTATTTTGACTCTCGATAGGAAGATTTAAAAAGATTAGTTCAGTGGTCAAGCATGTCCCCATTTTATATGAAAGAGGACTTTAAAAGAAACAAAAGGGTGAAGAAAGTGCTCTAAAATCTTATTCTGTTAAGGAGATCTTTTAGTTTAAAGCTGTCTGATCTGTGTAGAAGTGACTGGTGTAATAAGTCTACTATGGAAAGTTGGTGCCTCTATTCTCACATTCTTAACAATTGTTAATGTTTTTAAAAGAAAATTTATTTAATCTTTTCACTATTTTAATTATTTTTCCTTGAACTATCTTCAGTTAAGCTCTAATGAATACCCTTCCTTAGTCCAGTTTTACTACTTTTTTGACATTCCATGATTTGAAGCCACAAAATCACAGAACAAAATATGATAGAATGCATGAAGACTTTGATGAATCTGGGGCTATGACATCACAACTAGTCTTATTTCATTCGTTACTTCACGAATGGTACCAAACTTTACTTTTGGATTTTATTTTGGATATTTCCTTAATGGAATAAGATTTTGGAATACTTTCCTCACTATTTTGTTTCTTTTTTAAGTCATTTTTCATATAAGATGGACAAGCTTGACCCCTGAACTAATCCTTTAACGCAAGGTTTCTTAATTAATTTTCTTCCGAGGGCCATCATTTCACATAAGCCTCAGGCCGCCGGCCAAATGATTAAGCCTACATCATCGTGCAGTTTAGGTCGCTAAAGTCTATGCATTATGCTGGGTAGGTCCACAAGTTAGGGGCAGATAAGGACAAGGGTAGGATGATAACGTACCGTCTGTAACCAACTTCAACGAGCTACCAATCAGGCTAAGTTCGTCGTGTAAAGTTTGATGTGGATAAGGTAAGGGCGTGATGATAGTGTTGCGTCTGTAACCAACTTCAATGATGTGCCGATCGGAGTTCGAGCAGATGAGGACAAGGGCGGGATGCAAGCTTAATTAGATAGGGGGGATGAGGAAATAAGAGGGATAAGAATCAAACAACACATATTGTGAGATAATGGAAGTGAAGAATAATTTCATTTCATTTTGTTTATTCACAACCAACAATGAAACTCAACATTCAGCAAACCATGATATAACATCCAGTTCACATTAACGATCACAAATATTTTAATTGACAAAAGGGAGTCAGAAGAATATCAGTGACTCAAATGACACACTGACGATGTAGCAATTTCTTTTAAGTTAGGCGTAAGAGAAGTTAACAAAATTATTAAGTCTCTGAGATGTGCATCTGTCCAGTTCAAGTTAATGATCACAAATACTTTAAATGACGTGCAGCAAGGGCGTCAGAAGTATATCAGTGACTCAAATGACACACTGACGATTTAGCAATTTCTTTAAAGTCAGGTGTAAAAGAGGTTAAGCCTGTGAGATGTGCATCTGTCAGCCTGCTCCTATGTTTGTTTTTGATTAAGTTCGTGTTTGAAAAGCCCCTTTCACAGGTGTTTGTGCTTCCAAACATGGTCAGAATTGTTGTTGCCAGCTTTTTTAATAAATGCTTGTTTGTATTGTTGACCCAAAACTCAGCCAGGTTAGTGATTGGATCTCCCTTCAGTGTAATGTCCTGTTGAAAGTCAATTACCTCTGTACTCATTCCTGCAATAGACTTGACTTAATTAGAAAATCCCAATGGGCTCCCAATGTTAAATGGATTTGCTATTCCAGCCATTTACCCTTTATTCAGGATAAATTCATCAAATCTGGTAGAGAAATTTGCTATAAGTCCATCATGAAATCGCTGTGGTTTACATGTGAACCTGCATCTCTCAAAGTTGGGAAGAACAGATATTCACCGCTTAATAAGTCATTCAGGTAAAGTTTCAGTTTCACCTGAATGGCGTTCATGGATGAAACTAGGTCGCACATTGTATGGCTACGTCCCTGAAGTCTCAAATTTAAATAATTTAGATAGCCGGTGATGTCAACTAGGAAGGCAATGATGTTAATGTTTTCTTCGTCTTGTATATTCCATGAATTGATTTGCCTTCACAGAGTTATTTTCTGACAGAAATTGATTTAGCTCATTTCCGATGGCCCCAAAACATGATAAGACCATCCCTTACTACATTATTGTGTAGCAAGAGATCGTCAAATTCGGCCCCAATTCCATGAAGGAAAATTTTTAGATTCCTGTGTCTTAAGCGCAGACGTTGCCCTTAAGTGATTCACCAACTTTATGATTGTGTCCATGGCAGTTTTGTACCTAGCTTCGAGTTCAGCATAAAGGACAGTCTGATGGATGATATGTCAGTATTCCTAGACACATCTTTCTTTCAAGCTAGTAACCATCCCTTCAAGTCTTCCTACCATTGTTGTTGCCCCGTCAGTCGTTACTGACTTCTTTCAACCTAGTAACCACCCCTTGAAGTCTTCCTACCATTGCTGGTGCCCCGTCAGTTGTTACTGACTTCTTTCAACCTAGTAACCATCCCTTGAAGTCTTCCTGCCATTGCCGGTGCCCCATTAATCGTTACTGAAACTATCTTTGAGACATCAACTTCCATGATTCTCAAAACAGAAGCAAGAGCTTCTAGCAGTCAAGCCCATTGTTCTACCCTTTATCGTCTGAAGGCTCAGAATGTCGTCATGGTAGGAACCGTTCAAATGATATCATACGTATACCAGAAGTTGTGCATCATAAGTTATGTCAGTTGATTCATTGAATGTTAGCGACAAACAATCAGCTTCTTTAAGTCTTTGTTTGAGATCACTCATAACAGCACTTAACAATTTCTCGCTTCTGGTTATGATGGTATCATTTGACGGTGAAATTCCCTTTATTTTCATTAGCACTTGGGTCTTTCACTGCGGGGTTTTCAATGACAGATTTCATTGCATCAACCATAGACTTATAACTTCTGCGTCTGTAACCGGTTTCAGGTGCTTTGCACGCATCTAGGAAATTTGGAGGGATGCTATCGTTGCTCTGTCAGGAAAGCCCCATGATTTGCTGGCTGGTAGTGACAGGTTTTTGTAGCCTCTTGATTTCAACCTTCCTCTTTTCCGAGTTTGGTGGGAATTCACAGTCTAATGTTTGGTGGCTGGTTTGAAAGTGCCGGTTTATGTACGCCTTTTTCACAACAGTTGTAGAAAAGGTACAAATCAGACACATCGGCTTTGACAATTTACTGTTGAAAATGAAAGCATAATCGTGCGTCCACTTATCTTTGAAAGTACGATTCTCTGAATCAATTTTTCAAAGTTTCTGTTGTGCTGCCATGATGCAAATGATTTCTAAATGATATTTTTTTCTAATAACGTGGCGAAACCAACATGTGACAAACAAAACCCGTCAAAACAATTCCTGAATAACAAACAAGATGAGAACGCGCGCGATAAGAAGGATGTACGCAAGATGTCGGCGGTTCTTTTATCTGTCTTTCTTTGACAAGCCGCAAGTTTGCCCATTTTATGACGGAACTAAAGATAATATTTTATTTGATAAGCTGTGATGTTCTTATGCGCTGATCTACGCAGAAAAAGCACAAAAATAAACAAGTATTTTTGGATTTTTATTTACTGATCTCATTCGGATCAATTGAGACGTATTATTATTATTATTATTGTTATTATTATTATTAATCTTATTAATCTTATTGATATTAATGTTATTATTATTACTAATAAAATTATTATTAATATTATTATTATTATTTATTATTATTATTTATTATTATCATTTATTATTATTATTCATTATTATTATTATTTATTATTATTATTATTGTTGTTGCTACTGCTGCTGTTGTTGTTGTTGTTATTATTAATATTATTATTCCGCTACGACTATTGCACGGGCCAGATAAGATTGGATTGTCTGGCGGTCAGATTTGACCCACGGGCCACCTATTAGGAATCGTTGCTTTAACGGAATAAGATTTTTGAATGCTTTCTTCACCATTTTGTTTCTTTTGAAGTCTATTTTCAAATAAGATGGAAACTGAAAGAGCTTGACCCCTGAACTAATCCTTTAAGGAGCACCTGATGAGGTCACGATATTCTCGCAGGGAAATTATAATGTGGCACTTCCCTTATTCTAGTTCACCCCCACCCCACAATTAATGACAGTATTCTAGTGCCTAAAGGGAATCAAATGCTTTCCTTCTGATTTTGATCACGCTCATGGTCGAGATAAAGGCCGAAAAGTTAGGGCGTTAGATTTTGCCAATGTATGTAGATTTCAACCAATAAAATTGGCATCACACGGTCTGTTTTTTGCTGTTGTTGGAAACAGAAATGTTCACCTATCGCGCACATGCGAACAAAAGTCAATGAAAAAACGAAGAAATTTTGATTTTGATCGGGATTTATCATGAGACTTGAGAAAAATACGCGCTCACTATTCAGAACAAGAAAAGAGTTGTCGGCTAAGTTTTGCCAGAGTTGCATCATTTGAATGGTAATTCAAAACGTACTAAGATTGGGCTGTACGAATCTGGTGTGGAGTGCCCCAAGTAGCTTCATCAAAATGAATCGGATCGCTATTTATTTATTATTATTATTTTTTCTTTAATTTTTCTTGGGGTGTGGTTTGCCATATAATTTACCCAAGGAGATGATCTTGCCCAGTGGGCATGGTGTGGTGGGTCGTGTTTGACTGGGGGGAGGGGAGGGAATTTTGGCGCCCCCCTCCTTTCCAACAAAAAAATAAAATAATATTAATAATAATAATATTGATGATAATAATAATATTAATGATAATAATATTAATAATAAAAGTAAAACGTTGGGCACATAGATCTAAATTGCCAGCAGCGAAGGAAGATATTTGAGATTTTATTTTTTCTTAACAAAGTTAACCAACAATAATATATGCAGGCTCTTACAAGGTTCAAAATCTAGTAGTAAAGGTGAGGGGGGGGGGGGGGTTGTAAAATAAATTGAAGTTTGGTAAAATTTAGTAACATTTACCAAAAATTAAAGAAAATGTCCCGAAAATGAAGGAAATTTCATGAAAATTGAAGTAAACTTTACGAAAATGAACATAAGTTTACGAAAATTGAAGAATATTTCACGAAGTTTCCAACAAATGAAGAAAATTTCCAAAATATTAAGGAAATTTCCCGAAAACTGAAGAAAACTTGTCGAATATTGAAAAGCATTTCACGAAAATTAGGGAAATTTTGATGAAAACTGAAACAAACTTAAAAAATATTGAAAAAATTGTCCCCAAAATTGAAGTAAATTTCACAAAAATTGAAGTAAAATTTCACGAAAAATGAACGTAATTGTACCAAAATTAAAAGAGAACCAGCTGAACTAGGAGCGTAACTTGATTTCGAGGCCAGGGGGGTGTAAGTCAAATTTTTCCGACCCCCTTCTCCAACCAATGCGGTCGAACTGAAGTGTCAAACCTTTTCTTTTTTAAATTGAAGCAAATTTCCCGAAAATTGAAGACAACTTCTCAAAAATTGAAGCAATTTTCAGAAAATGAAAAAAATTGCACAAAAATTGAAGAAGATTTCACGAAAATGAAGGAAATTTTACCAAAATTGAAGGAAATTTTACGAAAATTGAAGCATTCTTTTCTAAAATTGAAGATATGCTCCCCAAAATGAAGGAAATTTTTCAAAATTTAAAAGAGCTTCCGGGCTTTGCCCCTGGACCCCTATCAAGGTTTTCTCCCTGAACGCCGCCAGAGGCCCTTAAACGGTAAATGCTGTTTCGCCAAGCCAAATGTCTGGCGATGATATTGATTGAGGTGGAATGGGGATCTGTTCCCAACTGTTCTATATTGTGTGATTGCAAACAAATGTATATCGTTTATAGACAGATGGATTTCGGGGAAGTGCAAATTTTGGTCGATAAAATTTGTCTTACACCTCTCCCTATGGTCCTGGTAGAACCCCTCCCCCGCTTCCCTACCCGCCAAAAAAATATGGGGGTAGTCAAAATGAATACACTCGTAAGAAAGGTATTGCTGATTTTTTTTACATCATTTTTTAGTTCGGTAGATTACCTTCTTCAGGAGAAAAATGATTTTCCCCCGAAGAGGGGGATAACCTATGTAAATTATGTGACTTCCGGATTTCCATTTACAAGTGCTTTGACCTACGGTTTTTAATTAGTTTATATGCGGTCATTGTATGTGCGAAGATACCAGGCTGCCTTGTGTGCATACCTTTTTGTGCAATGGACATTCTCTTTCTTGTTTGGTACTGGATGGTGTCTGCGTTACTTCGAT
Organism: Chiridota heheva; assembly: GCA_020152595.1. Lineage (NCBI taxonomy): Eukaryota > Metazoa > Echinodermata > Holothuroidea > Apodida > Chiridotidae > Chiridota > Chiridota heheva. The sequence goes on along the minus strand of JAIGNY010001918.1, from coordinate 1,091,081 downwards.
AATCCCCAGCGAAAACAGGCCAGGATTTGTAAGTTTGTCATTAAATATCTCTTAAACGGCGTGGCAGATGTCCATTTAGGAACCGGATAATTTGTAGGTTAATAAGTATAGATTTGAAAATGCAAAAATGAAATTGACCTTCTTTGGCTATAAAACTCTGGGGTCCAGTGAACAAAGCACCTCGATGTTCTAGAGTTATTTTTAGATAGGGAAAATTTTAAGCAGATTTTAGCCATTCAAAGATCGCCTGCCAGAAGGGAAGAAAAGTATTAATGATTATGTCCATGAAACGAAAACATCAATTCTTTCTGCGAAATAAGCTAACGTATATTTCAGCTTCATTTGTTTACTGGGGATGAATGTCTCCAAGCCCAGCTTCCTATGCGGTGTCCGTCAGACCAGAGGCGTAGGTAGCAGAGCCTCCCAAGAGGATTTTACCCTCTTGGTTACATGCTTTCTTTATTTGGTAAAATATTCCCGAAATTGGCAAAAAAATTCCCCAAAACTGGCCAAAATTTTCAGACAATTGGCCAAAATTTCTCGATATTGGACAACATTTTTCCGAAAACAGTTCTGATTTCCCGATATTGAACACAATTTTCCGAAAAATGCCCAAATTTCCTAAAAATTAAGGAAATTTTCCAAAAATTGAACAAATTTCCCGGAAATTGAAGAAATATTTCATAAAATTGAAAGTGATTTCCCGATTAGTAGCAACTTTTGATGGAAACTTTAATTTACTAGTGCACGCTGAAAATGACATTTTATGTGGTTGGTTTGAGCTTAGGTATAGTCAATTTTCTGAAAAGTCTTGTCAATATTTTTGTAAGACATTTGCCTCCCTGGTCCTGTTGCAAGAGTTGAGCAAATAAGAAATACAGTTCAGATCTGCTACTATATCAGTGTCATAAAACATTAGTTAGATTAGCACTTTGGTTTATTCCCATATTTTTTTATTTCTTCGCCATTTCCTATTTTTCGTTAAAGGATTAGTTTAGTGGTTATACATGCCTTGTTTTATATATAGATACACAAAGAACAGAAAAATAACGAAACTATACTTTGGTATCTTGTTCCATTTAGGAGATATCAGGTTATAAAGATATCACAATTATTTTTTTAGGGTAAAAATCGAGTCCGAAATAATGCAGGTGAAAACATGTTATGTTGTAAACACATTTTATTTCATAATAGCTTTGAAATGCACAAAAACATAAAACTGTTTATGCAGAGATTCAATCGGTAAAGAAAAGTTAGAACTCTGTGCAAAACAGTGTTTTGGATTAGCACTTTCAATTCCCAAGTTTACCGATATTATACATTTGCTGCAAGTTTCACCACAAAATTTAGCAAAAGTAATTTACTATTTTCAGGCATTAGAATAGGCTATTAAGAAATAGGCCTAACTTCTGTATCATTTTGTTTGAATATGAATTTGAAATATAATTAAAAAAATATGGAGAAAAGTCGGATACCCTCCTTCATATCAGCGGCAGCGGGAAAACTGGAAAGGGGGAACTCCCCCAATAATTTGGATTCATGTTACTTGCCCCATAAATGTGTCCCTACAAGCTACAACAATCATCACTTTGCTTCCCCCAAACAAAAAGACTGCATGCCCCGCCGCTGTGTCATAGAATGAAATGATTAAGCGTAGTATATTAAATTGTATTATATGTTAATATCCAATTTTATACGATAAGTAAACTGTACAAGTATTATTACCCCTGCTCCGCTCTTAAGCACATTTTCAAGATAAATATTTGCAAAAGCGTATTAAATTGGAACTTTACCAGAAATTAAGAAAGCAATGGTGTGACGTCGATGGACAAGCGGGGCAATTTCTATCAATTGAATTTGTGCGCTTTGCTTTTGCCCCACCTATATGCCTATGTATCTGTACATTGTGCGATTTAATTTACTTAAAGAAATATGGACAGGTAGCAGCACTATGAAATTAAATTGTTTATAATATATTAAAAACCATGAAAAAACAAAACGACCTCTTTTTTTTTTAAATGATAGGTGAACACATGAGGTAAGACTAGGTCAAACACAAGTGTAGGTAGAAGATACTATACAAAATGTCCTCATGGGTCAACCAATGGTGCACAGCAGCTTATAGGGATGAAAAATGGAAAAAAATCTTCTGCTATGGTGCTGAGAAAAGATGATGATTATGCTTCCAGGTCTTGAATACCTCAGCTGGACCCCTTTGTCTTGAATCTCTCCAACAACACAGTCTGGAAAACTGTTTCAAGCTTGGACTGCAAATGAAAGTCCTGTCTGCGGAATAGGTTCTTGAGGTTTAGAGAGTGCATGAGTTGGCATAGACAAGATTGGAGCGGGTTCTTCGTCCAATTTGAAATGGTTGAAGAAGCATCGCCTTTGGGTTTGAATGGCAAAAGCTTGTGTGCGTCTTGTAAAGAACAATTGTGGCGGCAATTTGACGTCTATGATGAAGAGTGAGAATGTTCAGATTCAGTCTTGCCTCTTGCTCTGTCATCCCAATGATGCGCATTACTTTACTCTGGATAGAGTCGAGTAGTCTGAGAGAGATTGTAGAGGCACCAATCCAGCATAGTGAGGCGTACTCCAAGACACTTAACTCCAAGACTGTAGCTCTTCCTTTGATATCAAGTTTGTTTGCAACTTTTTGAGGGATCCAAGCTTCTGTCCAGCTCTAGCTGATATGTTGGAAATGTTCTTGGCCCAGGTGAGGTTTCTGTCGACTGTGACACCCAAGATCATGCAAGTCATCCTTCTCTACTACTTCGGTATTTCCAAAGAATAGGGTTGATCTAGTATCCTTCCTTTTCCTGGAAATAGTTAGAGCCTTGCACTTCGAAGGCTCAAATGTTACTTTCCATTTGTCTGCCCAGTTCCTCATTTTCTCAAGGTCTTGTTTAGGCTAGCTGTTACAGCATTGGAGTCGTCACATGGTAACAGCTTCTATTTTCAAAATGGATTTCTTTTGTCAAAATGGACTGAAATAAATCCTTCACATTACCATTATACTCCTTTTTTGGTACTCGATAAACTCTGTACAAGAATAGCAAGCAAATATTTTATTAGCTATTCTGGTACAGTGTTTATTAAGTACAAAAAACGGAGTATAATGGTAATGTAAATGTTTTCTTCCAGTCCATTTTGACAATAGAAATCCATTTTTAAAATAGAAGCTGTTTGGTTTGATTTTGCAGAATAAGGTAGAATTATCTGCGTAAAGATAATGTGAGTTATCACATTTATCACCTAGGTCATCAATAATGACAAATAAGAGGCTGAGTATACTGGTATAGAACCCTGAGGTACCAAGGCATTAATGGATGTTGGCTGAAAGATTGACCAGATAAAACCACTTTAATGGACCGGTTTAAAAGGTAACTCCCAAACCAGGTCAACAACTTGCCTGAAATACCTTTGCCTTTAAGCTTTGAGCAAAGACCGTTGTGCCACACCTTGTTGAATGCACCTTTGATGTCCAGAGCAATTAGTCGAACTTCATGGCCTCTGTCCAGAGCATTGGCCCATTTCTGAGTGAGGAACGTTAGTATGTCAGCTGTGCTATGATGAGGTCTGAATTCAAACTGTCTGTCGAATATAAGGTGGTTCTGTGACGGGAACATCTGGAGCTGATTATGTACCGCTGCTTTCATAACTTTGCTGATGTTACTAAGAAGAGAAGTTGGGGGAGGCGGTAGATGAATGGATTAAACTTTTGAGTCCCTCTTAAGTACTGGAATAACTAAGGCGATTTTCTACTGGCTTGGGAAAATTCCATGTGAGAAACACACCTCAAATATGCGACTGAGTGATTGTGCTAGTTCAGCGCTACACATTTTCAGGACTCTGCTGGGAATTTTATCAGGGTCTGTAGCTTTGTGAGGTTCCAGATTCCTTAAGAGCCTCCTATTAGAACGTATTAGCAGAAATTGCGCATTTTTTTTGTTACTCCACAATTGGACAACTAAAAAATCTTTTTTATTGACTTAATGTTTGTCGGTTCTTTCCCTAAATATTTTGAATATAAGAAATTGGCTGTAGTGAAGAGGAAATCAGATATTATTATAACCGTGACCCTGATTTAGCAGTATAATTCAAATTGAGAATCTTTGATATTTTAGATTTGGGAAAGAAATATAAAGGATTACATGAAAGAGATTTATCTATACCTGTCTATATGCCTTTAAACACACAAAATACATTTCTTTGTCAAAACTTGTATTGCCTGTCCCTGAATGTTCAAATATGGCATAAACCTATATCGCGCTGTCGAGCAGAAAGAAAATTAACAATTGTAATATTTTACAAGATTGATACGTTTTATGCACCTTTCAGTATTTTCTGACAGATAATGGTCATGTTTTGTCCCTATAACCTCAATGGTATAGTACATTGTATTTAGTTCTGCATGTCATTACAAAAAAGTGAAATGAAATTTGTATTCAGATGATGACATTCAAATCTCTATCTTTGACCAGGCCATTCCTTCCAGCTGCACTTCTTTAGAAGAAAACAATGACTAAACAGTTACTTCACTGGATCAACAACAGGCTCACCAATTACAAGGCCATCACTATCAACTGACACCTCTGACGATTCGGTAGAAAATGCCGCTTCCAACTCCGTCAACAACGAGGGTGCAACTCGCATCGACAGCGCATAAAATGCTGTTTCCGATGATGTTAACAACGAGGATGGGACTTGCACCGATATTGCACAAACTGCCTTTTACAATGTCGTCGACAACAAAAATACGACTCACACCGACGACACAAAAGATGCCCCTTCCAGTGCCGTCAACAACGAGGATGCAACCAGCACCGACAACGAACAAAATACCGCTTCCATTTCCATCGACAACAAGGATATAACTCTCACCGACAGTGCACAAAACGCCGCTTCCAATGCCGTCAACCACGAGTATGCGACTTTCCTCGGCATCGCAAAAATGCCGCTTCCAGTGCCGTCGACCACGATAATGCGACTTGCACCAACATTGCACGAAATGCCGCTACCAGTGCCGTCGACAACGCCGACTGCACAAGATGCCTCTTTCAATATCGACAACCACGATGATGCGACTTTCCCGGCATCGCAAAAAATGACGAATCCAGTGCCGTCAACCACGACGATGCAGCTCACAATGACAGCGCACAAAATGACTTTTCCAGTGCCGTCAACACGACGATGCAGCTTTGAATGGCAGCACAGAAAATGCCGCTTCTTCAAGTCCCGTAAATCACGAGTATGCAACTCCCACCGACAGCACAGAAAATGCCGCATCCAGTGCCGTCAATCACGAAGATGCGTCTCGCACTGACAGGTTAGAAAATGCTGTTTCCAGTGTCATCGACAACGAGGATGCAACTCGCAGCGACAGCGCACAAAATGCCGCTGCTAGTGTCGTCAACTACGACGCTGCGTCTGTCGACTTAGAAGATGAAGTGATTACATGATCATCGATTGATTTGATCCGTCAGTGACAAACAGATGATATCTATAACTCAAGAACATGTATAGTTATGGTTCACATGACATTCGTAGATTTTACACAGTTTTAGCAACGTAGTGTGTTAACATATGTTGAAGGTATACGGAATTCTATTATTCACAAAATTTACATGAATATATTTAACCCAAATCTAGCATTCTGTCGAATATTCTTTGAAATAACTAGCTGGTTATAGACATGACTAATTGGAGAGATGTAGTGCATTAAAATCTCTTTTTATTTTTATTTTTAGGCTCAAAGGGAGGACCGAATGAAGCGGCGAGCTGCCAAAGAGGATTCCAGATACTTTCATCGCACAGCGCCGGGGTGGGGATTTCTTTTAACCTAACTGTTTATTTAGATATTCAAATCATAATTAATCATTTTACATTAGAACTAGTTTGTATTAATTCTTACAAAGTAATAAATGATCTAAAACGATTCCGTGTGGACACTTCCTAAAATCGTGAAACTGATTTTCTTGCAATATCCATTGACGCAGATCATCATTTGAAGATTTTTTCTGTTGTTGTATCAAATTCAACCTTAAGACGACGGTACAACAGACGAAGGAATATTCTTCCAAATTGATTTCTTGTTAATTCCGTTTCTATATCACCTCAACGACAATAACCTCACATATTGAGAACATTGGATATGTTCAATGCATCGATATGTTCAAATACAACTTCACCATTCGTTAAACATAGAAGCTCTAACGTCGATGAGCATGCACAAATTTTCAAAGGGTAGAAAGTAGCGTTGGCAATTTGGCTGGTAGTAGACTTAATAACAAGAGTGGCGGTACGTGTGTAATTGAACCAACTCAAACGGGTTTAAATTCTTGTTTTAGACTCAGTGGTCAATCGACAAATATCGGGGTGTTCCTTTGAAAGGTGTAGTTTAACCATTGCACGATCATAGCCCGCCTCTAGACTGGACATCGGCATTTAAGGGACGTTATAGGGTTCTTCATTAGCTTAAAAGGTAAACTTTAAACGAGATTTTTGAACACGATTTGGTGACTGGTTGAGCTGTTCAAGGTGTCGTTTTACAGCAAAAACTTCAACGAGCTCTTATTTCAGCCACAGCAGGTCAACCAGGAATGAAAACGTAACAGCTCATTCCTTTCCCAAATCCAATCACAATATTATAGGTCTTGAGTAGCAAGCAAGATTTAAAGCACCGTTATGTGGTCATCTTGGTTACTTTTACCCACCAGGTTTTAATAGGATTTGACTTAAACGCTACCTTTGTAAGTCTAAACCTAATGATCACTCGATATCGCAGATAAAGTCAAAAACAAGTACAGGCATCTGAAATCCTGAACATTTCAAATATAGCCCATTTAGATTTTGACTCACAATGGAGCATCACGGTCCTCGCAGTTCGCATGACAGACATTGAGGCGGTATAGGCCTGCACATAGCAACTTATTAACTTATGGGAGTTCGGTAAACATCACTTCAAGGTTTTCAGCCTACGAACATTCAGTGGCAAGAAATGTTTCTTTTTCGGTAGTGACTGTCACACAATGTGTTCGTGTAGAGTGCAGTTTTGTGGTCAGTGTCTCGGCTGCTTGCTTTGTCTTCCTACATTCCCGATTCCTTGTAAATGTATCTCTATCTTCCCCCGCCTTATCTTTCTAAGTAGCAAATTGTACTTTTCTTTATATTCTCCTATCCTTTCTCTCCCCTTTTTTTATCTTTCCCTGTCCTTTCTCTCCCTTTCCGATCTCTCCTATTCCTTTCCGTTTTCTCCACTTCACTATCTCTCCTTTCCTATCTCTCTCTCTTTGCTTTATCTCCCTTTCCGTTCTCTCCTTTCCTATCTCTCCCTTTCCCCTGCCCCATTGTTCTAAATAACAAATTGTACTTTTCTTTATACTCTCTTTCCTTTCTCTCCCATTTTCCTTCTCTCCACTTTCCTTTCTCTCACCCTTTTCTATATCTCCCTTTTCTTGTTTTCCTCTTTTCTATCTCTCCTTTTCCTTTCTGTCCCTTTCCTTTCCTTTCTCTCCACTTTCCTATCTCTCCTTTCCTATCTCTCTCTTTCCATCTCTCCCTTTCCTGGCCCTTTCCCATCTCTCTTCTTTCCTTTCTCTTCCTTTCCTTTCTCTCCCCTTTCCTTTCTCTCCTTTTCCTTTCTCTCCCATTCCTTCTTTCCATTTCCTTTCTCTTCCCTTTCCTTTTTCTCCCCTTTCCTTACTCTCCCATTTTCCTTTTCTCCCTTTTCTATCTCTCCCCTTTCCTTTCTCTCCCATTTTCTGCTCTCCCCTTTTCTGCTCTTCCCTTTCCTTTCTCTCCCTTTCCTTTTCCTTGCTCTCCCTTTTCCTTTTTCTCCCCTTTCCTTTTTCCATGCTCCTTTCCCTTTTCAATCTTTTCTTCCTTCCTCTCCCTTTTACCTTCTTTCTTATTTCCTCCTTTTCTTTCCGTTTCTTCTTTCACCGCTGTTCATGTTCATATCTTGCTGTTCATATCTTGCTGTTGTACCGCAACCAAGTTTGTCTTAGAGAATGGTTGAAAAGAACCTGTTGCTTAGGAACAATGGTTATAATAGAATTGATGAGTGTATGCAAGCAGATGTATGTTTCTGACTTGTGTTGATGATGCATAGGTGTTTTGATCTGGTTTACTATTTAAGGTCCTTTGTTTGATTGTGTCAAGATCAAAAGTGAAATTACGAAGTGTATACTCAATTATTCAAGAAAATGGAAATATCTCCGACAATTAATGCTAAAATCTCATAATCTTGATTCAATTGAATGACATTGCAGCTTTACTAAGAACATTGAGAGCCATCCACTTTAGCTTCTATGTTCTACAGTTTCCGTACGTGCACTTCCGCCTGGTCAGTCCTCTGTATGAAGGTGTCATTTTTTTTCATTTTGTTTGATGTGCTTCCGGAGTAACACATCAAGCCGTTGTTGACAAATTGCCCACTGCTGAAAGCAATCTCGCAATATATCATGATAATATAAATTTATTTATTCAAATTCAAAGAATCGTTATCTTTATTAGATTGTACACCCTGTATTTATGTACTCGTTTCACAGATTATTGGAACAAACGCTGTGAAAACTAGCATCTTAACTTCATGCCATCTAAACAAGATGAACATTTTCGGTTGAAAAATGTATTAATCCAGAAAACAGTCTATGAAACTGAGCAGGAAAATATTCGGTATTTGAAACGTGTTTGTAGTGTTGTTCATTATTGTTGAAATTGTTCCATCCTAAATCTCACCCCATGAAAAGAAGATGATTATTGCAGTTTAATATGACGAAACGTATGAGAAAACAACTTCAATATTTCAGGGTTAATGAGTCATCAATCTTATGATAAATAATGTTAAAAGGATTTACCATCCTCCATGCGACAATTCCTTTTACTTTTTTAATATATTTATTTATCCTTTTCACTGTTTATACGCCTCGCATTGAATGTGACTCATTGTCACCTATTGGTGTTGCAAGCGTTTCTATCAAAATATCAATCCATTAGTAGAAGATGGTCACCTATTGGTGTTGCAAGCGCTTCTATCAAAATATCAATCCATCAGTAAAAGATGACCACCTATTGGTGTTACAAGCGCCTCTGTCAAAATATCAAGCCATCAGTAGAAGATGGTCACCTATTGGTGTTACAAGTGCTTCTATCAAAATATCATCCATCAGTAAAAGTTGGTCACCTATTGGTGTTACAAGCGCCTCTGTCAAAATATCAATCCATCAGTAGATGTTGGTCACCTATTGGTGTTGCAAGCGCTTCTATCAAAATATCAAGCCATCAGTAGAAGATGGTCACCTATTGGTGTTACAAGTGCTTCTATCAAAATATCATCCATCAGTAAAAGTTGGTCACCTATTGGTGTTACAACCGCTTCCATCAAAATAATATTCCATCAGTAGAAGATGGTCACCTATTGCTGTTGTAAGCGCTTCTATCAAATATCAATTTATCAGTAGACGATGGTCACATATTGGTGTTGGTGTTACAAGCGCTTCTATCAAAATATCAATCCATCAGTAAAGAAGGTCACCTATTGGTGTTGCAAGCGCTTCTATCAAAATATCAATCCATCCGTAGAAGATGGTTACCTATTGGTGTTGCAAGCGCTTCTATCAACATATCAATTCATCAGTAGAAGATGGTCACCTATTGGTGTTACAAGCGCTTCTATCAAAATATCATCTATCAGTAGATATTGGTCACCTATTGGTGTTGCAAGCGCTTCTGTCAAAATATCAATCCATCAGTAGAAGAAGGTCACCTATTGGTGTTGCAAGTGCTTCTATCAAAATATCATCCATCAGTAAAAGTTGGTCACCTATTGGCAGATTGTTACAAGCGCTTCCATCAAAATATCAATCCATCCGTAGAAGAAGGTCACCTATTGGTGTTACAAGCGCTTCTATCAAAATATTAGGCCATCAGTAGAAGATGGTCACCTATTAGTCTTACAAACGCTTTTATCAAACTATCAATCCATCAGTAGAAGATGGGCACCTATTGGTGTTGCAAGCGCTTTTATCAAAATATCAATCTATATGGTCACCTATTGGTGTTAAAAATGTTTTTATGAAAATATCAATCCATCAGTAGAAGATGGGCACCTATTGGTGTTGCAAGCGCTTTTATCAAAATATCAATCTATATGGTCACCTATTGGTGTTAAAAATGTGTTTATGAAAATATCAATCCATCAGTAGAAGATGGGCACCTATTGGTGTTGCAAGCGCTTTTATCAAAATATCAATCTATATGGTCACCTATTGGTGTTAAAAATGTTTTTATGAAAATATTAATCCATCAGTTGGGCACCTATTGGTGTTGCAAGCGCTTTTATCAAAATATCAATCTATATGTCACCTTTTGTTAAAAATGAAAAATATTAATCCATCAGTAGAAGATGGTCACCTATTAGTCTTACAAACGCTTTTATCAAAATATCAATCCATCAGTAGAAGATGGGCACCTATTGGTGTTGCAAGCGCTTCTATCAAAATAATATTCCATCAGTAGAAGATGGTCACCTATTGCTGTTGCAAGCGCTTCTATCAAATATCAATCTATATGGTCACCTATTGGTGTTAAAAATGTTTTTATGAAAATATTAATCCATCAGTAGAAGATGGTCACATATTGGTGTACAAGCGCTTCTATCAAAATATCAATCCATCAGTAGAAGATGGTCACCTATTGGTGTTACAAGCGCTTCTATCAAAATATCAATCCATCAGTAGAAGATGGTTACCTATTGGTGTTGCAAGCGCTTCTATCAAAATATCAATCTATCAGTAGAAGATGGTCACCTATTGGTGCTACAAGCGCTTCTGTCAAAATATCATCCACCCAAAATATCAATCTATCAGTAGAAGATGGTCACCTATTGGTGCTACAAGCGCTTCTGTCAAAATATCATCCACCCGTAGAAGATGGCCACCTATTGGTGTTACAAGCGCTTCTATCAAAATATCATCCATCAAGTATCAAAATAATATTCCATCAGAAGATGGTCACCTCAATCCAAATCAATCTATATGGTCACCTATTGTAAAAATGTTTTATGAAGATGGTCACATATTGGTGTTACAAGCGCTTCTATTGAAGATGTTACAAGCGCTTCTATCAAAATATCAATCCATCAGTAGAAGATGGTTACCTATTGGTGTTGCAAGCGCTTCTATCAAAATATCAATCTATCAGTAGAAGATGGTCATTGGTGCTACAAGCGCTTCTGTCAAAATATCATCCACCCGGTGCTACAAGCGCTTCTGTCAAAATATCATCCACCCGTAGAAGATCCTATTGGTGTTACAAGCGCTTCTATCAAAATATCATCCATCAGTAGAAATATCAATCCATCAGTAGAAGATGGTCACCTATTGGTGTTACAAGCGCTTCTATCAAAATATCATCCATCAGTAGATGTTGGTCACCTATTGGTGTTGCAAGCGCTTCTATCAACATATCAATTCATCAATAGAAGAAGGTCACCTATTGGTTTTACAAGCGCTTCTATCAAAATATCATCCATCAGTAGATGTTGGTCACCTATTGGTGTTGCAAGCGCTTCTGTCAAAATATCAATCCATCAGTAGAAGAAGGTCACCTATTGGTGTTGCAAGCGCTTCTATCAAAATATCAATCTATCAGTAGAAGATGCTCACCTATTGGTCTTAAAAGCGCTTCTGTCAAAATATCAATCCATCAGTAGAAGAAGGTCACCTATTGGTGTTGCAAGCGCTTCTATCAAAATATCAATCCATCAGTAGAAGATGACCACCTATTGGTGTTACAAGCGCTTTTATCAAAATATCAAGCCATTGGTAGAAGATGGTCACCTATTGGTGTTACAAGTGCTTCTATCAGAATATCATCCATCAGTAAAAGTTGGTCACCTATTGGTATTACAAGCGCTTCCATCAAAATATCAATCCATCAGTAGAAGATGACCACCTATTGGTGTTACAAGCGCTTTTATCAAAACATCAAGCCATTAGTAGAAGATGGTCACCTATTGGTGTTACAAGTGCTTCTATCAGAATATCATCCATCAGTAAAAGTTGGTCACCTATTGGTATTACAAGCGCTTCCATCAAAATATCAATCCATCAGTAGAAGATGGTCACTTTCAATGTTATAGTATCTAGGACCTTCTTCAAGAGTTGTGTTTACCATAAACAATCCCCAAATGTGTAATTTGGTGATTGGTGGTCCTTTGTCATACTCCCGTTTCTTTGTTTTGCTCTGTTTTATGTTAATTTTCTATGTTTATAAGTTAGAGATGGTGAGCAACTTCACAAATCCAGTACAGAAATATTGGCTTAAGGTCAGGAAGACAATTGTCTTCATAAAATGTGCCACTGACATATATACTTGTGATTTCCGAGTATGTGTGTGTGGAAGGGGGTGTAGGGAAGGAAGGGGGTAGCAGGGGTATTTGTGTGTGGGTATGGAGGGAGATGTTGACAGTTGAGAATTCGGTACTTGTTTGCAGCAAGTTGGAATATTTGAGAAAAGACACAAGAGTTCATTGAAAGTTCCATTAACGATTGATGATCTGATCCTATTTGAATGATAATAACATTCATGTAAGTTCTATATGAATAGTATAGAAGGAGTTAAACATTGAGTGCTGAAATCATGATTTGGCAAACATGGGGAAGGATAATGGAGCATAGTAGTTGCATGAGCTGTTTTGACGTAAACATCTTTACAAACACAATGTAGTCATTGATGAGTAGAAGATTGTACGAAAGAGAAGACCAGTGTTAGACGGAGATGAAAAATGGTGTACAAGAGAGGATAGAACAGCACTAAGAAGATGGCAATAAATGAGATTAAAGGGAAGTGAAGAGGTGGAGAATTAGTGAAAGATAGACAAACATTTGTCACCTGAACAACTTGAGGATTATTACATTTGCAAATGTGGTTTATTCTCCTTTTACCATATTACCCCCCTTTGCTTCCTTTTTCTTTAATAATTTGCATTGCTTAATTCCCAATCATCTCATTAGTTGTTCTGCTCCTTAAAGTTTTAAACAGTCAGACCCAACCTGATAAATAACCAGGTCGGGTCAGATTTGTCCTCGTTATTTTCTTTATTATGAAAACCTTAGTTGTTGTGGAAGCTGGTGCTGAGTATCATATAAGCAATGGATGAAGTCCTTGTTGTGTGGTTATCTTAATTAAGATAAAGTGGTCTCACTATTTGCTACAGTAAGTTTGTGGTTATGATTTGCTGGAACAAATTTTTAAGGAGAAGGACAAGTCATGTTAATGTACTATACTTCTTATACTATTAAATATTGCCTTCGAAATCTTTCACTCCAAATTTCCACCCTTCTTTCCTGAATTCCCTATGAAAATAATGATTAGTGTCCTTCAAATAAATGCCTCTAATTTTCTTCCCATCCCCATTCTTCCGTAATTCCATATAATCAGATAATTCATATGAGAAATACTGGTATAATATAATGAGATAATCCCTTTAATGTTCATAAATTTCCCTCTAAATTGTTCCACTCCTCCCTAAAACTTGTATCCTCCTCCTCCTCCTACTCCTCCCTAAAACTTGTATCCTCCTCCTCTTCCTTCTCCTCTTCCTGCTCCTCTTCCTCCTTCTCCTCTTCCTCCTCCTCCTCCTCCTCCTCTTCCTTCTCCTCCTGCTGCTGCTCCTCCTCTTCCTCCTTCTCCTCCTCCTCCTCCTCCTCCTCCTCCTCAAATGTATCCTTTAAATCTAATTCTCTCTTCTCAATCCAACCTTTTACTTGAACTTGCCATTTAATGTTTGAGTAAATCTATAATACTTGTGTACTTCTTTTTCCAATCATTTGCGTTACGTTTGCGAAGTTTATCTTTGTTTGCGTATTTGCCCCTCTTTGTGTGTTTCATCTGTTGTTATGCAAAATGCATGAGGTTCTGCGAAGAAATAACTAGTTCAGATTTATGCCATGTAAAGAAAAAGTTCCTTCTCAGTGGTGCTGCTTTTGCATGTAATAACTATTTGATCCACAAGACACACCAATTTTGTTGCTTCAAAGTCTACCTGTCTACCCCGAGAGAGAACATTCGGCACCCGCAGACATCTTCCCATTGTTTATGTGCTGTTTACCACTTTCAATTGTAGGCCTACTCCATATAACGTGCACTCAGTCTGGACCAAATTATGTGAAATTTATACCATAAAAAAAAGAAGCATGTGACTACAACGTTTTGTACAAATCCTACCTATATAACATACCGGTCATTTTATTACCATTGCGACCAAATGACCAGCTTCAGTAAGTAAAGATCTACAGCTTTTGGCAATTTTTCTACTCAAGATCTCTTTCGAAGCCCACCTGTGGGATTGTCCCTTTCAACAATTTGCACGGGGTTCACACTGTACTGTCTTAGGTGGGCCGTTTTCACTTTACCTCGTCAATGCTTCAAGTTGGGTTAAGCCATTCCAAATGACAAAAATGGAGATAAGTATACTTCGTTTTAAAAATCAGTTGTCGTCTCTAACGTACATGGTTGATGAAATTCAAATCCTGTATTCTGATTGGTCGAAACACAATGGTGCAGTGTGCACTTACGTTGATAGGCCAATTAGTGTCGTTTTGGAATAGAATATACGCCGCCACACTTTAATCACGATAGATGGCCTTTAAAAGGCTATACTGATTGTTATTGATCAGCGCATATGTCAACAACTTGCATGGAAATCCCTCACTTTAGTCATCTAGCATCAAAAAGGATTCCCTTTTTGGATTTTGTTCTTTGACCCTAGCTGCCTCTTAACCTATGACACACAACACTTGCAAGGATTATTTCTGTTTATGATGAGACCAGATGATGCGCCGTCTTGTAACTATTAAAATTAGTCAAATTGCCACCGTTTTGGCAATTTAGAAGGTGATGAAGCTCGCGTCCTCTTTTCAATAAGAAATGAAGAAAACCTGAGGCACATTCTTTCTGAAGATGTCCTAAATGTCATTTGTTTTGAAGAGGTGCTAAATGTCACGTTTCGTTTTTGTCAAATCGTCAATTGTACAACATAACCTATACCTTTAAGTTGTGATTTCTGTTTAGGCGTTTTACATCCGTAACGCTCTCAAAATGTGAAAACCACTTAAATTCGATGTCCACGGATGTATGTCACGGAATTTTGGGTGTTAAATAGCAAACTTCTATACTATTCGGTTGCAACAAATACTAATTTAAAATATATTATTGTATTGCATGAAGCAAAATTAAATCATAACAAAACTATCAACAACTACTTCAAAATGTTATTCTATAACTAACTTGCCTCACCCCCAGCGCTGTGCAAATGAAGAATGATTTGAAATTTGTATACATATATATATATATATATATATATATATATATATATATATATATATATATATATATATATATATATATATATATATATA
Organism: Chiridota heheva; assembly: GCA_020152595.1. Classification (NCBI taxonomy): domain Eukaryota; kingdom Metazoa; phylum Echinodermata; class Holothuroidea; order Apodida; family Chiridotidae; genus Chiridota; species Chiridota heheva. Next base: position 1,075,656 of record JAIGNY010001918.1, on the reverse strand, counting down.
TATATATATATATATATATATATATATATATATATATATATATATATATATATATATATATATATATATATATATATATATATATATATATATATATATATATATATATATATATATATATATATATATATATATATATATATATATATATATATTATATATATATATATATATATATATATATATATATATATATATATATAGATCTGCCTGTATAGAATCTATGAATATTCGGTGCAATACATTGATTTCTATCATTTTTCATCGTGTCCGTTTCATTTTTGCCGACAATTTTTACCTATGATAAGCAGGGACACAGAAAAGGATCTTACTTCATTCTGCGGGTGGGTGGTTGTTCGGGTGTGGGTGGTTGTGCGGATGTGGGTGGTTGTTCGGGAGTGGGTGTGGCTGTGGAGGCAGGGTATTTACTAATTAGGATTTAATATAAATGTGACAACAATATCAAAGAGCTCATGAAAACAAACTCATATTTTAAATATAGAGTCATCATTACTGGCATTTGGTTAAATTTGACCAATTTCGCAACCTTTCCAACCTTGGAGAAAAATATGTTAAAATTCATGAGTGCCAAGATGAAAACAGATTTTACCAAATCACAATTTTCTTCTATTTTCGAAAATTATCTTTGATTTTCGGGAAATTATTTGTAATTTTCGGGAAATTTTCTTCTCTTTTCGGGAAAAGTTGCCAAATCTTTGAGAAATTTATGATAACAAACGTTTCCTCCCCCTCCCCTGCTTCATAAGCCTCTGCCCTCTCTATATAGCCAGGTCTTACAGTCATTGAAGAGTATGGGTGTGTGTGTGGGGGGGGGGGGTGTGTGTGCAGGTGTGTGTGTGCAGGTATGTGTGTGTGTGTGTATGGGTGTGTGTGTGGGTGTGTGTACGTGTGTTATTCTTAAACATTCTTTAAAACTAGAGATCTGCAGCATTCATGCCATTCTGGTATTTGGTGTATGGAAAATATATAAGTACAACCATCTTATGCATAATCCAAAATCATGCAACAGAAGAAATAGCCGTCAATAAGCGGATCCAAACAGTCCGGCAGCATGCCTATTAATGGGAACATTTTGCTACATGGAAGCGGCCATTTTGTGATATTTCCCATGATCCTTGCTATCTTAACGTTAAAGCCTTATGCAATGTTACAATTTTTGAAAATTGAAATACGTCTGGGAAAAATATCTTTGCCAGGGGAAACTTAAAACTTATGAAAATACCTTTATTACTGTCATGTTTAAAAAAAATCCACTCCCATTTGATATGTTCACTACGCCGCTTTTGAAATATTAGAAATAATACACAATAGAGCTAGGTTTTTAGGCGCGAAACAGCCAATTTGAAAATTCAAATGTTTTTTAAACCAATGATTTTTAATATTTAAAGTACATACATTAGAAACTTTGCCATTTTATCGCAACATGTGAACAATGTGGTTGCGTGACTTCAATATTCTCGTGTGTTATAAATGTTCCTATTAATAGGCACGCTTCCGGACTGCCAAAAAAGACGTTGACGTGCACTTTTCAAAACACTATGAAGATTACATTTTTGAAAAGTTATAAATTCTAAAAGGGAATTCATCAAATTCATCACATAAATGAATATGGAAATTCACAAGAATATTCCAATAAGGAGCACACTGAGGTACTATGACGACACAATAATCTAGCAGGAAGCTCTATAATGGTACTTCCCTGATTGTATTGCACCCCACATTCCACTCCTTCCTTCTCTTCCCCACCCAGAGGTGTAGGAAGGGTCTCTTCTGAGGGGGGAAAAATTCCCCCTAAAATTCCCGGCGACAACTGGAAAAAGTGCATTGGTAATTTAAGTTTCCATCAAAAGATGCTGCTATAAAATTGGGATATCCCCTACAATTTTCTAGAAAGTTGTTTTTCAATTTCCGGTGAAATTGTCTGCAAATTTTGGCCAGGCAATTTTTGGATAATTTTGTCGGGTTTCCGGAAAAGTTTGGCCAGTTTTTGGGAAATGTTGGCCAATTTTCGATAAAATTTTATCAAAATATTGATTAATTTTACCACATTTTCCAATTTTATTTTAATAAAATCTTCTCGGGGTAAACTGCCCCCTGCCCCCGGCGCTCGCTTTCTACGCCTCTACCTCTCCCAATATTCTGTCCCCTTCCCCCTGCCCTCTCGTTTCCTACGCCTCTGCCCCTCCCCAGTATTCTAGTGCCTCAAGGGAATCAATGCTGTTCCATTTAAGGTTTTCCCTGGCTGCTCAACAATAACAATAGGTGCCTCTATTTGGTTTGGGTTTCAAATATTGCTATTGGTCAAAATGTCCGAAAAGTTAAAAAAGGGCCGTTCGCCTTATTTTCAGACGTTTCATCAGTTGAATGGTAAAGGCTACATTAAATAAAACGCTTCAATTTTCGGGAGATGTTGGCAAATTAGATCTAAATTTCCAATAATTTCCCTTAAATTCTATTATTTGTTTTTCAATTTCATGTTCATGTTTTGCCATTAAAAATGGTTAATATTTACTCATAGATGCTACATTAAACAATTTTTAATCACTCTAAGTGTGAAATCATCTTTAGATATCAAAATCTAAGTAAACTAATCATTCTTATATTTGACAGAAGTGTCCCACGTGACGTCATTAATTTGTCCATGGCATTTTTCATGACGTCATAACATAATTTTGTGTAATTTTGTATACATTCAACAATGATGGTATACGCTTAGTGTGCTGGTTGCAATGGCATTCTTTTTATCATATATCTTTCTTCATGATTGTATGAGAGTAGGGTGAAAGCTAGAGCCTTCAATGACGCAATGAGGTCATCAAGATCTGCTTTTAGTCGCAACTCCATTTCTATTTTCGTGGTCTGCAGCATTTAATACATAGTATGAAAAATAAAGTGACACACTGACTTATTAAATGACTAAATTATCCTGAACTTAATGTGAGTTAAAATGATTACATACTATGTAATAATGAATTTTTAAGGTTAAATATCGTCCAAATTATTTGGTGGTGAATATGGCCCTAGTTAATTTTTTATCTTCTTCGGGAAATTTTCAGGCAATTTTATTCAATTTTCGGAAATTGTCCTTCCTTTTTGGGAAATTTTATTCAATTTTGGGGACATCATCTTCAAATTTCGCGAATCTTTTCTTCAATTTCGGGAACTTTTATTCGATTTTCGGGACATTGTCATCATATTTTGGAAATTTCCAATAATTTTACCAAGATTTGCAATAAGTTTTGCCAAAATGTAAAATAATTTTAAGCCTACTTCATTTTTACAATGTCCACAGATGGTCATGATTCATGACGTTTCTTCATCCAACATTGCTATGGCTGGCCTTGGGTCATAATGTGCTGTTGGGATACCATTCCAGGCAATGATTAGGTCTGTTACTCAATGTTGACTGCTGAGTTGAAGATCTTAATTTAATCTAAATATATTAATTTCAAAGGGATATTTCCCTATAGGGTAAAAACTCACCACGAAGGGGGAGGGGGATCAAGAGGAATGGGGGAGGGGCATTGTTTCCCCCAGTTTAAAGGCTAAATCCATCCAAGCCATTAGGTATAACCACATGACGTCACGTAGGCACTTCGTTCAGTGTTCGAAAGTATTACTCTACTTAGATATTGATGTCTAAAGATACCTTTCACATTTAGAGTTGTTAGAAACTGTTTAATTCAACCTCATGAGTATAGATATTATAAATTTTAACATTGGCGGTCATCTTTTTTGACGTTATGATAAGCCCATGATGTCACGTCACGTGGGACACTTCTACCAGTGTTAAGAAATGTTTCCCTACTTAAATATTGATGACTAAAGATATTTTTCTCACTTCGAGTGGTCAGAAACTGTGTAATTTAACCTTTAGCTACGAGTAGATATATTAGCCATTTTTAACACTGGCGGCCATCTTTTTATGACGTTATAATTAGACCCTTTGCGGTGGTCCGATTAAAGAAAACTTTTGATATGTTGTTCTTTGGACTTTACAATCCAGAAAACATCATAAAACGGTTTTTTTTTTTTTTTTTTTTTTTTTGGGGGTTGTGTCATCAATTTTCATATCCGACTCAGCCTGTGCCACTACTATTGGTATAATACAGATCTGTGATTTATGTTGAGCCCAGATCTGGATATGATATACCAGCTCCGGTTACGAGGGACAAGAGTTGGGGAGGGCGGAAAGTGTAAAGGTAAGCCTATGGGACGTAGGGGTAGAGTAGGTAATTTATACCGTGGCGGTAATTGCAAGGGATGGTGGATGATGATTCCCCACGGTATGTGAATAGGTCATGAGTCCAGGGTTACAGCCAATCTTTTGGGATTGGGGTAGGAAGGGGAACGTAGAATGAAAAATATTGCTGATAGCGTAATATTTTTTCCAAACTGTTGTCAAAATTTAAACTTTACTGGCTGTTTTACTAAAGAGCAAAGAAAGGTCATTGCCTCAACGTCTGGACCTTTTAGCTAGATTTCTTAACCTTTCTTTCTATTAGGGGAGGAGTTGAACGACCAGCCCGTGACCCGGCCACTGACTACACCCAAGTAATATCCTTGACGGCAGTTGGACTGAGTATTTTCCTTTAATTTGATCCAATTGAGTTTAACAATTCCCCCATGATTTGACCTTTATTTGATCCTCTTCAATTTCATTGCAATATTTCTCCAATTTTACCTCTAAGTCCAAGTCTGAAAGATAGTAAGCAGCCGGGAAGGTAAACTCTTATTAGGGGTTAGTTCTACCCCATCCACCGGTTGGTTACGCTCAGGATTAAGTACCGGGGGTGTGGGTGGGGGTTACATCCCCACTTTGAGTAAAGCTGTTGGTAAAATTGAAGACCTTTCGGTAAATCAAGGTCCGCGTCGGTAAAACTTGCATCAAAGACGATGAAAACTTTACCAAACAGATTGAAGAAGAAATATATATATTATGACACTTGTCCTGCGGTTTTGGACCGATGACTTTTTTTTTTTTGCTTTTCAAAATTTTGGACGTTGTGAGGGCCCTGAATGTGGTATATATTTGTGTCGGTAGCGTCGAACTCTTTCGTCGGTAAATTTGTAATTTTACACATCCCCGCCCCCCCCCCCCCCGCCCTGATTCGAAAGGGTCTGCTGACGCCACTGGCTACGCTCGATAAATATGGATTCCGATCTCCCCGCTTCCTACTCCAGTACTCCGATGCTCTTGAATTTCAAATCTTCAATTGTGATGCATAATATACATTTGCACCCAGTTGCACGATCGATCGCTCACAAAAGTTGAAGGTCAAGTTTCTTAGGTTTTCCGAAAGATTATGGAAAATTTCGGGATTGTTTTGCTGCCATTAAATTAGTAACAGACACAGGAAAATGAAGAGAGCTAAGACAGAGAGTCAAGCTGTATCTAACTTCAGAGAGTATCTGCGATGTAAGACCGTTCATCCAGATCCCGATTACAGTAAGTTTAACAGTAACACTAACGCCTACAGTTACCTCGGACAGGTCTAACCAATTTTTCCAGTTAGGCCTAGGGCCTAGGCCTATGCAGACAGATACGCCGATCATTAAAGCGGAAGTACGTAGTTTGCAGCACATGCTCATTCAGCTGTTAAGAAAAGTGGCATTGGTTGAATGGTGCTCGCCGTCCTTCTGAATGGTTTATATTCGTGTGATTGGCATATGGGTAGAGCCTGACATGGGTACTGTTCAATTGAGCATTGTTAGGGGCTTGTGTGTGCATACTTATTAGCTTATTTGCATAACATTGAAAATATTGTCAGGTTGAAGTTTTGCACAAACTTTTTACAACTTAAGTTATGAATGGTGTACATTCATGTTAGTAACTTGGCGTAGGGGTACTGTTCAAGTGAGCCTGATTAGGGGTTGTGTGTGTATATTAATTAGCTTATTTGCATAACAATGAAAGTATTTGTATCTGTGATATCTCTCATTAGTATGGATACTGCTTAAAAACATGTTGTTCAAATTTCAGACTAGAAATTTATGCATCATTCCACAAGAATAACTTTGTTTCAAAGGACATTTCATACTCCTTGGGAGATGCTGCTGCCCCTAATAAAAACTCTTGTGTCTTGGATGGAAATCAATTAGGGGTTTGGGAAATATGAACAATAAGCAGAATGTGGGATAGAAGATGACATGATAATAAAGTACTGTTGCTGAAGGTATTAGGATGAGATCATGTGGGACAGGGTGTAATTGTATGTAGGGCAGGGTGCGGTGGGATGTTGTCAGGATGTTTTGGCATGTTAGACAGGGTTTATTATCATGTAAAACAGGGTGGTTTGGCATGTGGAACACGATGGGTTGGCATGTGGAACAGGGTGGGTTGGCATGTGGAACAGGGTGGGTCGACATGTGGGACAGGGGAAATGGCTTGTGGATGTGGGTCATGGAAATGGTGGAATGACATACAGTATCTGGTTTTCAGGTATGAAAAATCACTTTAAAAACAGTTTTTGAGGATATAGAGGGGCTTTAAACATCATGAATATCTTGTGTGGGCTAAGAAATAGTTAAAATGGTTGCGTTTTTTTTAAGATCTTAAAACTGAGATTTTATACATGTATGTTATAATACAGCGTTTCAAAAAGCACAGCAGGGACCTTAGGATGGCCAGCCATCACTAACTGCAGCCATACCAATACGGCTGGCATCAGTCTGACGGTACTACAGGGAGTACTACTGTAAGTTAACACTACTGTCAACAGTCAGGTCACACAGCGCAGCACAAATTATGCATATTCAACAAAACTGAAACTGCCTGGACCGTGTCCTCAAACTCGACACCTTCATCCGTGAAGCCTTCATCGGTGAAGCCTTCGTCAGAAATTATTACGCCATCTTTATCTTCTTTGACCTCGAAAAGGCCTTTGATACCACATGACGGTATGGTATCCTCAAAGACCTCCACTCCTCTGGCCTCAGAGCTTTCTCCCCACCTTCATCCAGAACTTCCTCCACTCCCGCCACTTCCGAGTACGCATCGGTAATGCCTACTCCCAAAGGTACACCCAACACCTGGGTGTCCCTCAAGGCAGTATCCTCTCCCCCACTCTCTTTATCTCAAAATGAACAGCATCACCAAAACTCTCACCCCCAACATCAAAAGCTCTCTCTATGTCGACGATTTCACTCTCTACTCATCTTCTCCATGCTTCCATACTCTCCAAAATAACCTACAACACTGTCTGGATAGTCTGGCTCACTAGAGCGACTCCAACGGTTTCAACTTCTCAAAATACAAAACTGTTCTCATCCAATTTAACAACAGCAACTCCTTCTTCCTCTGCCCCAATCTCCGCCTCAAAGATTCCATAATCCCCAGTAAAGACAGTTCTCACTTTCTCGGAATCACTCTCGACTTCAAACTTTCCTATCTCCCCCACATCAACTCCCTCAAAACAAAATGTCACAAAATCCTCAATCTCCTCCAACCGGCTCACTCTGCTCACCTTAGACCGCTATCTCCTCAGATCCAGGCTGGATTATGGCAATTTCATCTTCGTCTCCGCCCGTAAATTTTACTTGAAACACCTGGAGGTCACTAAGAACACTGCCCTAAGGCTTTGCCTTGGCGCCACTCACACCTCCCCTATCACTAGTCTCCACGTCAAGGCCAATGAACTCCCCTTCGACCTCTGATGCACGAAGGCCGGCCTCCTCTTTGCTCTCCGCATCCTCACTAATCCCCAAACCCTAGCTTCCCATTTTGTCCATTCTCCCTCCTTCAGCAACCTCTTCAATCTCAACAAACGCATTCCCCCACCTGTCGGGATTCAGATGCACTCCCACTTCTCCAAAGCCACTATCAACATTTTCTTGATCGCCAGATACACCATCCAACCTACACCATCCCACCTACACCATCCCACCTGCACCCACCCACCTGGACTATTCACCTCCCCCCTCCCAAAGGTGTACCTTGGGTCTTTCCTCCTTCACAAAAGCTCTTCACAACCCAGCCTTCTTCCACTCCAAATACTGCCAAATCAGTAGACATTTCCATAACTACTCTTTCCTCTTCACCGATGGCTCAACACGGGAAGGCTCTTCTGCAGCCTCCGCCGCCTGTCCCGGCCTCACCCTCTCCTCAAGGCTACCGGATGGCACCTCTATCTACTCTGCCGAGGCGAAAGCCAGCCTCCTAGCCTTAAACTTCATAGAACTCTCTTTCCACCCCTGTTTCGTCATCTTCTTTGACTCTAAATCCGTCCTCACTGACATTCTCAACATGCTCTGGCCCAACCTTCTCATTCTACAAATCCTCAACAAACTCCACACTCTCTCCTCCTTAGGAAAGAATATTATCTTTTTTTGGATTCCCAGCCATGTCGGCATCCCTGACAATGAGAGAGCTGACAGCTGCCAACAAAACTCTGTCAAACATTGCCTCTCCTTTTCCTATTCCACACTCAGACCTCCGTCTCTCCATCTCCAACTACATCAAAAAAAGACCTGGCAAAACTCCTGGAATCACGAAGCCAGTAACTAACTCCACACCATCAAACCCAAAGTTGGGACCAACACCCCTCTGCACAGTCGCAACTGCAGGGAAGACATCGTTGTCACCCGCATCCGCCTTCGCCACTCCTCTCTCACTCACTCCCATCTCTTATCAGGCTCCCCTACCCCTCTCTGCCCCACTTGTAACACCGATCTCTCCATCAAGCATATCTTCGTAACCTGTCCCTTATACCAGAACTCCAGATCTCTTCTCTCCTCACTATCCTCAATCTTGGACCTTTTCGAAAACACTTTTCCCTTAAACATTATCAACTTCCTCCGCAACAACAACCTCTTCCACCACATTAAACTTCCCCCTTCCCCCCCTTTCTTCACCTAACCTTACTTACCTCCTTTTTTTTTCTCTTTCTGCTTTCCCCCCTTTTCTCCCTTACAAACCTTCCTTTTCTCACTATCCTAAATCTTACACCATAATTTATTAACACCCTATTGGCACATTTGACTCTGACTGTCGCGGTGTCGTTAAACATCAACAAACCAAACCTGAACGACAAATATGCTGCATACACCGTGAGGTCGAACGTCAAGTTTGCAAATTACAAACTTGACGTTATTATAAACCTACTGGTTCACGACGATATTGCATTATTGGTGATTATCAAAGACAGGTATACTGCAAATTTTTTCTTAACTTTAAATGTATTAGATAATGGTTTGAAAGTATAGTATAGTAGTGCTGTCACGACATGGCTCTATAAGTTAACGATTATCGTGGAGAAAAATATGATATATTGGTATATCGTGATACTTTTCAAGGAAACTGACTCAATTGTTAATTACTAATGTTACTTCTTTTATTACTGTATGATTAAAGCAGATCTAGCAGATGACATGATTGTGTGATTATTACATCCATCACGTACATGTATTACACACATGTTTGATATTCAGCCAACATGACCATGAATCATCGAAGTGAGGGGCATGTTCTGAGCCATTTTTATGTTTTTTTTGCCCACTTATATCAGAGCGTGCCAGTGTGGGGCAAAGGAGCACGATTTTTTTATCAAATAAAAATATATATATATTTCATGGTATTTTTGCACGTTTTTAATGGCCTAAACTTGACTTTTAGATTTAATACCGTAACATTAGTACTGTAACGTACGAAGTAGCCTAGCCTAGTTGCGCGAAAATTTCTTAGCTCTGTATTAGTTTTTGGTATCGCAATATGTGTTGAGAGGCATATTTCATGTTGTGGAAAAAGAGATATTGTGATAATTGACATGCCATGACAGCACTAGTTTGTAGGCAAAGTTAAATGTAAATAAACATTTTTTTACTGGTTAATTTAAGTTATAGAAGTATTCAATAGTAAATAAATGACCACATTATATTAACATGGTTACTATTTCTTTCCAAAATTATATTTTGCATTGATATAGTTTGAATTTGAATTATTTGATATGTTTATATATTCCAGAGTTATTGGTTCCAACATTTATTGTGGGTTAAGCAGAATTATTAGCCATTGCCTGATTGGATTATGACATGTTTTTTGGGTGTCTTTAGTGTAGGAGTACATTTTTTTCTCACATCTGCAAAGATACATACTGTACCATTAATCCTTAAAATTGTACATGTATCAGTCTGCAAACTTCTTCTATCATGAAACTTGGCAATCTTGTTCCTCTGCCAAAGTATTATGAGATATTCAAAATCATACAACATCAAAGGTACTGTACACATAACTTTTCTTTTCTCCAATCAGGAAGCTGGTTGTAACAAAGACGGCTTTAGCTAATCAAATTTGTTGTTAATGTGAAACATAGACGATAGGAACATGTTTTTCATTGGAGGGAATGGGAGAGGAGTGGGCACCATGAACGATCAATCTGAAATTGATGGTAGTCATAAAAATAAAGTTGACACATCGAGCGTGGGGAGGTATTATGTGAATGGAAGGCACTTTGAGGCAGTTATTGAAATTGAAGAAAGAATAAAAAAGCTTAGGGAAAAAGCCATGATGAAACTGAAATAGGAATATCACCAACTGGTAAGAGAAAAGGTTGAATATCTTTTATGCCTAATTCATTGATAAGTTCGAACTTGATCAAAGACTCTTAGTTGTCAGAACCGACCGGAAGTTGAAAAACTTTGCAAAACTGTAACTCCTTCTTTCTTTGATCGTGTTTCACAATAACAAAGTAGTCTACGATACCTTCTTTCATTTTTTCTTTTGAGAGTTTTCTACAGTTCTTGATGTATTTCCTGTTTTTTTTTTTTTTTTTAAAGAAAAAAACCCATGTAAAGTGTGAGATAAAGGAAAAGTTTCGGAAAATGCTCAAATTATGAGATATATTTAGAGTTTATTTCTACAGTATGTATTATTACTCTCAGTTGTATGGTGGTGAGTCATCATTGTTTACTTGTTAAAATTCTCACAAATCATATACTTTGTAATGTGTACACGAACAACACAGAACGTTAAATTTTATTGTATTTTGAATTGTAAAAGAGATGTTTGATGATATTTGTATATTAGAATAATATCAAATATGACCTGCAATGTACAGTATGACATCAAAAATACCAATTAAGTCCTTAAAATAAACTAAAACTAAGAAATAAATGAACATCGTTGTGTATATGGTATTTTTACACAAACTTCACAGCGAGTAAACTTTTCTTGGAGAAGTTCTTATTGAGGAACGTTTTGCAATAAAATATTGCCAGAATGATCCTTACTTACCTCAAAACTTCACAAACAAAGAAGATCTGAGGAAGTTTTTCGATGTGTTATTGTTAATTTTTCGGGAAAAAGCCTCTGTGGCGAAATGATAGGAAAATTTCCATGATGTTATTCATACATAAACGAGTAAATGTAAATACGCTGTATGAGCCATTGTGAATCAAATACTACAAGTGTGTGTGTGTGTGAGATAATGGGTGGATGAGTATATGAGACATTCGGAGGTGCAATGTACCTGGGAGTCACAAGCGTGAAGTGGGAAGCTATTAGTCTGGGGCCAGTCCCAGTGGTGTCTGGCATTCCCAACCAATTACTGATTTGTCTTGTCATGATTTAAGTCAAAATTATATTGCTAAATTGTTATACTGTAATCTTCATGTTAACACAAAAAAGCCCTATAAAATCGAATGATGTATAATGAAGAATACATTATATCACATGAGGCAATATCTTTCCTTAGGAGAAATGGTCTGTCAATCATTCACAGTTAATACACATTAATACCTCAGGCAAGAAGATACACAGCTATTTTTACCACCAGTTTGAAAACAAACTTCTACCACTAAGACACCTAACACGGATGAGTGATTTAAATCACAAAAGTGCCTTGATTATTCAGCTCTGGCTTTGTGTAATCTTACACACACAAAATAGCCTTGGGCTAATTGGCTGTGGCATGCATGGCTAGCAAATAAACAATCATTGTTTGGAGTGGAAACAATACACTGAACAGGAAGTCGGGTTGATAATTGTCATACCCGAGTTTTCAGGATTAGGATTAACTCAGGTGTCAGGTGCGGATAGGCTTAAAGAGAAACTTGGCTGTGGTGTGTCGTACCTGTGTTCTCGTTTGGGTCGTATTAGGCGTTTTGTGATAGCATTGTTACTATCATAACCGAATACGCAGGCGACGACCCAGTCATTGTAATTGTGTGTTCACTCGTCGTCGTCGTCGTGTGCATGGTTAGCAAATAAACAATCATTGTTTGGAGTGGAAACAATACACTGAACAGGAAGTCGTGTTGGTAATTGTCATACCTGAGTTTTCAGGATTAACTCAGGTGTTGGGTGCAGATAGGCTTAAAGAGAAACTATTCAGCATGAATTACACAAATGACAACTATGAATCGAACCCATCACCAGTGCTTTCATTACTTTGATATAAAAGAGTGGTATGAGTTAAATATGATATTTAAGGATATGCTCTGCTCATGATGGCTTATAATTTCAAATTCTGACGCTTTTAAGTATGACTGATGCTTGTGATGTTAAATTTAGTGAGATAACTAAAGGATTAATTCAGTGGTCAAGCAAGTCCATCTTATATGAAAGAGGACTTCAAAAGAAACAAAATGGTGAAGAAAGTATTCAGAAATCTTATTTCATTAGGGAGATATTAAAGTTTAAAGTTTGATATCATTTCTGTAGAACGACTGAATTCGGACTACTTGCAATGTCATAGCCTCAGATTCCTCAGTCTTTATGTAATCTATCATATTTTTTCCTGTGATTTTGTGACTTAAAAACCATGGGATATGTCAAAAAGTAGTAAAACTGAATCTAGGGAGAATATTTATAATATACCACCTGAAGAAAGTTTGAGGAAAAATAATTTAAAAAGTGAAAAAATTAAATATAATTTCTTTAAAAAAAATAAAGACTTTGAGGAATCTGAGGCTGTGACATCACAACTAGTTTGATTTCAGTCGTTTCTACAGAAATGATAACAAACTTTAAACTTGAATATCTCCTTAACGGAATAAGATTTCTGAATGCTTTCTTCACTATTTTGTTTCTTTTGAAGTCCTCTTTCATATAAGATGGACATTCTTGACCACTGTACTAGTCCTTTAATCTGACCATGTACGCTATGTAGTGCTGCCACGACATGGCTCTATTATGTATCGATTATCATGAAGAAAAATATCACGATATATTAGTATATCGCGATACTTTTCAAGATACTTTTCATACTTTTCACAAACTGACTCACGACACAAATTGTTAATATCACAAACGTTACTTCTTTGATGATAAATGCAAGAAAAAATTATTTGCAGATCTAGCAGACATGATCACGTGACTGTTACATTCCTCACGCATGTGTTTGGTAATTCTGCCAACATGACCATGAATCATCAAAGTGGGAGCCTAAGAAGTATGTTCTGGGCCCATTTTTTGTTCTTTTTGCCAACACACAATGGAGCGAGCCAGTGTGGGGTGAAGGAGCACAATTTGTATTTAGTTTCTTATGTTTTACGATATTTTTGTACATTTTTAATGGCCTTAAACTTGACTTTTAGATTTAATACCGTAATGTTAGAATTGTTACATACGAATTAATGGGGTCCAAAACACCACAGTTATGTAAAGTGCTCATAAAATGCAAAATATTGATCATTTCATTATCTTATATCAATTGTTCTGACAGAGGTCTGGGTTACCATGATGTAAAATCATATTTTTAGTGATTATTGGATGTATCGATCTCCCATATATTTCAGGTGTTTATACAATTTATGTCTATCATTTAAAATACAACATATCTGAAGCCAATTTTATTATGTTGAGTGACAGGACATGAAAAAAAAAATTGTATCCTTAAGTTTGTATGTAATATTGATAAGTTTATGGCATTATGAGCGGTCAGTTGTTTCTTACAAAATGTCCGTCCAAAAGTTGGAAAAAAGCATTTTCTTGAAATATAAGCAATAAACACTGAAAATTTCTGTTGTTTTGGTATTACATTATGAAAAAGTATTTTGCCTAAACTACTACATGTAGCTGAGCATTTTTTCAATGCTTTGCTTATTTGTTAAAATATCATGCGATAAACATTGCGAACATAACTGTCCGTCCAAGTTGAGTGTTATGATTGCAATATAGTATCCTTACTGAAATAAACAGTCTATTTGAAGTAAATTTGAAACAAGAGTCTCCAGCTACTGTACTTTAAGATGCATGATCCTGTCCTAAAAATATCATCCACACATTTTAAAGTTGTATCTACTTTAAAATAATTCATGTTCAAGCGTGTCCGTCCAACTTGTTACAAATGAATGTAATTAATCTTGGACAGACACCAGGGAGAATAACTTACAATAGCAGCCAAAAGAAAATTCAATTTCCACAAATAATTATTCTTGACCAGCTAATTGCTTGATACCAGAATAATAAAACTTAAAACAATATACATAAGGAAAATAATGGTTGTTGTGTAGTGTCTGTCTAAGGTAATGTTTGCAATGCGCATGTCACATTTGTCTGTCCACGTTGAAATAGTATGACTAGGGCAGATTTCACAGTAAAGGGGTCTAATTGTACGTATTAAATAGAAGTCCAGGTAATTATAATTGCTTCATAACAGTATAATAAAACTTATTGACAATATAGATAAAGAAAATTCAATTACCACTAATAATTACTCTTGACCAGCTTATTGCTTGATACCAGAATAATAAAAACTTAAAACAATATACATAAGGAAAATAATGGTTGTTGTGTAGTGTCCGTCCAAGGTTATGTTTGCATGCGCATGTCACATTTGCCTGTCCACGTTGTACAGACAAATTCTATTTCCACTAATAATTATTCTTGACCAGCTTCTTGCTTGATACCAGAATAATAAAACTTATTGACAATATACATAAGGAAAATAATGGTTGTTGTGTTGTGTCCGTCCAAGAGTATGTTTGCATGCACATGTCACATTTGTCTGTCCAGGTTGAAATAGTATGACCAGGGCAGATTTCACAGTAAAGGGGTCTAATTGTACGTATTAAATAAAAGTTCAGGTAATTATAATTGCTTCATACCAGTATAATAAAACTTATTGACAATATAGATAAAGAAAATTCAATTACCACTAATAATTACTCTTGACCAGCTTATTGCTCGATACCAGAACAGTAAAACTTAAAACAATATACATAAAGAAAATAATGGTTGTTGTGTAGTGTCCGTCCAAGGTTATGTTTGCATGCGCATGTCACATTTGCCTGTCCATGTTGTATAGACAAATTCTATTTCCACTTATAATTATTCTTGACCAGCTTATTGCTTGATACCAGAATAATAAAACTTATTGACAATATACATAAGGAACATAATGGTTGTTGTGTTGTGTCCGTCCAAGAGTATGTTAGCAATGCGCATGTTACATTTGTCTGTCCATTTTGAAATAGTATGACCAGGGCAGATTTCACAGTAAAGAGGTCTAATTGTACGTATTAAATAGAAGTTCAGGTAATTATAATTGCTTCATACCAGTATAATAAAACTTATTGATAATATAGATAAAGAAAATTCAATTTCCACTAATAATACATTTGTCTGTCCAAGTGTTACGTTGGCAGTATAGATGTTTCACCTAATTTTTTGGTTAAAACTAACAATTAATGTTTGATTTTTATTCTGATATTTGATGCTACATTTGATTTTAATCAAATATGAAAAACTCAAGTACCTGCCTTTTTGTTATCTTTTTCAATGGAATTTTGTTATTTATATTTTGTGAGTTTTGTCCGTCCAAGTCCGTCTCAAATATGTTGCATTTCACTTTTATTTTCTTACAACCATTGCTTATTTTATCTCTGCAAATTCACCAATGATAAATGGTATGTTTTAGCATTAAATGGTAAGTCACTTGTTTTAAAACAAAGCATTTTAAATTTTGGGATCTGGAAGGAGCTTGTGGGCCCTTTAACTGTGAAATCTACCCTAGCCCAGTTGCACGTAAATTTCTTTGTTGAGTATTAGTTTTTGGTATTGCGATATGTGTTGAGAGGCATATTTTATGTTATGGGAAAAGAGATATTGCAATAATAGACATATCATGACATCACTACTGCTATGGCCATGGTGTGTACTGCATGTTGGCTATGATGTACTGTAATATGCATACTGAATGAGATGTTACGTTGCTGTATATCAGGTTAAATTTATAGTAGCTTGATATTGTTTCTTTAATTATTTTACCACAGGCGATGCCATCAAATTTCTTAAAAGGATGGCAGATGAAATTGGACTTGAATATCAACATTTGGAGGTGGGTCGAAAACAACTTTTCAAACAAGAGTGTTCCTAAAAATATTGGTTTATTTCTGTTGAATAATTTACATGTATTTGAGCTGTAACCGAGACCAAAGTAACAAAAACTTGATTTTAACAGGACATCATCAGATTATTTTGTTAGCATTTATTCCTTGGACATCCTAAATTGCAAATTTGAACTTACTGAATGTCAATATGTGACCTTGCACTTTGTAAATGTTAAGAAATGTTTGAGTAGTTTCATGAAGCAATATCTGTCCTTAAGAGAAATGCTTTGTCATTCATTCACACTTAATGCACACATCACCTCAGGCATGTGGTATGCAGCTATTTTTATCACCAGTTTTAAAACAAATTTGTCCCACTAAGACACCTAACACGGATGAGTGATTTCAGTCACAAAAGTGGCTTGAATATTCAGCACTGGCTTTCTGTAATTTTATACACACAAATAGCCTTAGGCTACTTGGCTGTGGTGTGCATGGGAATGGCAGATAAACAATCATTGTTTGGAGTGGAAACACAATACGCTGAACAGGAAGTGGGGTTGGTAATTGTCATACCCAAGTTTTCAGGTTTAACTCAGATGTCGGGTGCGGGTAGGCTTAAAGAGAAACATTTCGGCATGTCAGTGCTTCTATGTCAAATACTGTTAGCCATTTCTGACAGAGGTATTGCTTCAAATGGTTTTGTAATAAATTGTTTTCCTGGAAGGATATGACTGTACAAATTGCTTAAAATAAAAAAACAAAAAGATGCCACAGTATGTGTATAAAGGCAGTATGTTATATGTTTGTAAAAACTTTTAATCTTAAGTTAATTACAATAAATATCAGACCTGTGACTATCTTGAGGGAATCTCCCCCTTACAAATTTTCTGTCAAATTTAGAGGGCTAAGCATGTAAATTTAGGGGGGCTAGGCATGTACATTTTTGTGTAAAAGTCAAGTGTCAATATGTTTCTAATAGTATTAATGTTTGATTTTCATATTTATTGGTTGAAATTTTGCAGTAATTTTTAGTGAGGTAGCATTTTTGAAAATGTCTTTCATATGCTGTAAACTTGTAGCACTCCCTTGAGTCTTAATTTTCGAAGTCTAGTATAGGCTTGACTAATATTGCTATGATTATTTATCTTCTTTCAGGTGTTTGATAACTGCCCAATCGTTATCATGACATGGCAAGGGAAAGACCCAGCTTTGAACGAGCATACTTTTGAATTCTCATATGGATGTCGTTCCAGTCTTTCAGGTAAACTATTTTCAGATGTATTTGAAATTGATCAAGTTATTTTAAAACCCCTAGCTTGATCCAGCAAGAGGCATAGTGTCACATGACCAAAAGGGGCATTTATAAGGGATAAAGGGCACTGTGAGGGTTGGTTTGAGAGCACTTGAAATGTAAAGAAGGGACATGACTTGTCCTTCTCCTTAAAACTTTGTTCCAGCAAATCATACATGATGAAATAACCATCCTTATGAAGAATGGTCCATCAATCATTCATGGGTGTTGCACAAAGTCCTCCCAAGCATATAATGTATATTTTTATTAAGGCTCTGCCAAGGACTAATCTGATTTGTATCACTGAATAGCAGTTATGTAGGTTGAGCCCAAGATGAATGACCTATTGTGTACAGTGTAACAGTAGCTGGTTGCTAACAAGTGAACTGTGAATAGACTATGAAGATGTTATCAGATAAGAAGGTATAGATTACCCCTGTGTTGTGTATGGTGTAACAATAGCTGGATGCTAGTCAATGAATTGTGAAGAGTCTGGCCGGTTGAATGGTGTGGATTACCCCTGATTTTAAGAAAATCGGGGGTGTTGGGTTGGAGGGGTCTAAGGGCCAAAAATTCTTAATGAACCACAAACTTATGGTACCAAATAATTATACCATTTATCCTAATTAAGATAAGTGCTCAACCACACAATAAGGACTTTATCCATTGCTAATATGATACTCAACACCAACTTCCACAACAACCCAGGACCAACAGGAGAACCAATACATTGGAGCCATTGATAAGAGAAATTTGATCCTAATGACTTGTGGTTTTCAGAATAAAAAAAGAAAAAAAAAGAGGAAAAGTCTGACCTGACCTGCTTCTTTATCAGATCGGGTCTGACTGTTTGAAACTTTTAAGGAGCACAACAACTATTGGAGTAATCAAGTAGTGTCCCTGCATCTTTTTTATATTGGAGAACTGCAAGAAGGCTTGAGCCATAGATATTCTATATTATCATAAAAGAAGGCAAAATAGTTCTCAAAAGTATATTTTTGAGAACAAAATTTAGAGTGCGTAGTGAAAAGGTGCAGAGTGGAGGTAATGAGGAGCATGCTGCAGTAATCCTCTCAAAATGCGAAAGTATCTTTGTCCTGTTTGTACTCTCTCTACACATGACAGTTTTGTTAGTAGGAGCAAAAGGTGGTGGGTGGGAAAAGGCATCTCAAGCGCATGCACAGCACAGGAATAGGAAGCATGAGTACAGGGGGGAAGTATGAGCATTGGAGAAACACTGTCCCCTGAGAGGATTTAAGCCTTCCCAATCACATACTTTCTTCCCAGTTGGGAGGTCAAATTTGGGAAGTTATTTGAATACAATTGTAACAAGATGGCCATCCACGAAGTTGCTGACCTTATTGCCTCTTCTGCACATATTTTGTATAAATGATCAACTGTTTTTCCAGGAAACATGTATCATTTCAAATCAATTACTTGATCTCAGACCTTTGACCTTCAAGTGGTATGTCTCATCACCCTTCATTAACCTACCAACATAGACTTTACAGAACAGCTGCATTTGAAACTTTCAATCTTCATGATTTTAACCTTCAATTACTGTAGTAGCATTTTTTATATCCATAGGATCAATGGAAGTATGATGCATTTGAAGCAGTAAAAACACCTGAGGGAGACATCTATGCTCGTGGGACACAGGTAACTATCTTTAAGATTGTGCGATAAAAGCTGCATTCTCACTAATATCCGGATCATTATCTCTCCATGATAACCTTGCTCGATGATTAAAGAAAAAAAAGTGTCATGTGTTCTCCGAAACACCCACTGCAGGCAATCTAATAGAGTGAACCCATGAAAAGTGGTTTATTAAAAACCTGTGGAAAACAACCTGAGCAGGCTAACTGTTCGTGCAGAATAAATATCTCAATAATATATCATTACTAATGTGGTCACTGATCGGCCTTCACACTACTTATTTGAGAGTCTCATTGGAGGATCTGATCGCTAGCTCCGGATCATGATCCTGCCCTTGTCTAGAATGAAGATCAAGTGACTGCGACCAGATCCGGTGAGCCTTTTCAAAATAAAATATTGGAAATCTGATTGCTGCAGTGGGTCTGATCTCGAACTTATACTCCAGTGAGAACCTGCTTGAAGATACATATTTGATAGCAGTGGCATAGGTATAATTTTTTGCAGGGGAGGGGAGAGGGGGGAAGCATGAACAAAATCCGAATTCAAGCTAACCTTCCCCCCCCCAAAAATACCAAAAAAAATAAATAAAAAACATTAATAATAATAATGATAAATCAAAATAAATAAATAATAATAATAATGATGATGATGATGATGATAATAATTAATAGTCATAATAATCAATCAATCAATAAAAATTTGAATGAATCAATCAATGAATGATTTAATCAATCAATGAATCAAGTGATCAATCAACCGATCAATCAAGCGATCTATCAATCAACCGGAAATTGTAAAGGGAAGTCAGAAGTTTTGAGAAAAAGTCCTCATATTTTGAGGAAAGACTGAGAATTTTGAGGAATACTTCCGGAATTTGAGGAAATGTTTGGAAATTTTAAAGAAAATGTCGCATATGTTGAAGAAAAACTTCGGGAATTTTGAGGAAAAGCAGGGGAATATGTTGAGGAAAAAATCAGAAATTTTTAGGAAAATGTCACATATTTTGAGGAAAAACTTTAGAAATTTTGAAGAAAATGTAAGATAATTTTAGGAAAAACTCTTAAATCGGGATTTTTAAGAAATAAGTCAGAAATCTGCTCTAGAAGTTGCCTTAAATTTGGTTTTGGGAAATTTTGTGATCTTTTTGCCAAGATGGCTGGTATATAACTGAACTTTAAAAGACTGATCTCTTTCATCAGGATTACCAAACCAATTAAATATACTGAATATTCTGTTGTGCAATTTTTCCGACTTTTTGGAAATTTCTCCCCAGAAGGGCAATTTCCCCCACTGCCCCCTCCCCTCCCCCTTTAGCTATGCCACTGTTTGATAGTGAGTTTATTTTCTTTTAAAATAGTAAAACGGAATTAAGATTACTGTTGGTTTACATTAGGTAATGGAGAGCAGCTACTTTGATGAAATTAAATTGTCAATGCAATGTTGGAAAACTTTGTAAGCTATGCAAGCCTGGTTTTATGGGAAATTGACAATTTCAAAGGGAAAGAAGAGGCACATCATGGTCAAAGAGGTTCATAACAAATAAGTAATAAATGTCCCTTTCCAGCAAATCACACTTATTTCCGACTCCTTATTTCACAAACAACCTGGTCTGTTGCCAGGGCTCTTGCAAAATGTGTAGTCCAGGGATATGGTACCTACATACCATATCCCTGGTATGTCATACCAGGGCCAGGGATATGGTATAGACCATTTCAGGGAGATGGCATAGACCATCTCCCTGGTCATACTGGCTTCATAAAAGTTAGAGGGAGAAAAGTACCCAATATTTCATGTCAGTGGGAAGGATTGCAAGATTTTCCATTCGTGCTTGAATGATTAAGCCAGAAAAAACAAACCAACTCAAGTGACCATTTTTAAACAACTTTGACAGGATTTGTTTTAGGCAATCATGTGTCATGCTGTGCCTATAAACATGTAAAGAAAAAAGAATATCTTTGTAAAGGCAGAATTATGGGGGCCAAGGAGGGGGATTTTCCTCACTCATAAAGCAATAATTTCCTTAGGAGAAATGGTCCATCAGTCATTCACACTTAATGCACACATCATCTCAGGCATATGATACACAACTATTTCATCACCAGTTTGCAAACATATTTCTCCCACTAAGACACCTAAGATTGATGAGTGATTTCAATCACAAAAGTGCCCAGATTACTCAGCACTGGCTTTCTGTAATCTTATACACACAAATAACCTTGAGCTACTTGGCTGTGATATGCATGGGTATAGCAGATAAACAATCATTGTTTGGAGTACAATACACAATACACTGGAACAGGAAGTCGGGTTGGTAATTGTCATACCTGAGTTTTAAGGAATAACTTGGGTGTCAGGTGCAGGTAGGCTTAAAGAGAAACTTTTCGGCATGTTTTGTGTGGTTCTTTAGTTGTCTATGATATTGAACAAATTAACTGTACCGTATAAGAACTTGTTTAGTTACTAATTTACTTCTTTCTTCTTCTGCAGGACATGAAATGTGTGACCATTCAGTGAGTCATATTTTATCCTCTGCTTTCTGTCATAATCTTTGCTTTGTGACAAAGTGACACAATTTATACAATGCTTTTATTTATTTTTAGTTGGTGTTGAAAGGTTATATTCAGGGGGCTACCATGATGTTGTGGCAGAACTTGTTTTGATAGTAGTTTGTGCCTTACATCATGGAGTTGTCATGATCACTCCCTGCTTACATGCAATTTTTGCACATCTAAGTTTGTTTTCTGCAATGTGATTGGACCAGAGGGAATGCACCAATGTGGTTGTGAACAGGGCCATAGTTAATGGCTTAAACTTATTATTATATCAGTGGTTAATTCTGTTTTAGATTTTCAAGTTTTAAATAAAATAATTTGATTTCTTTTTGATATTTTTCTCCTTTATTTAAAGTATTTAAGATGTGCATGAGTAAGGTTTATGAACTTACAGCTTTCCTGCTCTGCTGGGGAATGAGGTACATTTGAGCACCATAGCTCTACCGCAGACTTGCCTGGTTCCCTAAAGTAGACCACTTGTCAATTATCTGGTGGCAATGGGATGATAGCGAATAATTAGTCTTCAAGTCACATGGGATGGTCAGAAACACGTTGATACAGATAACACGAAAGTAATTGAAAAGGGATGAAGACTCAACAAAAACATCAACGGACTCAAACAAATGGATTCTTTGATTATATTCTTCTGTTTTCCATTTCCATAGATACCTAGAAGCAATACGTAAACTAAAGGCATCTGGTTACGAGCCACTTCGAACCATACACCTCACCTTTGTTTCAGGTTTGCAATTTTACAGCGCCATATTCATTACAAATTTTCTTTAAACTAAAGATGAAAAGTATGATGAGAGAATGACAAGACCAACTTGTAGTTTGAGCCAGGAAGGGGTAGCATTACAATGAAAAAGGAGGCATTTACTAGGTACAGTAGCAAGAGCCATGCAGCATGAAGTTTGAGGCCCTTCAAATTTTAGGAAGTAATACAAGTTTTACTGTATTTGAGAGAAATGTAAATCAGTAGGACAAAGGAGGTGAATCAATTCTCAGAAAATGCTTTTGAGAACAAAATGGAGAGGTTTTGTAAAAAATGGAGAGGGTTAAGGGCCCTAGGGGTAATTAGAAGTAGGGAGAGGAAAAGAGTGTTAGGTGGAGCACCTATCTGCCGTGCAATTCTTGCTATGAAACATCAACATCTAGAGAATAGAGACTGGTGCTAATTTAGAAGTTAAAAAACTTGTGGAAGTTTCCACCTACAGATGAAATTTGAAGAACTAGAGGCACATATGGGCAAAATTAGTAATGTTGTAAAAACAAATATTCCATCAATTTTCTTTGGAAATTGATCCGTTTGAGCTTTTGTTCAAGGAATTATAAACATTTGTGATGTCATCAGTTGAATAGTAATTCATTTTACTATGAAATTGTCCTTGTTTTAAAATTATCTGCTACAATGATATGCAGAAAAGCAGTTGACTTTGACATGGACTATTAATTGGCAATCAGTAGGGGTCTAGGAAGCTTTGGAAAAGTGTGTGTCTGTGTGTGGGGGGCACCCTGTTAGGGGCCACTTCCCAAGTCCCCAATCTGTAGATAGAATAAGTGCACCCAAAACAATAAAGTAAAGTAAGGGGCACTTTATTTTTAGAACGGCATACTTTTCCAATGGGGACACATTCGTCCGGTACATGGAACTGACAAAAGTCACCAGTTTCCTACTATTGGGAAGTATTTGAGGGGCACTTTTCAACTTCAAAAGGGCACTTTGGTCATTTTACGGAAAAGAGGAGGGGCACATGCCCACTGAGCCCCCAGGTTCCCCACCTATGGCACTCAGTGCAAACAACCAATCAATCAAACTTTGGCAAGGATGTATTTAAACTAGCCTTAACCACAGTCAATGTTAAGTTAGGGAAAGAAGTTATCTGGGCAGACTTTAGTTTAGTAGTAGTTGGGAGACTCTGGGGCAATCCTAGATCAGGTCAGTGGCATGGTGGCAGGGGGAAAACAGCCCCCCCCTCTCAATAAGGCCTTCTGAGGGGGCGCCAAATTTGTCCTGAGAATAAATATTAGGCTCTGGAAAAATCACGTGTTGATCAATAACTTCTTCTTATACTATTAAGCAAGTAATATTCCATTTATGTGTCCAAAAGCGCATGATTTTCCACAGAAAAGACCAAATTTCCCGCCATTTTCCCACCAATGTCACTCGAGCTTGGATTTTGCACTCAGACAGAAACCGATGCATGGCAATAGCTCGTTGGCAATATTTTATATCTGCTCCTGCCATGAAGGGCAAACAATTTTATTGATAGAAGCTTTTTGAGAGGGCGCGAATCCTGACAGGGGCACAAAACTGTTATGAGAATATACTCTGATATACTTTTTATTCTCAACGTTGTAAATATTTTTCTCAAAGCTTTAGTATACATCAGAAACATGAAAACCATTTCTAGACCTCAAGTAAAGACACATATTGAGGTCAATGGGATCCTGCATTGTACATTCCTTCCAAAATAAACATTAGTTTGGTATTGACACAATTTCAACAATTTTATGCTACCAAAATCATGCCAAGAAAATGCCACTAGCTTCCTGGAGCTTTTGCCCCTCAGCGCTTAGGATGTTGACCCTGGATTTGACACAATATTAGGCAATTTTATGCTCTGAAAATCGCGAGAAATGCAGGCATTCCTGGGGTTTTGCTAAAGCGCCCCTATGTGCAAGTTTGCCTAATAGATGTGACACATTTTGAAGCCCTTTTCTGCTATTAAAACCATGACAAAGGTCTGCGAAACTCTGGGTTCCCCACCAGGGCTTCGCGACCTCCGTCCCTATAGCATGCCTAGAGTTGACACAATTTTAAGCCCCCCAATAATAAACGTGTTACAAAGTTTTTTTCTTCGGGAAATATGCAATTTCAGGGAAATATTTAATTTCTGGGAAATTTACATGAAGTGAAATTTGAAATTTCCTCCATTTTAGAAATATTTTCTTCAATATTTGGAAAGTTTTCATGGGAAATTCCCTTAATTTGGGGGAAAATTCCTTTATTTTTGGGGAGTTCCCTTCATTTTCGGGAAAGTTTCTTCAGTGTTTGAGAAAGTTTTAATTTGAGGGAAAATTCTTCATTTTGCTGGAATTTTCTTCAAAGTTTTCTTCACTTTTCAGGAAATTTTACCAAAGCAGTGCTTCCGGAGACTCCTCCCTCCTGGACCCCTTCCAGGGCTTTGATGGTTCCTTGATTCGAAACACTGAATCTAAGCAATTTCCTAAACGGTTCATGCCACTTTACTTCTATGTGCTCAACGTTTTACTCTTATGAGCTTTTTTTGGGGGGAAGGAGGGGGGGGGGGGTGCCAAAATTATCTTGCCCCTTAGTGAAACATGACCCACCACGCCACTGGGTCAGGTCATACCAGAGAGTGAAAAATGGTGCCAGTTTCTCCCTTGCCTGGCGGTCTGCATTTAAAGGATAGGGCAGTAACGTGCAGCTAGAGTGGAAAAGAAAAAAAGTTATCAATGGTAGAATGTAAAAAAGAAAACAATTATGAAATTACATCAAGATTTATGAGATGTCTTAAATTTACTACATCAAACATTGTGTATTTCATTAATTACTTCTCGGAACTGTGATTAGCGGTTACTTAATTTTGCATCTTAACAAATTTTAAAGATGCCAGATTTTGTACTTTTCTTAAAAATCTTTCTTAAAAGCATTGATACATCCAACTTTACACTAACTAGTCATTTGATATTTTTCAGAAAAGTCCCTAGTTTCATGGTTCTTTTTTAATTGCATAATGTTATGAATAACATTCCAAAAACTAGTGCACTTTTGCAAAGCCACCCATCGTACTTAGTATGAATTTGAAAGCTTTAAAGAACAGTTCAGGGGTCAAGCAAGTTTATCTTATATGAAAGGGAACGACAAAAGAAACAAAATAGTGAAGACAGCATTCAGAAATCTTATTCCGTTAAGGAGATGTATAAGTTTAAATATTGGTATCATTTGTGCAGAAACGACTGAAATCAGACTGGGTGTGATGTCACAGCCTCAGATTCCTAAAAAGTCTTTGGGTATTATAATATATTTTGTCCTGCAATTTTGTGACTTAAAAATCATTGGATATGTCAAAAAAGTAGTAAAATTGAATCTAGTGAGGGTATTTATAATGTTACTCCCTGAAGAAAGTTTTTGGAAAAATATTTTAAATAGTGAAAAGCTAAATAAACTTTCATTAAAATACAATTTTTAAGAATGTGAGGATAAGGACACCAACTTTTTGTAGTAGACTTACTGCACCAGTCATTTCTACACAGATAAGACAAAGAGCTTTAAACTTGAATATCTCCTAAACGTAATAAGATTTATTGAACGCTTTCTTAACTGTTTTGTTAAGTTTAAAGTCCTCTTTCATATAATATTAATTTGATTGACCATTGAACTAATTCTTTAAAGGCCAGTTGTTGTCTCTAACATGGAGGTAAATAGATTCTGATTGGTCAAAATACGATGGTCCGATGTGCACTTATACTGATAGACCAATCAGCAATCATTTTGGAATAAAATGTATGGCTCCACATTTTAATCATGCTAGATTATCTTTGGAATAATCTAATAAGATAATTGCATTTCTTGGAAAATCCAAGATTTCCTAACTTTCTTTTTGCTATAAGTTTTAGGTAAAACAAGTTTCGTGTGTAACTGCAGTTTTTGTGGAAGTGCAAAAAAGTTGTCTTGTGGCTGATTGTTTAAATTTCTCATGAGAAGGAAGCACAATAGTATTATATTTGTTTGTTTTTTCAGATGAGGAACTTGGAGGAACTGGAATGATTCATTTCGTCAAAACTAAAGAATTCAAAAAAATGAATATAGCATTTGCTCTGGATGAAGGTGAGATAAAACACATTCTTCTTCAGGTTTTTACTATTTATTTTTGCAAATACCTCAGCTTATTAACACAAAACCAAACCTTGGAATTATTTTATCATTAACGACTGGAAAGCCTTATTGGTAGAGCACCCACATTTTTAAGCCGGTAGATCATGGGTTCGTTTCTAGTTAAAAGACTATAAAAGTGGAGCTTGGAGAGAAACTGCAACCCCTGATGCGCCTGCCCAGGATGAGAGATCGGTCCAAATGTTTAATGTTGCATGGAAAGCATCTTAAGACCTGAAATCAAAAAGGCCATAAAATGGCTATTTTAAACCTATTTTAATCAAAAATGTACCAAATGTTGTGGCAAATTTGATCTTGAGAGTAATTGGTGCCTTACATGAAATTTATTGGTTCCTTACCTGAGACTCATGTAACTGACTGGTTACATACCTGGGAGGTCTGTGTTCGAACCTGGGGCAGATCATACCAAAAACATTTTTTTGAATTTAAAAACAATTTAGCTGATGTTCCCTCTGTAGGTCCCTAAAGGTAGAAGTTGGCATCAATTTTGAATATCTCAAATTATAGAAATTTGGTATTAAATCCTATAGGAAATTAATCAAAATTATTTAGTTAAAGACTTCAATTATCAAATGAAAACACGAACTGAAATTTATTAATTGTTTATGATTTACTTTGTTTTGATACAGGTCTGGCAAATCCCACAGAAAAATATACTTTATTTTATGGAGAGAGAGGTCCAAATTGTAAGATCTTTTATTTTAATTTCTTGTAATTGTGTTTATTAACCTGTGCTCTTCCATATTTACTTCAAGTTATAACTTGCCTTCCATGTTATAAATATGCAATCTGGTGTAATGACCTGATTCTAACGCACTTCTAATCGAACTTAAAACGTAGTTTAAAATATTAACCCAGCTCTAACCTCCATAATACTTCTAACATCCCTCACTTCTTTTCAGCGTGTTGCTGTCACAACATCGCTGACACTGGTCGCAAAATTTCTTCGTATTGTCACCTTTTTCTAACACCTTCCTTGCAGGTCCTGCTGTGTCGGTTGTTTTGCTGTCTGGCACTTTATTCTAGCTTTTTTCAGCCACCTGTGGGATGGGGGGGGGGGGAATTTCCCCCTTACTTTTTCCCTTTCACACATCAAATTAAATTTAAAGCAACATTGATTTTGCTAGTAAAATGCCTTTGGAAATTGTACAAATTTGTAGAACTTGTGGGGTCTATTCCGCCTGGACCCTAAGTGACCTTCCAATTTAAAAGATGTGTGTGCTCAATACTACGATATTGCCCCCTCACTCACAGGAGGAAATGCCAAATGCTTATGTTTCTGATATGAAGCAGTTTTTATTAAGAAAAATGTGAGCAAAATTGCATCGCAATTTTAAAGTGATTGTTCAGCATTTTAATTCCATTTATACTTTTTTTTTTTAATTATCGAGTACCTTTTATTATAACTTTATGCATTTTTGCTCAATGAAATTCACAGCTGACAATGGAAATCTAAAGTTAAAATTTCTTTGTCGATTATTGTCTGTGGCACCTCTCGCACAATTATTTCACTGATAGACATAGACATCAGGATATGGGGGCATGTATGGTGATTTTTTGTATCTTAGCATGATTTTGCCCCCCTTATTTGCTCCCTACCCTCCCCAATTTCATTAGGCAAATCATGCCTGTACGTAACAGACATAACTTGATCTTCCTTTGTGCTATCAAAATTAATCTCCATACTTTCTAAAACGTAATTGTTTTTTTGTTTTTTGTAGGCTTGTATGTCACATGCACGGGAGACACAGGTCATGGGTCAAGGTTTATCCAAAATACTTGTGGAGAGAAACTGGTATGCCTTTGACACATTTTGTCATTTTATTTATAAGTTGACTTTGAAAGGGAGGATTAACCTTCAAATTATCTCTAAGTTTAATTGTAAGATACTGCCTCACATACACTTATGTGACAGGTGAGTCACCATTTGTATATCTTCATGCAACCCCCCCACCCATTTGTTTGGTCTTTTGTATGATGATATTATGTATCTTAGTATGATTTTGTGACTTTGCCCCCCCCTTACCCCCACCCCGTTAGTGCTTGTGTCATCATTATGTTGCTAACCTGCATCAAAAGCAGGTGATAATAGCAATGAAGATAGCTGTGTGGAGTCTGCACAAAATAAGAGGAAATGTATATTTTACCTGATTAGAGTAAATTTATCACTATATTTTGATGTAAGTGGTATTGTGTTGTGGGAAAGAAATTTAAGGAGGCCTATAAATTTGATATTCGAAAAGATAAACACAAACGACCAGTTGCTTCAGGAAATATCAAAATGAAATTCATCTTCTCTTATTTCAGAACAAGGTCATCACTGCCTTGCTGGCCTTCAGAGATGAGCAAGAACAACTGTAAGTGTATTGTGAACTTACTGTGGGATTTTTTTTTTTTTTTTAAGAATGCAACAATTTTTTCATGTGAAACTTTTCTTGTGTTGTGGAGTATTTGCTTTTCACCTATGAATAGACTATGAATTTTTTGTCCAAATCCAGTGGTCTCATCTTAAAGTTCTATGGTAATTTAGACTTAAATAGCCAGGATAAATATTTTGAATTTTGGGTAAACAGCTAGGCTTTGAATTATGTAAAAATAGCTCTGTGTGATTGGTTGAATCACAACAATCAGATTCTATGTTTGAATAGCAATAAAATGTAATCAAAGTGTTTTAATGTAATAAAATATTGTTTTAACATTGATAACTCTAAATACTTTAATTATTTAAATGTGTTCTTGTAGAAGAAGTATGTCAATGTGAAACTCGCTGGTGTTGTACTAAATTAAAAGTACACAGGCAGATCTTCAAAGCAATATCCAGGCACTACAATGCAGTGCTAAAACAGGCAAAACAAGACTTTCACAGGAACAGACTCATGGAGTGTACTTCACGTCAGCTATTCAAGGAAATTGACAAGTTAACAGCTCCTATGACTCGCATTGTTTTACCTAAAACTTCAGATGATTGTTTACTTGCTAATCAGTTTTCAGAGTTTTTCTCGGATAAGATGAAGTAAATTCACCTTGAAGTTGTTAACACTCCAAGATCTGAGCTCTTCATACCATCTTCTGATTGCACCTCATCTCATTTTCTGACTTCTATCCAGTTTCTGAGGAATTTGTAAGGAAAATTATTATGGAATCGTCGAAAATTATTATGGAATTTCCGAAAATTGAAGCATCTTTTTAATGTAGCCTTTACAAATGATGAAACTTGGGAAAATTAGGCGAACGACCCTTTTTTGAACTTTTTGACCAAATAGCAATAATTGAAAACCCAATAGAGGCACCTATTGTTATAAGCAGCTTGAGCAGCCAGGGGAAAAACCTAAATGGAACGCATTGATCCCCTTGAGGCACTAGAATATTGGGAAGGGGCAGAGGCATAATACTGGGGAGGGCAGAGGCGTAGGAACCAAGGGCAGTTTCTCATGCTCTTCACAAGATTGGGAAAATCTGTAACTACTTGGATCAACAAGCAACTGAAATGCTTTTATATGCATTTGTGTCCTCACGCTTGGATAGCTGTAATAGCTTGTTATAGGGTCTCCCAGATTGTCAGCTCGCTAAACTGCAATGCATACAGAACTCTGCTGGAAGACTGGTCACACGTAAACCATTCACTCATGCAACTCCAATCCTTCACAACTTACACTGGCTCCCTGTTAAATCGCCCATCAACTTCAAAGTTCTTCTGTTGACATTCAAATGTGTCCACAACCTTGCTCCCACTTACTTACAGGATCTTATCCACATGTAACACTCCAACTCACTGTCTATGATTTGGTTCTAAGTTATTGCTCCTACCTCCTGTTTCTACAAAGTCATTACGGTCATTGTTCGTTTTAATCTTCAGCTGCTTTTCTCTGGAACAATCTACCAACACATCAAAGAGGCTCAAACTGTAACTAATTTTAAAACATTGTTAAAAACACATCTTTTCTCAATTCTATAGTTTTGTTCTCTATTTTCCCCCTCTTTTATTTTGTCAGCGCAATGAAACTTAAGTGTGTTTTGCGCTTTAGAAGAACTATATTATTATTATTATTGTTTTGAAGAGGTGCGAGTTGGGCCTCAGTACATGTCAAACACATGGTTATCCTGAACTTATCATTTTCTTGTTTTTCACAGCATGAAAAGGAACAATTTGAAGCTGGGGGAGGTTACTACTGTTAACTTTACTAAAGTTCAGGTGAGGGAATTAATGCTCAATTTCTATAAAGAGAAAGAAACAAAATGGATATCGAGAGAGATAGAATTCCAGTAGTCAATGGCGTAATTTACATAGATTATTTCTTACAATACTGGTGCAGCATGGATTACAATGGATGTTGTTTGATTGACAAAGTATTATGATTGAATTAAGCTCCTATTATTGGGTGGCTTTAATGCTCGAGTGGGAAGCGATTACACAAAGTGGCCCAATGTACTGGGAGGGTTTAGAGTTGGGAACACTAAGTCAAAAGGGGAGATATTATTGTATCTGTGTATAGAACACAAACTCACAATCACCAACACCATCTTCAAGCAGAAGCTGGAACGTAGAGTCATATGGATGCACCCCAGATCAAAACATTGGCATCTTATAGATTATGTGATAACACGACAATGTAATAGGATGGACATCTTGAGCACATGAGTTATGAGAGGAGCCAACTGTTCAACAGATCACCAGATGACAAGAACAAAGGTCAAACTCAAGACTGAAACCAACCGCAAGAAAAACTGGCTCTGCAAAATCAAAGAAATTACCAGTTTTAAAGCTGAAGTATGACCCCACCAGAGAAATGCTCTCATCAAAGCTAGACAAAGCCTTGGCCTCCTGGTCCTGTTAGGATGTGAAATCCATAAATGATAACTGGATGGAACTGAGGGAAAAAACTTATAACACCGCAAGTCAAGTGCTCGGCAAACCAGAACGTAAACATGAGGACTGGTTTGACCCTGACAACGAACAGCTGTTGAAACTTATTGATGACAGAAACAAAGCCCACCTTAACTTGCTTCAATCCAGAAACACTTGCTCGGCCATAAAAGCCCTTAGAGAAGCTCATAACATTTTTCAGAAATACACCCGGAATTTGAAAGAGACGTGGTGGGAAGGCAAAGCAAAGATGATCCAAATTGCTGCTGACACCAACAAAATGCAGGCCTTCTATTCTGGGTTGAATGAAATTTCATGGACCTCATAAAAGAACCAATATGGTTCTACTCTCAGAAGATGGCTCAGACTTCATCAAGGAAAAAGCAAGGTTGCTGAACGTTTTACCACCCACTTTAAGAAGCTCTTCAATGTTGATGGAAGAATCAGTGAAGATGCACTCTCAAATGTTACCCAACAAACTACAGTTGGAATTATGGATGATCCCCCAATCATGGAAGAGGTTAGCATGGCAGTATCAGCTATCACCATCGGAAAGGCACCAGGTTGTGATGGGATACCTGGTGAGATATGGCAAAATGGTGGTGAGATATGGCAAAATGGAGATACAGTACGTGGTGAGATATGGCAAAATGAAAATACGTGGTGAGATATGGCAAAATGGAGGTGTCTGTCTACATCAGCTTATTTTCCGATGCTGGAAGGATGAGTCAGTCCCAGATGAATGAAAAAATGCTAACATTGTGGCGCTATTTAAGTAGGGGGACAGGAAGATTTGTGGAAACTACAGAGGCATATCATTTCTGTCAATTGCCAGTAAAGTCTTCTCTAAAATTCTTTTGAAAAGACTGAATGACCACATTGCTCCTGCTGTCCTTCTGGAAACTCAGTCTGGCTTCAGATCAAACCGATGATCTTCTGTCTGCGTCAGTTGCAAGAAAAATGGATTGAGCAAAATGTGCCACTGTACATAGTGTTCATTGACTTTACTAAAGCCTGTGACACGGTGGGTTGTGTAGGATTGTGGCAGCTGTTGAGGAAGTTTGGGTGCCCAAATAAGTTCACCAATATGATTTGTTTTCTACATGATGGAATGATGGCACAAGTATCGGTCCAGGACGCAACATTTGAGCAGTTCCAAGTCTCTAACGGCGTGAAACAGGGCTGTGTTCTGGCACCTACCCTTTTTTCCTTGTTCCTCTCTGCTATGCTTGAAAAAGCCTTCAGAAGGCTGAAGATGGGGTATACATCCAATCCCAGAAAAATGCAGACTTATTAAAGGTGTCACAATTCAAAGCAAAAATGAAGACTATGCAAGTTTTGGCCAGAAAATTACTGTTTGCGGATGATAGTGCTTTGGTGGCACATTCTCGAGAGCGCATGCAGCTTCTCACAGATGCTTTTGCAGTGGCAGCAAGCAAACATGGACTGCAGATAAATATTAAGAAAACGGAGGTGGTGGTGCAATCACAACAGGAGAATGATGGAGAAACAACAATCATTTTATCTGGTCAAGAACTGAAGTGTGTAAACCAGTTCACCTATCTTGGTAGTAGCATAACTGATAATGGTAGGATGGATGAGGATATTAGCAGGAGAATGGCGAAGGCCAGCTCATCTTTTGGGCCCTTATACCAAAGATTATGGAACAGCTCCCATGTGTCAGTGAAGACAAAGTGCCAGGTTTACCGAGCAGTGGTACTCTCAACCCTATTGTATGGAGTTGAAGCGTGGACACTCTACAGCAAACAAGAGAAAACACTCAACTCTTTCATGATGCGACACCTCAGAATAATAATGAAGGTTAAATGGTGGCAGAAAGTGACAAATGTGTCTATACTGAAGAAAGAAAACTCCCAAGCATGGAGCAGCTACTGATTCAATGGAATTTACGTTGGGCAGGTCATGATCAGAGGATGGACTTGCAACGACTGTTGCACCAGATACTGTTCTCCCAACTGTCATCTGGGACCCGCAATCGAGGGAGGCCACGGCTGCATTTCAAGGATATATTAAAGAACCTGGAGAAACAGATCCAAATAATTAGGTATCTCTTTCAAAACGATAGATCAACCTGCTATGTGCTCCTATAAATACCGAGGATGATTGAAGGACAGTCTTCGTTGAGAATCAACTGGCTGCATGAGGATGATTATAAGTATTTTTGTTTGCACCAAAAGGTATTTAAAGGAGGAAGATTATTATTCATTGCCTGATATACTAGTTGCAAGGTTGATAATGGAGAGATCAAGTTTTAAAAGGTTAAAAGACAAAAATACTTTTTAGTATGGTCACAATAACTAACATTGGTAATGTGACAGATGGCCCATTTCTGAAAAACAGCTAATTTATATAAAAGAGAGCGATTCACACCAGATGACATAGTGCCACAACTGGTGAAATGTGGCAAGATCATCACTTTTATTGTAAAATAAACTATTACAGTGATCCTCACTTTAATATCCAGTTCGGTCCGAACCGGAGGTAGTTCGAACAAGGGAAGTTTGCACTAATTCAAGCCAGCTGCCATGAACTAACTGTAGAAATCCATTTGTACACCATGATTGATGCAGCTACCTTTTATCTGGAGGTCACAGCTACCAAATGTAGGTGTGCAGTCATCCTTTTCTAGTAGAGGTGATCATCTGCAAACTCCTTTAGGTTGAGACCCATCCACTTTGTCAGCCAGGTCCTCCTTGAGCCCATCTGCCATACAGCATGCCCGTCATTTGTAGCTTATGTAGTCTCTTCTTACAGCATGTTCAAAATACTTGAGCTTTCTTTGAGCTATCAGGTTATTGAGGTTTAAGCATATTTCCTTTACTTTCTTTGTTACTCATGTTTGTTGTATATGGGACCTAAAGCATTTTCCTATGAAGCCACATTTTGAATGCATTAATATTTTTCCAGATATCTTGGTTTAAAGTCCAGGTTTTGCTCAAATATAGGTCAGTTTACAAAACAAACATCTTGTGAGCTACTTTCTAGTGATGCAGTGCCTAATGTGTAAACTTAAAAAAAAAAAAAAAAATTCTTTAGTATTATTCAAAGTAATAAATTTGAAATTGATTGAGAGATCTTCCCATGCCATACATCTTTAATATGCATAAAAACTTGTATATATTTTAAAGAAAAATGCTAAATCCATCCAAGCCATTAGGCCCATAAAGCAGGTGCTTATCCTTGTTTCCGTGATGTAAGAGGATGAGAGCACATGATTCCACCTGACCAGACGGAAGTCCATCGCAGGTCAACTCCCAATGCTGGTACTCATTTTACAGCTGAGTGAACTGGAGCAAGCTGAGTAAAGTGTCTTGTTCAAGAACACAATGCAGGGCTTGGGGCAGGAATTGAACCTGGTACCTGGTACATATGAGCATAAATCCTTAACCATGGAGGCACTGCACCTATTCTAATATGCATAAAACTTGCATATATTTGGCTTAAATTTTGAAAGCTTTCATGTATGTCTGTCTTGGAAGCAAACTCTAAAACAAGGCCCAGTCTTCAAGCAAGCCATCTTAATGTTTTGTTCTTCTCCTGTTTGTTTTACAGGGAGGTGTACAACACAATGTCGTTCCAGATAAAATGGTTGCTACATTTGATATCCGCATACCTCTTTCCAGAACGAAGGAGGCAAGTGTATTTTGTATGATGTAACATGTTTAAATATTTTAGCATCTCATGCTTGTATTAGATATTCCACTAGATTAGACATCTCTCAATATGCCAATGAATTTTTTTTTTCCCCGAGGATTTTTAAGGGTCAGAGGGATATGATCTCTGTGGTCTGGCGGTCATAGCATCAGCTTGGCAAGCTGGAGGTTCCAGGTTCAATCCCTGGTGGGTCTTTATTCACTCACCAGTGCTTTACAAATGGTTTAACATCTCTATCTAATGTAAGCTGTTGAGAAAGGGATGTAAAAATATCCTATCATAAGAGTCATTAGGACCTCTATTCTTTATTGCCAAGTTTCTAAGAGGAAAGAAAGTGTAACGTTTCTCGCAAGGTGAAGTTCAAAGTAAATTCTCAGTGGGACAGAAAATCTTTTTCTTAATCTTTATACACAGTTAACAGCCATTTTTAAATCCATTTAGCTTGTCGTGACTAGTCATATAGTTTTGGGGGATGAGTGTTTACCGCAGGTTATCATTTGGGTCGCTTGAGCCCTGTGAGGTGAAAAGTATGCTAATGAAAGGAAAGCCAGCTTTTTAACAAATAATTTAAAGACATTTTAGTTGTGATGTACTGTGTCCAGATGTCCATCTTTATTTATCAAATTGTGTTTTTTCAATGCAAGTTCTCATTGATATAAATGATGAAGAATATGACGACAACATTTTTGACAATGTTGTATATTAACAAAGTTCAATCCATACTTGAGCCATATTTTACAAACTCAATACTGTTTGCATATTAACCGTTTTCCAAAAATGCTTATTCAAGTTGAATGCATTTTAATTTTGTTTAACATTTAAACAACAGAAACACAAGGAAAGAAGATGTTTTCAATATTATAAACCTTTTGAATTTGACTGCTTAATTCTTAGGAGCTGGTGGAGCAGGTGGAGAAGATATGTGAAGATGCAGGAAAAGGAGTCACTTTTGAGTTTCGTTTTGTGAGTATGCAAATGATGTTTTGTGAGTACGCAAATGACGTTTTGTGAGTACGCAAATGACGTTTTGTGAGTACGCAAATGACGTTTTGTGAGTATGCAAATGACGTTTTGTGAGTGCGCAAATGACGTTTTGTGAGTACGCAAATGATGTTTTGTGAGTACGCAAATGACGTTTTGTGAGTACGCAAATGACGTTTTGTGAGTAGGCAAATGACGTTTTGTGAGTAGCAAATGACGTTTTGTGAGTATGCAAATGAAGTTTTGGGAGTATGCAAATGAAGTTTTAAGAATATGCAAATGACATTTTGTGAATATGCAAATGACATTTTGTGAATATGCAAATGATGTTTTGTGAGCATGCAAATGAACTGTATGTGAATGCAAATGAACTGTATGTGATTAGAACATTATTGGGCATGAAGAGATGCTGGAGCAGGGGGACCTGTTATCCGTGCATTTGTACGACCATTATGTGTTTTCTTGTTGGCTTGTGAAAATAAATTTAACCTAAACTAAATTAGGAAAACCAGAGGCAAAGTTTATTTATTGTTTTTTAGGATATTTCTTAAATTAAAAAAAGAGGATAGTGAATTATGGAAATTTTGTGAAAGTAACATATTTTCTTTGAAATAAGCCCTGTCGCGGAGGCTAGCATCCTATCAGGGAATTATTAGAGCCACGCCTGTTTGTGTTATTAATAATGGTGATCAAATGTATGTGTATATTGAATTTTTTCATTCTCAATTCTTGCAACCATTTTTTCTTTCTTCCATTCCTTTGTATTTGTACAAGTAGTGTACATGGAGATTCTACTTGGTTAAACCCTCCAGACCTTTGAGAGCACTTTTTTCACATCATAGATTTCTATTATTTTGATGTTTATTGGTATGTAGGATTAGGGGCAGACTGGCATATAAAAATCTGCCGGTCCAGCTAAAGTGACTGGCGCCTTAGACGTCTTGAGACCGGCGCCTCTGACCCACCAGTCCTGGACCGGTGAACCAGTCTGCCCTTGTGTAAGATGTAAAAGAAATGGAAGATGATGAAATCTGCAAATCCATTCATAGCATACTGTACGTTTCATCATTTTAAAGTAAATTCTGACTATTTGCTGATATTCAGTCTGCTGAAAAACAATTTACGGAGTACAGACCAGGATATACATTTTTCAGAAAATGTTGCCTATTTTTTTTTTTAACTCAAAGAATTTGTTTTCAATTAAAACTTTTCAGAAAAAAATACCAGTTGTAAATTATGATAAGTTCAACTGGTGTTAAGGTTCAACTGGTGTTAAGGTTCAAATTTTAAAAGCAGCTTTAATGAAGATTGTTCAGATTTTCAAAACTTATTTCATTTAATTTCCTAGAAATTTGATGCCAATGTTACAAACATTGATGATAATAATCCATGGTGGAAGGCATTTTCAGCAGTGTGCAAAAAGAAGTAAGTTATCTTGTCTGGTGTTTACTTTAGTTTGGGTTTTTTGGGGTCAAATGATATATTCATTAAAGGATTAGTTCAGTGGTCAAGCAAGATTATCATATCTGAAAGAGGACTTAAAAGAAACAAAATGGGGCAGAAAGTTTTCAAGAATCTTATTCTGTTAAGGAGATATTCAAGTTAAAGCTGTCTTTTCTATGTAAAATTGACTGGTTGGTGACCTCATCCTCACATTCTTAACAATTGTTAATAAATATAAAATATAAAAAATTATTTACTTTTTTTACCATTTCCCCTCAAACTTTTTTCAGGTGGTAAATTATAATTACCCTTACAAGATTCTGTTTTACTACTTTCTGGCTCAAAGGAGAGCGACAAGACAGCTGCTGCTGTCATCATCCAAGACAGCATGCACCTTCAGTAGCAGGCTTCCCAACTAATTTTCCATCTTCTCGGCCGAAGGCCATACTGCTCGCCCTCAACTATATTGAGTACTCCATGCTCTGACACTTTGCCATTTTGTCAGACTCCCAAGTCTGTCGTCACCTTTTTACTCAATCTTAGTGGGATAGCCCCTCATCCCACCTCCTCCGTAAACTCCTTTGGCCCCCCCCCCCCACCTTCTGCAGGATAAGTATTCTTTTCTTCTGGATACCCAGCCATGTTGGCATCCCCGGCAATGACAGAGCCGATTCAGCTGCTAAGCTTGCCCTCAACCTCCCCGTTTCCCAAAACCCTTTCTGACATAAAACCGCTTATTGCTTCCCCTTGTTCATGACCGCTGGCAAACCTCATGGGCCCCCAAATTGATAACAAACTCCACAACATCTAGCCCACCATTCCGATCAAACCCACCATCCACAATCTCTCCCGTATAGTCAACGTCCACATTACCTGCCATAGATTAGGTCACACCTCTATTTCAACTCCCTGGTCACACCCACCTCACTCACTCCCACCCACCTCACTCACTCCCACCTCCTTACTGGCTCCCCCACCCCTCTGCTACAATTGCCATTGTTCTCTCACCGTCCTCCTTGCCTGCCCCTGTACAACCCCAGAGCTTCCCTCGCAAACTCCATTGCTGAGATTTTCCAGAACCCTCCCCCTCCCCTCCAATAAAATGATCTCCTTCCTTCATCATACCTCCCTCTACAACCATATGTGGTCCTCCATTTTGTTTCTTTTAAAGTCTTCTTTCATTTAAGATGGACTTGCTTGATCCCTTAACTAAACCTTTAAGGATTTGTATTTTTGTTTAATTCAATTAATTAGAGGTTAAGTAAACGAATTGTCATGTTCAATCAATAAACCTAAAGAAGTGTGTAGAGGCAAAATCAGCTAAATTGCTTTCATTTATACGAATAACCATGAAAGTAGCAAAAAATTCTATCAATGTGCAAACTTTGATGGAAATTTTTAATGTATAACAGGGCAACCTTAGTGTTTTCTTTTGTAAACCCTTTTGTTTATTTATATATCTATCATAAACACAGGTCCTTACTTAATGCCATCAGGAGACAGGACATAATTTTTTGGGCATGTTTATCTGGAGGGTGGGTTGGAACAGCTTGCAGTATGTGGGGAAGTTGAGGGCAAAAGAAGCAGTGCAGTATGTGGGAAAATTAGAGGGCAAAAAAGCAGAAGAAGGCAGCGAGTCAAATAAGTCTAAAGCTTAAACAACTGGGCAACCAACAACAGCTTAACTAACAATAAGTTTATGCGCTTAGCTCTAAACAGAAGTGACTGAAAGGCCATGATCGCCAATGTCTGTTCCAGACTAGGCACCAAGAGAGAGAGAGAGATATATCTATCATAAATCACATGACCATATTGAGCTGTTTGCCCTGTCATACATCGCAAATTCACACATTAAAGATTAATCAAACGTTGATCAACAATAACTCAAAAACTAAAAGTACTATTTTCAAAATTCAGAAAATGATCTGCTCAAATTTTAATCTCACCAATAAGGCCCCTTTGACCTTTAAAAAGTATTTGATTTTTTGGGGGGATTAATTTATAGGTTTTTGTTTTCTTTCCTTTTATCACAGTGATGTCGAGATCGAAACAGAAATATTTCCGGCTGCCACAGATAGCCGAATTTTAAGAGGTGAAAACTTCCCTTGCTTTGGCTTCTCACCCATGAACAAGACCCCGATTCTCTTGCACGATCACAACGAATTTCTCAATGAGGACATCTTTTGAAAGGAATTGAAGTCTATGAATTCATCATACCAGCTCTTGCTGATCTTTCTTCAAATGCCACAAAGGAAAACTAAGAGCATTGAGGAGGGTGGGAAGGGACAGATGGCAGGGGTGTAAGCCAAGGGAATAATGAGGATCTGGAACCCCCACTTTCCTGACAAAAATAAAATGTTATTAAGATCTCTTGGACCCCCCACTTTGTAGACATCAAAAGTCACAATTGGACATACTGTAACCTTACTTTTTAGATACTGGCTATGCCACTGAAAGTATGGTTGGATATGTCAGAAAATTGGGTCTTGTGTCAGATTTTCGTACTAAAATTTTGACTTTTGTCAATTAGGATATGCTGATTTCAAAAAGGTTAGGTGTCATTTTTTAACGATCTAGATGACTCTTTTAGTCTATCGTATTTGTCCTGCGAAATTGTGGCTTTAAAACCATGGGATGTCAAAAAACTAGTAAAACTGAATGTACGAAGAGTATTTATAATATACCACCTGAAGAAAGTTTGAGGGAAAATAATTTAAATAGTGAACAAATTTAATAAACTTTCTTTAAAATACATAAAGACTGAGGAGTCTGAGGCTGTGACATCACAAATAATCTGATTTCAGTCGTTTATACAGAAATGATACCAAACTATAAAGTTGAATATCTCCTAAACGGAATAATGTTTTAAATGCTTTCTTCACCATTTTGTTTCTTTTGAAGTCCTCTTTTATATAAGATGGACATGCTTGACCACTGAATTAATCCTTTAATGATGTGACTGCCCTTAATCCAAACCCACTCATCCCCTATTATTAGGAACAGAAAGGGCTGAAAGTAACTGGCATACAACTCCTTAATCTCTCCATGAACTATTTTTTCCAAAATATGATTTTCAGCATTAAACAAGTGAGGGGGTCCAAGACCCCCTCCCAAGATAAGTGTCAAATTTACCCTTCTTCCGAGGGCAATTTTATTTTTTAAAGTAATATTACCATGGATTTTCATTCATTTTTTTGCTGAGGAAATGACAGTGTCAGGGACCAAATTCAAAAATTAGTAATCTTTTTTTTTTAAAATATCATTTTTTGCTTTTAAGGAATATACCCATGGATTTTCATTTTTTCATATATGATAGAGAAAAAATTTAGAAAGAAAGTGGTGAAAAATCTATGTTGACATCTTAAGTTACAACATTTTAAAGTATTTTTGAATTAGGACAAAAGTGACTGATTGGCAACATCTGTGATGTCATAGAGACAATTTCAACAAAACGTTTTTTGTATTTCTTGAAGAATGATTTGGATTTTCTTATTGTAAATGTGATGTATACCAAGAAAAACAAAATGTTTTCTTGTAAATTATATATTCCACCCTATATCTAATATGACCCAAATATGCTGTTCGATAATGTAAAAAAATGTGATTATATTTAAAAGAAATGTATAAAGAACTGCTGGAATTGCCTTGATGACATCACCAAGTTCAAGGACATACATGTATACTGTACGAGGTGTTTTTAAGAACATTTTTCTACTCTTTAATTTGTTATAACTTCTAAAGGGAATAAGACATTAACATAGTTTTTTCACCACTTTTGTTTCTACAAATTTTCTCTATCATACATGAAAAAATGAAAATCCATTCCTTAAAAGCAAACAAATATTTGAAAAAACAAAGATTATCCCAATTTTTGAATTTGGTCCCTGACACTGTCATTTCCTCAGCAAAAAAATTGCAAGGTTATATTTTTGCCCTTAACTGTGTTGGTTTTGATAACCTAATCAGGAAGAAGTTGATGGATTTTTGTCAAATTTGGAACGTGGCTTCATTAGTGCCTAAGGCAGAAGTGACGAGTTTTTGTTGGTGATAGTTTGTCTGTGAGGATTGATAAATGCAGGTCTCTGAGACATGGCATGGTGGATGGAGGTATGTGCTCTGTTGTGTGCTCTTGTTCTTATTTAAATTTTAATTGATTTTGATCAATTGTGAAGAAGGCTATGCAAATTATAGTTATAAATGAAATAAAATATTATATTAACTTTACAATTGAAGTGATTGTGTGTGTTTTTTTAGGAATAATACAATGTAGCAAGGGAGGGTGGAAAGATTTGTCCTCATTTTATTACGACCTGTTCAATGTTGAAAATGTCAAGCTTGATT
Source organism: Chiridota heheva (assembly GCA_020152595.1). Classification (NCBI taxonomy): domain Eukaryota; kingdom Metazoa; phylum Echinodermata; class Holothuroidea; order Apodida; family Chiridotidae; genus Chiridota; species Chiridota heheva. Next base: position 1,033,639 of record JAIGNY010001918.1, on the reverse strand, counting down.
GAATCTGTACCCAACATCTATCTTGAAATTAATGTTACTATAACACGAGACCAAATTTACATATCTGACATCCGGTGCTTTCATTTTATGATGCGTAATTTAATTTAATTCAATTTCAATTTTTTTCATTATCTGAAGACAACTTACTACTCTTAAGTTACAAAAATCTTAGTTTGATTAAATTTTATCTCAAGTATTTGTGACTTGTTACTGGAGACTTTGTGCCCTTTGAAAACATCCACGTTATTGCTCGGGTCCTCAACATCTTGAGTTTTTTCAGTCCATGGAGTTGTGAAGCCTGGTTTCATTATCAGCAGACAGCACAACGTGTCCTTACAAGTTCTATTAGCCACTACTGTAGCTTTAAAAACCAATACTGATCTTCGGTTATTGTGGTGCAAACAGATACAAGACAGTACTTATTCCCTGCAGGATATTTGCAAATTAGGTATCCAGGGGCGGTAAAAACTGGTGGTACTATACTTATACCAGAGTGGACCGAGGTCAGTCAGTCCACTCCAGGAAGGAAAAACTTAAAGACCTTTGGACTGCTACAATCTTGGACAATACTCATTGAAACACTTAATAAAAATATATGATGCTTTTCATGAACCTACTTTTCTATTGTAAATTATTCCAGATAGAAATCATATATGCTGAATTTTTTTCTATTGCTTCTTCAATCCATATTCATTTGTAATGATAGGCATAGGAACATGTTCTTTATTTAAAGGAGGGGGGGGGGGGCACAAAGATATGCTACAACACTACTTCAATGGTAAAAAAGTGACTTAGTTGAGGGGGTAAAATGTAGGTCAATGCAACATTTAAGGAGAGGAGGGGAAGGGGGAACCACATGCCCCCATTCCTTTTTTTTCTGGAAATGACATTAAAACCGAAATAAATCAATCATTGAAGAGTGGGTAGGAATTACAATTCTCAAAAAATATTAAGGAAACATAACGCTATTACATATAGTTCTCATAATGGTGAATTGATCCAATGGTTTTGTCCAAGATTTTAGATAGCAACAATTTGAGCTTCCATGGACGAAAATGCTATAAACTAGAAAATATGCTATAAACCATTGCTATCCACCAATGTTATTTGAATGGGAGCAGGATTGTAGATAGCCAAGATTGTATATAGCAACAATTTGAGCTGTCGTGGAAGAAAATGCTGTAAACCATGAAAATATGCTACAGACCTTGAAAATATGCTACAGACCATGAAATTATGCTACAGACCATGAAATTATGCTACAGACCATAAAATTATGCTACAGACCATGAAAATATGCTACAGACCATGAAAATATGCTACAGACCATGAAAATATGCTACAGACCATGAAAATATGCTACAGACCATGAAATTATGCTACAGACCATGAAATTATGCTACAGACCATAAAAATATGCTACAGACCATGAAAATATAACAGACCTCCGTGGTGTAGTGGTTAGTGCTTTGTCCTCTAAACCGCACCTCCCGGATTCGAATCCCGGTGGGTCTGCAACCAGTGAGTTCCCAACTGGTTATCAAAGGCTGTGGCCATCTTGATATAATGTCCAGCACTGGATGCTTTCGGGACGTTAAACCTTGCTATGCTAATATGCTACAGAATATGCTACAGACTATCCTAATATGCTACAGAATATGCTACAGACTATTCTAATATGCTACAGACCATGAAAATATGTTACAGACCATGAAAATATGCCACAGACCATGAAAATATGTTACAGACCATAAAAATATGTCACAGACCATGAAAATATGCCACAGACCATGAAAATATGCCATAGACCATGAAATTATGCCATAGACCATGAAATTATGCCGCAGACCTTAAAAAAGTTCCACAGACCATGAAAATATGCCACAGACCATGAAAATATGCCAGACCATGAAAATATGCCACAGACCATGCAAATATGCCAAACTATAAAAATATCCTACAGACCATGAAAATATCCTACAGACCATGTAAATATCCTAGACCATGTAAATATGATAGACCATGGAAATATGCTACAGACCATGGAAATATGCTACAGACCATGGAAATATGCTACAGACCATGGAAATGTGCTACAGACCATGGAAATGTGCTACAGACCATGGAAATGTGCTTCAGACCATGGAAATATGCTACAGACCATGGAAATATGCTACAGACCATGGAAACATACATGAAAATATGCATGGAAACAGCAGCGGTTCCTTGGAAACTATGTGTAGGCTATTCTGTTCCAAGCATATAAAATGTCTACCTATCCATATACTGAAATACATGCATTTCTCAGGGAGTGTGTATGAGATTTAAATTAAGACAGTGAAATAATAATATAAGCAACAAAATCCAGAAAGATTTCTCTGCTCAAGGCGCTGATAAGATGCCCCATATAGAATTTTATAGAATAGGCTCGGAAATATTTTTGCCAAACTGTTTATAACAACCCATTGACTTTGCGCCCCTAAACCTTGCGTGAACTCCTGGTGAAAACTCATTAGAATGTAATTAGACAATAGAAAACTTCCTAATTATTAGTAATACTTTCCCTTTGCGATACCTTGAGAAATGTATATGTTTTTATCACACTTGTCAAAGAGAGAAATAATTAGTTCTCTGCTACCTTGTAAAATCAACCACGGAAGACAACTTGCATTGTCATTATGCTTCTTGAGTAGCTTCCGGAGGTACGTTTGCGAGAGCCGGGATCAAATGTTCATAAATCTCAATTCCTTTCAGGAAAACTTTTTCATTTAGGAATTCATTGTGACTGTGTAGAAGAATAGGGGTGTTGTTGATCGGAGAGAATCCAAAACATTTGTAGCCCTTCAAGCGAAGAAATCGACTGTCAGTTGCCACTTGGCCAATGACTGGGTCCAGCTTAATTTTCCTGCAAAGTGATAGAGAACAAACAGCAAGGTGACAGTTAATGAACATACATTTGAAATGGGTATCTTTTTATTATATCATGTAACAGAGAGAGGTACAAATTACTGATGTCCCTCTGTCTAGATAAAAAATATGTAGATTTGTAATTGAAGACAGTCACTTGTAAAATATAACATCTTGAACAAGGTAATTATTACTCCCAGGAAATACAAAACATTTTTCCTACATTGTCGGCTATAAAGTTTTTACAATAATAGAATGTATGGTTGCAGAAAAATTACTATAAAATTTTCATAGTATTTTGTGTAAAATAATATAGTTATGATATAAATTTTATGTTTTTGAATGTAAAACCATTTTGACGACCTTTCTACCACCACACAAAACTAGGACTGTCCGAAGGACAGTATGCTCGACTATTTAAAGCTAGTATAGAGAATGGGCTTATAGAGGGAAGTATATACAGAAATAGGGTAGCAGGGGCACATGATTTCAAATAACTTAAGCTTTGAATAATGCACTTACATTTTCATTACAAGCTTCAAAATATCTTTTGAGTTTTCCCAGATATTTTAAGACAAAAAAAGCTCAAGGTTACCTGACCCAGTAACTCAGAAAACATGTAAAACCTAGCAGTCTTTATAACTACAGCACCTCGTTTAATTCTATCAATTTAATAGCAAAGAAAGGAGAGGCCATGACTTGTCAATGAAAGAATGCCATTTAACCCCCTTTCCAACCTGTACCCTCCCCCAGCCCCTACACATTCCCAGAACTACATCTTAGATTGCAATACAACTTCCAATTAAAAAAAAAATATGTGTGTCAAGCAGCATGAAAAATGTACAATAAGATTAAAGCAAAATAATGGGAAACAATATTGCTTAACGTATGACAATCAAGACATTGGAAACAATACAAATCCCCCGACTGCTAATAATGCATATTCCAGACTGTCTCACATTCCCATCCCAACCTGTCCCAAATATCATCCCATGCCTATACTCCATGCAATCACACCTGAAAACCAGATATCGTATGTCATTCCAACACTTGGATGACCCACATGCCATCACAACTGAAATCCAGATGACATCCTACCACATGCTAGTCCTCCTGTTCCACATGCCAACCCACCCTGTTCCAAATGCCAACCCATCCTGTTCCACATGCCAACCCACCCTATTCTACATGCCAATAAACCCTGTCCAATATGCCAACACATCCTGATCAATATCCCACCACACCCTGCCCTACATACAATTCCACATGACCTCATCCTAATTCCTTCAGCTACTTTATCATCATGTCATCTTCTACCCCACATTATATTTCCAAAACCCCTAATTTAACATTTAGAAGGAGGAAACTTTTATTTGCTTCATTATTCATGGCAAGACAAACATTTTTATTGTTATTCATGTCAGGAATGTCAATATCATAACAAAACTAGAAATGTGAAGTTAGTAAGTCATAAGCCATATACTTTTTACCTCAGGTCAAACATATTATTATTATTATACCGAATATTATAGTGCTCAAATTCATGAAAAAAACATGCTCATAAGCACTGTACATGAAATATAATATAAATTAATATAATTAGAAGTTATAGTCCATATGCTAACTTAAGTAGATGTGTTTTTAATAAAGATTTAAAAGTGTTTAAATCTGAATAGTCTCGGACATCACTTGGAAGGTTGTTCCAGAGCGCTGATGCTATTGTTCTAAAAGATTTGTCACCATAAGTGACAGTTTTTGTTCGTGGTACCACGAGACTTGAAGATCTACATGACCTGAGTGCACGCGCTGGAATATACAGTTTAAACATATTTAGAAGTAGGAAATTCACACTATACCTCACCATTGAGTGTGAACAATACTCTTCACATATACTGTGTGATCATTTGTGTAAGCAAAATCATCATACCCACTTTAATTCAAGAGATACCACATATACAAATATTTTCATTGCTAAGCAAATAGGCTAATTATTATGCACACACAAACCCCCAACCATGCTCAATTGAACAGTACCAATGCTCTCTACTACTGAACCAAATAGCAAGTTATCATCTCGGGTTAAATATTTTATGCAAAAGTATATTGTTATGCAAATAACCTAATTAATATGCACACTTCACCTCAACATTAAGTGTAGACAATGCTCTTCAAATATAAGATCATTTGTGTAAACAAAATCCCCACATCCACTTTAATTTAAGAGATATCTTAGATACAAATATTTTCATTGTTATGCAAATAAGCTAATTACTATGCCCACACAATCTTAATTATGCTCACTTGAACAGTACCCCTATGCCAAATTACATGAATGCACACCATTCATAACTTAAGTTATGAAAACTTTAACCAAAACTTTAACCTGACAAATATTTTCATTGTTATGCATATTAGTATGCACACAAAAAAGCTAATAATGCTCAATTGAACAGTACCCATGTCCTCTACCTCTATGCCAAGTCACATGAATGTGAAGCATTCATAAGTTATAAAAACTTTAATCAACTAGAACGGTAAATACCGTCATGGTTCGTATACCCATGCAAATTGACACCCATATCATATGACCCAGCCAATTATAAAAATGGCATCTCGCACTAAGTTCCACATGGCATCACATGGCATCCCACCCCAAGTCCCACATGACATCCCATCCCATTTCCCACCTGGCATTCCACCATATCTCCCACCCTATGTCCCACATGACATCCGATCCCATTTCCCACATGGCATTCTATGTCCCACAGGGCATCCCATCCCATGACCCACATGGCATTCCACCCTATGTCCCACTCCTACGTCCTTAATTACATCCCACCTCATGTCCCAAATGACATCCCATGCATTGTCTCACATGGCATTCTACCATATGTCCCACATGCATTCCACCATATGTCCCACATGGCATCCCACCCTATGACCCACATGTATGTCCCACATTAATCCAACCATATGTACTTGATCCCATTCTACATGTATGTCCCACATTAATCCAACCATATGTATCACATGACATCCCTCCCTATGTCCCACATGGTATCCCTCCATGTGTCCCGTATCAGTGGCTTTCCACCTAATCCCACATGGCATCCCACCTAATGTTCCACATGGTATCCCTCCCAATGACACCCTACTTTATGTCCCACATGGCATCACATCCCATGTCCACCTACCCTAAGTCCCACATAGCCTTCTACCTTATGTCACACATGGCATCCCAACCTAGGCACACTGTTACTCATGGCATCCCACCATGTCCCACATGGTATTCCACATGGCACCCCACCCCATGTCCCACATAGCATCCCACCCCATGTCCCATAAGTCTCATCCTAGCTATCACAGTCCCTGATTGAGCATACTACAGTATGTATGAAAGTGTCACTTCATATAATATCTTATATGCAAATGAGTTGTTGAATAGGAAAAAAAAGGGGAGTCAAATAATTATGCCTGATATAGCCCTTGGTATATACCACATGGTACATGTATATATTATATCATGTCCCGCATGGCCCCCATCCATGTCCCACATGGCATCCCTCCCTATGCATTATTCACATTCTGTCACACTCCCTGACTAAGCATACTTAAATAAAAGTCTGGTCAGTTCATATACTGTGGGGTGTCTACTAACTGTGGTGTAGCGGTTATCATACCCACAACTGGTTATCAAAGGCCGTGGACATTGACTTGGTTGTCGATGTTATGTCTGTCAGTACGTCGTACCTGTGTTCTCGTGCGGGTCGTATTAAGCGTTTCATGATAGCATTGTTACTATCATAAGCGAATACGCAGGCGACGACCCCGTCATTGTAATTGTGTGTTCAGTCGTCGTCGTATACTGTAGCAACTTTATGCAAATGACCACAATAATAAAGGCGGAGTTTAATAATCATGCCTGATACAACTGTTGGTGCCCAAATATTTTAAAGAATTTTAAGGATTTTAAATCTTAAGTGCTACAAGAGAGACGCTTGAGGATCTCTGAAGAATATACCTGTCTACAGACCATAAGGCCCTGGGCTCAATCCTGGGTTGGGTAGACACGCCAGTGCACCACAACTGGTTATCAAAGGCCGTGGACATTGACTTGGTTGTCGATGTTATGTCTGTCCGCCTGCACTGCCTGTGTTCTCGCGGAGGGTCGATTAAGCGTTCGTGATAGCATTGTTACTATCATAGCGAATACGCAGGCGACGACCCCGTCATTGTAATTGTGTGTTCAGTCGTCGTCGTATACTGTAGCAACTTTATGCAAATGACCACAATAATAAAGGCGGAGTTTAATAATCATGCCTGATACAACTGTTGGTGCCCAAATATTTTAAAGAATTTTAAGGATTTTAAATCTTAAGTGCTACAAGAGAGACGCTTGAGGATCTCTGAAGAATATACCTGTCTACAGACCATAAGGCCCTGGGCTCAATCCTGGGTTGGGTAGACACGCCAGTGCACCACAACTGGTTATCAAAGGCCGTGGACATTGACTTGGTTGTCGATGTTATGTCTGTCCGTACCTACCCGTGTTCGTCGCATATTAAGCGTTTCGTGATAGCATTGTTACTATCATAAGCGAATACGCAGGCGACGACCTGTCATTGTAATTGTGTGTTCAGTCGTCGTCGTATACTGTAGTAACTTTATGCAAATGACCACAATAATAAAGGCGGAGTTTAATAATCATGCCTAATACAACTGTTGGTGCCCAAATAATTTAAAGAATTTTAAGGATTTTAAATCTTAAGTGCTACAAGAGAGACGCTTGAGGATCTCTGAAGAATATTGGAAAATTATAACATTTTACAGCTATCTTCTAAGGAAATATCAAATGTTTTGTAGACTTTTTAAGGAAACTAGTCTTCAATCCTGTTTTAAGCATCTCTGAAAAACTAACATTTTGTAAGGAAAATCTAACCTTCTATAAGTATATCTGAAGAAACTAACTTTTTCTGAGGAATTCTAAAGAAACAATAACATTTTCTGAGGAATTCTCAAAAAACTTTAACATTTCTAAGGAAATCTCAGGAAAAAACTGGACAGCCAGCCGGATGGACGAAATCACCATTACATAGGTTAGCATCATGCTTCGCATGCGAACCAAAACACTTTAACCTGACAAATATTTTCATTGTTATGCAAATAAGCTAATTAGTATGCACACACAACCCCCCCCCCCCCCAATAATGCTCATTTGAACAGTACCCATGTCCTCTACCCCTATGCCAAGTCACATAAATGTACACCATTCCTAAGTTATGTAAACTTGAACCAAAAACTTGAACCAAAACTTTAACCTGACAAATATTTTCATTGTTATGCAAATAAGCTACTTAGTATGCCCACACAACCTTCCAATCATGCTCACTTAATCAGTACCCATGTCCTCTATCTCTATGCCAAGTCACATGAACGTACACCATTCATAACTTAAGTTATGAAAATCTTAAACAAAACTTTAACAAAAACTTTCTTGGACGACGACGCCAGGGGTAGTAGAATAGCCCTACTATTCTTGTCAAGCTAATGATGTTATTTCAACATTTATTAAATTATTTGCATGACATTGATAATTTTTTTGAAAGTTTACTAGAGTCTTTGTTGTGCACAGCAACAATGTGCATTAACTGGATAAACTTGAACAATAATACAAAGGATAAGTCAATCATTTTGACTTGATAGTTGATACATAATTAAAACAGCCAAAACTACAACTAAAAAGCTGATTCCATTCTCAAGCTATGCTACAAAATATAACATGGAGGCTGTAATTTGGTGTTGAAATACTACTACCAATGATTTCATCATTTGCCCTATGTGTTATAGCATACAAAAATATATCTTTTAAAACAAGAATTTGTTAAAATTTTCAATTTACAATCCACGACAAAAGTACTTGACACCTTTTTTCATTCCCTTCTACCCCTTTTCAATATTGAAACTAAATTTCAGCTCTCCTTTGTGTCTCCTTTTAAGCATGCCGAGAAACAAACAACATTAAAACAGGGGGGAGGGGAAAAAGTGTCAAGTATTTTGACGCAGATTGTAGTATCTTTGAAATGAAGATCTTGAAAGGTCTATGTATGCCTAAAGATTTTTAGCTCACAAGAAAGACCATGCAATTCTAAATGCAAGTCATTAAAGGAGACATAAAGTCTGATACAATCAATATTTCATGTGATAGAGGATAAACATCTTAACCAACTACCAAAAACAGCAAGTCAAAAACTTATATCTATTTCAAGTTATTCATGTTTGAAGTTCACACATGGAGGCTGCCATTTTGTTCAATTCTGTATTGAAATATTGTGCATGATGACATAATTTCCCCAATAGGGACATTATAGTGGTCCTGCCATGCCTTCTAAAAAAATTGAGATCTAACCTGTTATAGGTTTTTCATATCCCTAAATTCAATAATTGGTCAAGAAAGCCTGGAAATAAAAGCTTTTCATGATGAAAAGGACTTAAAAATGATTATTTATTGCTTGCACTGAAAAAAAGTTGAATGGGATTTGTGACATCATAGCAGTTTGCTACATCATTTCAGAGACTGCTGATTGTAAACGATGCATCACACACATACTAAACACGTACAAATAGCATCTGATTGTGAAAGTTTTTAGATCTAAATTTGTCATCTTCAAGTTCAAGCTATGATAAAAATGATTTGGAAATAAATGAAGAACATTCTCATAATGAAGGGATGCCGTTTCTTTTGAATTCAGACCGCTTGCAGACAAGAAAGAAGGATCAGGCTTACAACCCTCACACAGGCCCTTACACAGTCCTACAGTACCAAGCTTGCATAGTCGGCATGAAATTCTTACTGTAATATAAGTAATATTTTGTTAAACAATCAAATTGAAGTATTTGTAACAATATCTATTTTCTTTTACATCTAATGGAAATATAAAGTTTTATTTATCAATGTTCAAGTCTCTGTCGCTTGACGTTTAGTCAACAGGCCTACGTGAACTAAATAGTTCATTCACGCAATCTGTTTTATTTTGCACTTGGAATTGAAAGTTTTTGAAGAAATTGTGAAAATTGTGTTGGTTTATTTCTTAACGGCTTGGCATGTGGACACAAAAATTACAATTTAGTTCTATTTGATCAATTTTGTTTCCTTTAAACATATTCCACACAATATATAAAGTAAATTATACAAATTTTCACCTGATTAAGTAGCCCAGTTGGATACTGCTTCGTCTTTTGAGCGAGAGATTATGAGTTTGAATCTCACTGAGTCATTTTATTTTTTCCCCCTTTTGTTTCTTTTATTTGAATTTGTATTACTCGCGAAACAGTAAAAATTTCATGTCAGAGATGATGCGGTCAAGCTACTGTTTAAATCGAACAGAACAGGGGTATCTGGCGTGAGCTGAATATGACACTGTACCCGGTAAGCCCCGAAAACTCAGTTTATGTCAAGTGCATAAAACGCATCCAGAATTGTCTTGTTTTGTTGCCCTTTGCCATTGATAAACGACTTTTAGTTTGAGAATTTATATTACTGCATCCTCCAACCACACAACGCTGCAGCATTTTGTTTAATATTTGCTTGGAAAATGTACTATTTTAGAAGAAGAGAGATGCTATCGATACTAGTTGGAAAATTTCAATGGTGGCCACACGTTATATGTGGCATCCATGCATTGTTTACAGACAGGCAATTCCAAAATGACGTCATTGTGTAATGAGCCTTATTCTTGTTATTTTTTGTCACGGTGACAAAAAATGCATTTTTTTAGGATTTGTACAGAAAAGTTATATTTTTACAAATCAATTAACCCAATTAATATAAGTTCCAACCCCCATAGCAGGACCACTTTAATGTATTTGTTTATGGTTTGGTTTGGTTATGCTTAAGGGCACCGCGACAGTCAGAGTCAAATGTGCCAAGAGGGTGTTAATAAATAATGGTGTAAGAGTTAGGATAGTGAGGAGATGTAAGATTTGTAAGGGAGATAAAGGGGAAAAGCTGAATGTGGGAGAAAAACTTAGGTGAAAAGAAAGATGTGTAATGTTAGGTGTAAAAGGGGAGGAGATTATATGTGGTGGAAGAGGTTGTTGTTGCGGAGGAAGTTGATGATGTTTGAAGAACAATTGTTTTCGAATAGGTCCGAGATTGAGGAGAGTGAGGAGAGAAGAGATCTGGAATTCTGGTAGAGGGAACAGGTTAAGAAAATATGCTTGATGGAGAGATCGATGTTGCAGGTGGGGCAGGGAAGCTGGATAAGAGATGGGAATGAGAGAGAGAGGAGTGGCCGAGGCGAATGCGGGAAACAACAATGTCTTCCCTGCGGTTGTGACTATGCAGAGGGTGTCTGTTTTCTTCCCATGTTTTTTATTTATGAATAAAATGTCTTTACCCGCGAATTCCGTTTTATCTGCGGTTTTAATGCTGGAATCTTGTTTATACATGTTGACTCTTTTAATATCAGTCTCTTTCAATCTGTATGTATGCACCTTTTTGGCATATCAAATTTGGCTGGACATTAATGTTCTAAATTCCAACACTTGTTTTAGAGAAGCAGTTCCTTATTTGAAAATTCAACCTTCTCAAGTCTCTCCCTCTCTTCTCGAGTCTCTACCGCTCCCTCTTTTGCAGACCCTCAGATTTTGACCACTTTTTCAAACATATCACAGACACTCACACTTACAAAAACCTTGTACAATAACACCTTTCCTTCTAAAAGACTAACATACTTTCTTTTCAAAGAGAATGTCAAACACATTTCCTTTTAAAGAGAATATTGCACATAATTTCTTTTTAAAAAGACTATTTGAAGGACTTTCATTTACACAGACTGTTGAACAGACTTTCTGTTGAAAGAATGTTTGACAGACTTCAATCTTAATACACTGTTTGACATACTTGCTTTTAACAAGACTGTTGAAGAGACGTTCAAGTTTCTTTTAAAGACTGTTAAACAGACATTTTAATATACTTTAACAGTTAAACAAAAAGCTAAATCCATCCGGCCTTTAGGTTTATAGAGTCGGAGTTTATTCCATGGTTTCCATGGTGCAAGCCATGAAAGTACTTGACTCCCCTTAGACGGACGGCAGTCCATCACAACTCCCCAGCAGGGCTGGCACCCATTTTACAGCTGAGTAGACTAATGCAAGTAAAGTCCTTGCTGAAGGACACAATGCAGCGCTTGCTGTGGGAATCAAACCTGGTACCTTTCATATATAAACATGGCCCAACCACAGTCACGCCAGTGTACCACAATTGGTCATCAAAGGCCGTGGACATTGACTTGGTTGTGGATGTTATGTCTGTCCGTACGTCGTACCTGTGTTCTCGTCCGGGTCGTATTAAGCGTTTCGTGATAGCATTGTTACTATCATAACCGAATACGCAGGCGACGACCCTGTCATTGTAATTGTGTGTTCACTCGTCGTCGTCGCCACAGTCACTACACCTCTTTTAAACAGACTTTTTAACCAACTTTCTACTAACAGGATAATTTAAGAGAATGTCTCAATTTTTTGAAGGGACTATTTAGACTGTTTATCATACTGTATTCAACATATTAAGTACGTCTGCTCTAAGAAGCGCCAGACCCAACATGTTTTTAACTGATAACATAATTTATTTGATTAATTTGAAGAATATTTAAAGAGGTTTTGTTACATTATTTGTTTATTTTGCATCTAACACTCACGTTCTTTCTGTGGCAGCAGGTGGTGGTTATTATGGGGCTAGTGTAGAACCAGTTCACACAATGCAGTTCAAAAAGCACAATGTGTGTGGCCCGAAAAAATTGGGCGCTTATTAGGAATAAACTTTGGGCCTAAAATTAGTGTAATTCTATTTTCATAAGCACCCCGAGCTTTTATTACGTCAAATACGGCACTTTCTTTTAAAGATATTTCCTTTGTAGACACTTACTCTTTTTCACAGACATCTCTGAATGCAATCCACCAAGGGTTGTCATCACCAATTGGGGTAATGTTTGTGTCTTGGCCCTGAAAATAATGACACAAATGTGAACAGTTTGGCATATACTCAATAAGAATCAAGTAATACAATTAAAGTTGACAAATTCTATGGACAAGGGGTGGTGAGAAAAATTTGATAATGGGGGTAGGGAGAGGGGCTCACATTCCCCAAATATTTGCTTATTTTGACTGCAACTATCAACAAAATATGCAACTGACTTTTATCTTCGTCATTCTAGTCATGCTAGTTTGTGACCATTTTACTGCTTTTGGCCCAAATCACATCCACTAATTTTGTCTGAATTTCTCCGTTCATATTTTTTTGCATTCGGGGAAATATGCCTGTTTAGAATTGGAAACCCAAATTCTTATTATCTGCAGTGAGTTTAATATTAGAATAGGTTTTTTCTGTTGCAACAAATGTTGTAAATCTTCACTGAAGTTTTTTTTGTCATTTTAAGCCATCTTAGGTCAAAATCACAAAATCCTACAAGGACTTTAACCCCAGACCCCATGCCATCTGATGCACCATCTGCATGCACAGATCATATATACCTGAACTGCTGTGCCCCAAAAAAAAAAAAAAAAAAAAACATAAACATAATAATAATGATGATGATGATGATAATAATAATAATAAACATATAATAATAAACATAAATAATAATAATAATAATAATAAACATAATCATCATCATCTTTTTGGGGATGCCACATGTTTTTCACAATAATAAAAAGTGTCCTTCAAAACATTCAATTGCTTTACCTATTGTTTAAGCATGTTATACAAATTTTACTTTTAAATCTGTCATTAAAACTTACGATTCTTCAGTGTTCAGGTTTAAAAGTTGTTAAACATGCACAAAATATTTCTCAATGACCAAGTTTGCATAACTGTTCAATACTTGTTTAGGTATTTGAGCATGGAATGCAACCAAGGAAATGCATTCAAACTGGTTTCTTTAGGTCTCTTATACTTTCCCCTCATAACGCTCAACTTCTTAGAAAACGATTGACATCTGAAAAATTATGTCTTATCTGCTGTCATGATGCAATGTTTTTCAATAATCAACAAAATAAATCAATCTGTATTCAACTAAAAAAATTAAACAAATACAAAAAGATGAAAAAGTTTACAAATTTCCATTCATGAGTCACGCCTTCCCCTGCCTCCTCGCACCATTTCTTCACTTTATTGCCAAATTCCTGTTTCAGATCAAATATAGAAACATTCAGAGATTATGAGATTCTAATACCACAATATCTAGGTTTGTATCTGATATTTTTTTTCAGTAGCTAAAGTAAATGAAAAGAAGTCCAAAATTGAAAAATTACAAAAGAGCCTGTTTTGAAAATAAAAAGTGCCCCTAAATTACAATCAGTGGTGGAAAAACTGGTAGAATGTGCATACACTTTTAAAAAGAAATACAAAAGAGCCCCTTTCAAAATGAAATGCCTCTTTATTACTGACCCATAGTAGGAAACTGGCGACATTTGTCAGTCCATCTACGGGGGAATGTGTTTCCATTGGAAAAGTGCACCTTTCTATAAATGAAGTGCCCCTTTTACTTGACTTTATTATTTACAGTCATAGGCATATGACTTGGGAAGTGCCCCCCTCTCCATTTTTCAAAAGCTTCCTACACCCCTGAAGTAGGTCTCCAAGCAGTGCTCCATGACTGGCCAATAAAACGACCAGGGGCATCGTGACATAAATACTCCAATGGAGAATGGTTAGGATGTTATTTACCTTGGTAAACCAACCAACCAGAGGGTGGGTAACTCATGGGACCCCCAACAAAATTGAGGTGTTTGGGAGTCCCAGGCAATCACATTGTACCACCTTCAAATACCACCTTCTGGCTCAGTGATGGCACGGCAGAGCACTTTTTGAAAGTTGAGGGACTGAACATGTGGTTGGTGACCAGAAGCCCACAATTTAAGCATTTTTATAACAACAAAACCTCCAATTCATATTCAAATTTCTTAATTTTTATCAATGTATTTTTTGGCAGAGCAGAAAAAGGAGGTGGGGTGGTAGCTTTAATCCATCTCTAATGTCCCTTTGGTTCCAAGGACCCTAGTTATGCTACTAAGATCAAAAATCTCATATTCAGTGCCAAAATAACACTCATAGAACTTCAAATTTGAACAACTGAAAGTACATACCTTTAATGATATATCTTTCGATACACGAACGTCAAAATCGATCTTGATGTCTTGCGGAACTACATTGTACTGAACTCCACCCTGAAAAGAAATATATTTCATTACAACTACAGTTCCTATCATTTGTTGCATGGCCAACCCAAAATCCAAATGAATCTGCTGCCCTGCAAGAACACACTTGATCTGGCCCTTGAGAAACTTTACCTACAAAACCTGACCTCACAAAGCTGGCTCCATCACTTAAATATGAAAAGTAGCGAGATTTCTGACTCATAAAATCATAGAGTATTCTGTGGAAGCCTAGGTTTCGTAATTACTTCTATCAGAGCTTAAAAGTCATACCCATCGACATGGAAATTTGAAAATCTGTAACAAGTTTGTTTGTTTGTTTGATGAGGGCTTAACATCACCATGACAATGAGGGTCAAATTAAGCCTGAGAGGTCAGATCATTCTAGAGGTAGGAAGGAAAAGAAACAGGGGAAGATTTGGATGTAATGTGAAACATCACCAACTTGCCCTACCCTACAAGAGTTACCTAACTCACAGCAGGTAGTGTGTGGCACTTGAGGCATCTTTCACACCTAATTCCTACCGAGATGTTTATATTGCATATTGGATGAGGGCTGTATACATAGGCAGCGATCCTGTGGGGAACAGGGGAACATGTCCCTCGAATAATTGTTTGGGGGACTAATATCATTATGTCCCCCCTAAAAATGAAGCTTTATATACGCCCATATGGCTGGCTACACTACTGTCTGCGTTTGTCTTCGTCCATCTCCTACTTTGAAAAGAAATCACTGCCACTGGTTGTATAATATCTGAACCATAACAAACCTATGCCCCAAAAATAGGAATAAATAAAAGAGAGAATGTTGAACTCAGTGGTAGATCCACATAAGGGAGGGAGGGGGGGGGGGTGACATTTGACCACCCGACCCCCGCAAAAAAACACACTGGCTGCATGCCAGATTTGTTTTAGCCATCCTATTTGTGTGAATCTAAGATGCACCGGGTATAATTGCTAGGGTGGAGGTGTATGTTAACAAATAGGCCCCACCTGTAAGATTATGATGCCTTTTCTTTTTTGTATTGTTTTTAAAAACATTTTTAAATATATTCTTTTCAAATTTTTACCAACTCCCATTGGTCACTGTGTTAGCCAACATGTATTTGGTGAGTTTATAAAAATCAAGGTTTGACTTAAGAAAAATAAGGAATTGCAAAATTCACTTAGCTTGAAGGAACTTTTATAATTCCCTACCATGCGAGTCAACAGGGAAAGCAGTGATAACTCAATGACTAGCAAACTCAGTGTTCTCCCTTTATCTTGTTCTATGGCCCCAAACCACAGTCTGGTGATGCCAAGGAAGGGAACTTACCTGAACTTTGGTCAAGTTTACGACACATACATCGTTTGTCTTCAGATTGTTCTTTTTCATACTGAGAGAAAATGATTAAAAGCAGATTAAGATCCTCAAATGTACAACCATGCCCAAAAGCTTTTCTTTATGCCTACCAGCATTCGACACCTGAGTTAATACTGAAAACTCAGGTATGACAATTACCCACCCAACTTCCTGTTCAGTGCATTGTGTTTCCACTCCAAAGAATGATTGTTTACCTGCCATTCCCATGCACACCACAGCCAAGTAGCCCAAGGCTATTTGTGTGCATAAGATTACACAAAGCAGAGCTGAATAATCAAGGCACTTTTGTGATTAAAATCACTCATCCGTGTAAGGTGTCTCAGTGGGAGAACTTTGTTTTCAAAATGGTGATAAAAATAGGTGTGTATCATAATGCCTAAGGTAATAATGTGCGTTAACGGTGAATGATTGACGGACCATTTCTCCTAAGGAAAGATATTGCTTCATGACATCCTGTAAGGCCAAGATATTGATGTGATATACATACATTTACTATACACAAATTCCCTTGTGATACCTATCCACAGGATCATGGCCCTCACCCCCCAAATTTAAGAGTGGGTACCTTTGATACAATTTCAATACAGTGATGTGCTTGAAAAGTGGACAAGTCTTTTGTGAGGAAGAATACAGGTTTTTGCAGTTGTTGTAAAATGATTGCAGATTTTTTTTTTCAATTTGGAGCTATTTGTACACTCACATCATTAACTGATGCCCTATTATATTCTGTATTTTTCTCATTGTTTTGCTTTTCACACTTTTTTTGGGGCCCCATGGGCAAACCTCAGCGGTATCTCCTGGGGAAAGCCTTGGGGAAAGATTCCCCTTTAATGGAGCACTTTCCTCTGACCTGCCTATTAAATAATCATATTTGAACGGAATGTTTCAAATTTCTTAAATCATTCTTGCAAAAATAAAATTGTGAGAACCATTATAATAGCACTTAAGGCCTTTAAAAGAGGCCTTTAAAAACTGTATTCTGGGCTCAAGTTCCAGGGGTGTTGCCAGGGCCGTAATGCCTGGGGACAGGAGGACATGTCCCCCCCCCTCCACTTTCCTGTAGAATAAAAAAACAAATCAGTACATTTTGGGGAAATTTGTCTCTTGTCCCCCACTTTTTTGATAAGAGGCCATGTACCCCCCCCCCCCACACCACTTTCAGGGAGAGATTTACGGCCCTGGGTGTTGCCACCTTTTCAGATCTGGTGAATGGTGGGGTGTCGTTGTAGAAAAAATTGCTTATGGACTAAATTATTATCAAAATTTTGCCAAAATTGCAGTCAACTACTTTGTTCTGAGGCTAAATTTAACTGAAGTGCAAAAAAGGGCTATCATGGCAACATCTGGTCTTTTTTAGTGAGTTTCTTGACCTTTTACCTTATTGTATCTTTGTGGGGGTCGATAACCCTTTTGACCCTCTGGCTATTCCCATGAGTATGGATGATAATCTCAATTCTTAAAAGTTGTCTACAAACAAAACTGACCAAAACTTACAATTCTTCTTGCTCATTTCTGAAACCAAGGAAGGAGTTGATCACTTTTCTCTATTCAAGCAAAACATGAGAAGAAAATGCAAAGTGTATCAAATATGAGAGCTCTTTATCATATCACAATGGGTTGATTACAGTATTCACACTATGGGTTTCCCCCCCCCCCTCCTTGTGAAATATTTTTTTAGGAAGGGGGATTTTTTAAAGAAATGGGGTGATTTCTTTTTGGAAGAAAGACCACAACAAAATCAATAACAAAATTTGGCTGAAAAAATGCTAAATGTGGCATTTTGCGGCCATTTTTTTAAAACAGGAATTTCCCCCCTTAAATTTTTTTGAGCAGGAATTTGATATGTGTGGAAGTCACGCACTTTAACCTGAACACTGGTTGATTATATGGATAAACATCTGACCCGAAAACAGCAGGGTCAACCCCCACCCCCTCCCATGATTAAACTTTATTTTACTAAATAAAAATATTTTAGTCTGAAATCCAAATTTCTGATAGAAAATCAGATTACCTTCACCAGACTAATCTGCATAAATACACAATGCAATCCATAAAATATACAAAGATTCCTGAGGATCACAAGGTTGCGATGTCAAGTCTTCTAGTTTGGTATAAAATCATTTCTGCACAAATTCTTCAGAGCTTTATACTTTATAAGCCTTTAACACCATTTAAGATATGTTTATTCCTATAATCAACCAGTGTTCACAATTAAAGTGCAGGATTGCAGGATTCCCACACATATTATCACAATCTCGCTCAAAAAAATTCATGGGGTGAAATTCCCATTTTTAAAATAGGGTGAAAAATGACACATTTGGCATTTTTTTGGCCAATTTTTGGCTTTTTTTATATGTAGTGTTTTTGCCTTCTTTTTTTTTAATAGTATTTTTGGCCTTATGTTGCCCTCTTTCATATAAATTAAAGATTCTTGGCCACTGATCATTTAATCAGAAAAAAAGCTTAAAGGATTAGTTAAAGGGTCTGCCACATCCATCTGACATGAAAGAGGACTTCATAAGACTCAAAATGGTGAAAAGAGCATTAAAAAATCTTATTCCGTTAAGGAGATAATTAAGTTTCAAGTTTGGTATCATTTGTGTCGAAAAGACTAATGATGATGTCACAGCATCCGATTCCTCAAATTCTTTGTGTTCTATTATATTTTGTGCTGTGATTTTCAGGCTTAAAATTCATTGAATATCTCAGGAAAGCAATAAAATAGAATCTTGTAAGGGTAATTATAATTTACCACCTGAAGAAAGCTATAGGAAAGATAATTCTAACAGCAAAAAAGTTAAAAACTGATTTTCTTTAAAAATACATTAGGAATTGTTAAGAATGTGAGGGTGAATGGGGGCGCCAACCTTCCATAGTAGACATTTCTGCACGGGTAAGATGAAGCTCTAAACTTAAATATCTCCTCAAGGGAATAAGAGTTTGGAATGCTTTTGTCACCATTGTTTCTTTTAATGTCCTCTTCCATATAAGAAAAACTTGCTTGACCAAATCAAATCAAAATACCGACTTACCATTTTTTCGCCAACATTGTTTTGAATAAACTGTGATCCATGGCCCGTCTCTCCAGTTATTGTCACTGTAATCCCTGTCATTTGCAAAAATGAATACATTTAGGGACGCCAGTCCATTGCAGGTTAACTTCCCAGCAGAGCTGGTACTCATTTTACAGCTGATTGGACGGGAGCAAGTAGAGGAATAAAACAATCTTGCTGAAGGACAGAATGCAGTGCTCGGGATGGGAGTCGAACCCAATACTTTTTGCATACGAGCATGACTCCTTAACCACTCAGTCATTGCAACTCTTTAAAAAAATTCAACATGAGTAATTTTCATTTGAGGAAAATCTGTTTGAAACTTACATCCACCCATACCCCTCCACATAAAGATTAATCCAACAACCTGATCCTGTTAAATTTAAATCGACCAAATGCGAATTTCTGTATGTAAAATGTAAGTAGCGGGATACACTAGTATACAATATGCTATACATATTAGGGAAATAAAAGTGTATACAAATGAAAATAGGACAAATATCGCCCAAATTTGATGATGACTTTGTTCCTACCAAAATAAAATCTTAATTTTTGGGAAATTTCTTTAATTTTTAAAAAATATCTTCTTTTTTGGGAGGGCTATTTTTGGGGGGTTTTTGGGGAATTTTTATCAATTTATGAGCAAGGTTCTTCAATTTTGGGTAATTCTCTTCAATTTTGGGGGAATTTTTTTCCAATGCCAAGAAATTGTCTTCTATATCCTGCATTTCTCGGGCAATTTTCTTATATTATCTGGAAATTTGCTTCCCTTCTTCCGAAATATCTTTTAATTTTTTTCCAATTTTACCTTTCATCCAGGAAAGTGAAAATAGTGCACCCGCCCTCCCCATTCGTATATGCGTCTGGGTACATTCCCTTTCCGATAATTCCAATTTGTCCCTCCAGGCACCGAAAGCTGGAAATATTCAACTGCACCCATTCAAATAATGTTGGTGAAGGATTAAAAACAAAAAAGTTAACATAACAAAAATGTATCTTTGTGACGTCACAAATATTAACTAAATTTGCATAATTTATTACAATAACATAAATTTCTTCTAAATGCTGTACAATGGTCAATTTTTAACTGAATTTGATGAAGCTTTGATGAAGCTTTTCTGCTATTTTCATGGTTTTATAACATAATTCCTTCCTTTTAAGCTAAATTTGTTGTCCACTGATCTTAAAAACTATACCTGTAAAACATTTATTACACATTGCAGCAGTCAAAATTTACATTTTTTGCCCCTATTCGAACCGGCAGTACTTTCTCAAATATAGCTTTTCCGAATCAGATTCTACTGTTCCAAGTATGAGGCTGATAACAGGACAAATTCCTTTCTTCGAAATGAGCTTAAATTACAACTACTTTATAGGTCAATATGTGCAAATATGTTTGTCATGTATTACATGATATAGCATCCAGTTGCATACAATCTACAAGCAGCCTTGCATGTATGTGTATTCTCGTTCTGATAAATGTAGGCAATGTGGGAAAAATTTGCTTACTGCAAGAAATTATTTTTGTTGATAGCACGTAATTGTTTTTATTTGGGCAGAAATAAGGTATTTAACACTCATGCTTGTGACAAGAACACTATTCCGCTTGAACAGTGATGTTTGAAAATTATCTGTTCTTGCATGAAAAACACTGTTCTTAGAACAGTGGGAAAATCCACTTATGCATTAGTGTTCTTATTCTAAACTTCCATCTTCCAAAAAGTCCACAATATTTTTTAAATGTCATTAAAATTTGCTTTAAAATGTAAAACTCACAGCCACTCCCCTTCTCTCCGTAGTATAGAATGAAATTCTCATCTGGGCTTGTTTTACCTGCAGTTCAAAGTACAGAATAAGTACAGTATCTTCTGCAAATAATACCAGTTCTGCAAAATGCAAACTTACAAAGTATCACATGAAATGACATAACTAGTTTGGACAAAACTGTCGGAACAATTGAGCCTTAGAAAGAATTAAACATTTAGTGTTATAGTCTTGGTCTATTTCCTTCATCATTTTTTACCTCCCCACTCACTACCCTCTCCAATGTTGGATTTTATTGTGCTTTAATGCTCAATTGTTCCAACAGTTTTGGCCAAGATTACAGAATTCATTCAAAATTGTTACTGTACATGTCATTTCACTGAATGGGTTTAAGATGGTAAGGTAGGGTAGGGGGCATCAAGGAAAATTTGCAAATGTCCTTAGATTTGAAATAAATACTAACTAGAAATGAGGGAAAACATTGGCAATGAAAAAACATCTGCTTTACCCTCGTCGAGTCCAAATCCAAAGTTGATTTTCTCAAAGGCTTCATGTTTTACAAAGTTTTGCATCCCAAGGCCCCAGATCTCCTCCTCTGTAATAAAAAAACAAAACAACACTTACAAACCCATCAATTACACTGTGAAATATTCAAATAGTAGCAGGGCTGACTGTATGGTAATTAACACCCTAGATAAAATGTGTCTCTGCAGCTAGGTCAAAGGGTTTTAAATCCAAGAGACAGTGGAAGATGTCCCCAGGGCTGTAATTCCCATGGAAAGGGGGGACATGTCCCACCACTTTTCTGCAGAATTTTACAAATTCAGTACATTTTGAGAAACATCTGCCTTTGTCCCCCCTCCTTTCCACTTTTGGGATAAGAGGCCATGTACCCCACTTTTCAAATGAGAATTACGGCCCTGCATGTCCCCCAATAATTTAGTTGGAAAAGATAAGTATCTAATATGTATCCCCCCCCCCCCTCCTCACTCTCACCAGTAATTTACCTGGAAAACAAAATATGTATACTTCATTATAGAACCATAAAAGATACATTTCAGTCCTATCATCTGAAAATCCAGAAAATAAGGAGTAAAACAGCTTCAGTGTTCAGGTTTACAAATTCATGAAAGTTCAAAGGCCATACCAGACATGAATGTTAGATGTATTGTGCGCAATGGTTTGAAACCAGATTGCTTCAATCTGCGAACAGCTTCAACATACCTACACAAGAAAACAAAAGACAAGCACTCAAACTAAATTCAAACAAATATTCAGTGAACTAATCACTTAGTTACCCATGCTGTAATTAATTGTGTAGAAACAATTGCACCAAACCTAGAAAAAGCATTGAAAACATAAAAACTTTAACCACAAATTTGACAGTTACTGCTTGTGTTAATTCAGTCTTTCCATAATTGGCCAGTGGCAATGGCACTGGGGCGGGGAGGGGAGGTGGCGGGGCGGTGGCGGGGCGGTGGCGGGGTTGGGGCGGGGCGGTGGCGGGGTTGGGGCGGGCGGTGGGCACATCTGCAGTCCATGGGTTATCTGTGTACCATGTATAACCCGAATCCCACCTATTGCTCTTGAAATACTATGTTTACAAGCTCTCTTCAACAAAATCATGTTAAGCCCCACCCACTATGCATATTAATGAAATTTGACACTTTTGTACCATGAATATATACACACTAAGTAACCACATAATTACACCACATATGAAACGAAACAGACATGTGGTTGCTAAAATATGAACATTTCAAGATTTTAACATCAAGCCTCACCTACTCATTAATATGCATGACATCACCACCAGAAACAATATTGCACATCTACGGGCTATCTGTGTACCATATATGGACTGTATCCCATGTATTGTTCTTGAGATACTGTGTTTACAAGCTCTTTCAACAAAATCATGTTAAGCCCTGAACACTATGCATGTTATTGAAATCCAATGTTTTGTTACCATAAACATGTACACACAAGCTAACGTCATAACTGTAACAAATATGAAACAAAACAGATATGCGGTTGTTAAAATATGAGCATTTCAAGAATTTTACATTAAGCTCCGCTTACTCATTAATATGCAAGACATCACCACCAAAACAATAGGGTACATCTACAGGCCATGGGCTATCTGTGTACCACATATGACATGTATCCCATATATCGTTCTTGAGATATTGTGTTTACGATCTTAGCGTCACACACATACATACACGCACACACACAATACACACACGCCATCATGACTGCATAGGTTCCTAAAAATAAAGGGCTTCTTCCATGGGCATTGCCCCCTGGGTCCCTACCAAGGATTCGCCCCACCAGAGGCCATTAATTGGTCCCCTGGACTTCTGCTGTGGTGGCGCATGCACGAATGTGCAGTACAACCAAATGCGTTACATACTTCTATATACAAATTTTACCTGGGCACTCCTATAAATATGTTCTGGCAAAGCCACTGATTGGGTCAACTGGCAATAACTTGCAGCTGGCAATCTGCAACAGGTTTCTGAATTTGGAACTGACTTAATTGCTTTTGTTCTTATCATTATTATGAAAAACAAAATAACACAAATATTTAGCACAAAAACCAGTTAACTAAAATAATGTACTGCAAAAGAACTGGGTAATCCTTACATCTTAGGAACATTTTCCTCCTATGGTTGCTCAATGCAGAAGTGTGTTAATTCATTTTTCTCACACTTTACAAGTTTGCAGTCACGTGTCCAAGAGTAAGGAAATATCTGCCACTTTTTTAATTAGTCCCAGAAGTTAGACAAATTAATATCAGTTTCTCAGTAAATGAGTTAATTGTCATAATACTGCGTTCATACACAGCACTTTTACACGCAATATTTACTCCAAATTGTTTCACTACAATGGAAACTTTTGAAGCTCAAAATTGCAGCCAACATACAGTGCACAAGTCTGTACTATTACCCTGCTTGGATCCCTTATGCTGAGCAACAAGCGAACAGGTGCCATTTTGTATGTCTTTGATATGACTTAACTGGGTATCGAACCCCATGACCTTTTGGCTAGAAAGCGGGTGCTCTATCAATTGAGCTAGCCAGTCTGTTAGGGTCAATAAATATCAGTCAATTTCCTGTTTATATGTACAGTACCACTATTTAAAATCAGAATCAGTAACTGAAGTTTTACTGTGCTAGGAGCAACATAAGCCATAGGTGCAGATCACGGGAGGGCAAGGGCAGTGGTTTCCCCCTCCCCCCCTCAGACAAAATGGTGGGAGATGAAAGTATTGTTCCTTCCCAAAAAAGGAAAAAAAAAATAGTATAGGCCCCTTATATGAAAGTTTGAATTAATGAAAATGAAATTGAAAGTAACCATTTTCAAACCAAAATCGGGTATTGTATTCACACAGAAAGAGCTAAAATTGTGTAGCTTCCAGGCTTACAAAGACCCCAAAATCTGAATGTATAAAGAATGTGATATATTATTCCCATGGTTAAATATTCTATATTCAGGACATCGAGGAAGGGGAAGGGGGAAATTTCCCCTCAATAATTTTGATTAGTGTTACTTATTACCTATTTGGATTATGTTTTATGGCCTGCGGCTGGTCTCAACCTTCCTTCGGGTGCCATTGGCTCACCGATCAAGGCTCGGTCCATCGGCAGGCCAGTCTGCCACTGGGAATGGGGGAGGGTGCATGAGCGTATGAGGCAGGGGTGGGGGCAAAACATACCTATTCAGAAAAAACAGCTAGATATCTTCAAGCAAACAAACGGACTTAATAAAGGAATAATGAAGGTCTAACAATTGATTTTGAAGAGTCAGATTCCATGGCTTCTTTTTAATCGAAAATCTAAATTTTTCAGGAAATCTTCAATTTTCGAGCAATTTCCTTCATGTTTGTGAAATGTGCCTCAATTTTGGCAGTTTCCTTCCTTTTCCTGCAATTTTCAAGCAAATTCCTTCTGCATTTTCGGGAAAATTTCTTCAATTTTCGAGTCGCATGATGAAAATTTTGTTCTAAAAAGTTTGCATGACAAATCAGATCAGATCAGGGAGCTATTAATAGTACCATAATCAGATAAAATGGCTGAACTGTCTAAGACTGTTGACTAAACTCCTTAATGACTGTTTATTCATCATGCCTAAATGCAACAAAGCAGTTGCATTCAGAATTACTTTTTGGTATCAGTTACAGTTCAGCACTGATCTAGTATCACCATGGAGCTATTAAGTGTTAAGTGGCCTTACAAGGTCAGTGATGTTTGTAAATTTGACATCTCTCTAAAAACAATGCATTCTTTTAATCGGTTGGATACTGTGTGTTAGAAACAAAGGCCATATTGGAATTTCTAGAATATATAGGCATGGAGGTACCTCCATGGTATAGGTTTATGCAGGGAATTGTACAGTATCAAAGAAAGTTCTCTGTATGTCACGAAAAGGCTGTTGTGCCAAATTTCTTTTTATTCACTTAACACTGAAAATAGTGTTAGATAAAGGAATGAGTTTTGAAACAGAATTTTTAGACCTCCGGCTGCCACTGGGTCTTTAACAGGATATGCCTCTTGACCCCACTAAAGCCCATTAAGAAGGTCCATGGATCACACTACTCTCATGCCCTAGTTGCCTCCCCGACCTTAAAAGGTCAGCGACTAATATTTCAGATACCTCCCCATATATAATTAATTTTAAATCGGGAAATTTTGATCCGCTAAGCTGTTGCCACACTATTTCAATGCAAAAATCAGCCTAACGAGTAGAGTACAATTTCTCCAGAATCAGAAAAAGTTCTTTTTCCCAAAAACCTTGATTAATTGAGCAAAAAAATACTAAGGTCTGTATCTCAATTCAACTTAATATATTCCAAAGGTCACCCGATGTTGTTCAAAATTGGTTGAAATTTAAGCCCACATGTCTGTTCACTCGTCCGTGAATTATAAGTAAACATGTACACTGTGGTATACTGTACAATGTGCAGAGCTGCAGTCGCTGCACTGGCTTCCTAATGTAAACAAACTGAAATGGTGCATTAACTACGGAGATGTGCAAACATGGACAGTAAATAACCACAAGATTTGTTTTCGTCGGCATTCACATATAGCCGTCTCAGGTGTTAAAGTTTTGTCTGGATGTAATGAAAGAACCTTTTGTGTTTGAGTAAACATGAAGCTGCCCGCAATCCGATATCAGGTTGGATTTTTTGCAAACTTTTTAATGTAGAAGTCACAGCATGGTCTTCAATTTCTCTTAAATTTGCTTCGATGTTTGCGCACTTTCCTTCATTTATAAGAAATTTGTTTCAATTTTCTGCAATTTTCTTTATTTCTGGAAATTTCATAAAATATCCTTCATGTTCTTGAAATTTGCTTCATTTTGTAAAAATTGCTTCAAATTTCATGTAATTTCCCTTCATTTTTGGAAAGCTTTGATGATGAGAGAAAATATTGCATAGCTACAAAAGAAAATGATTTGGAGAAAATAATGATATGGAGAAGAAAATGATATGGAGAAAAAAATTAATATCTTATGCTAGAACAATCATAAACACAACTTCTTTTAGGTTTACATACTTGATTTTTATTTCTGGAGGGGTGGGAAAAGGGAGGAGGGGGGGGGGAGAAACTGGCCAAAGAGGTGAAAAAAGGATCATTGCTGAAGGCTGGGCAAAAAGTCCCACATTTAGGGAAGTTTCACTTCTTTTGCCCTCCTAAAACAGTTTCCACCCTCAAACTCAGACATAGATCTGCACCCCTGACATAAGCTTGTAGCATTTCATATTCACCAGCAAACATACAATGATTCTTTATTTGAATTAGGTATATATATATATATATCAAACTTTCAGCTGATATGAAGAAAAAAATTGTAGTGCAGTTTCTGAGTGTAAATATGCATGGAGAAAGTTTTATCATTAGGCAACTATTACAGAAAAACCAAAATGCAGTAAGAAATCTAGTAATATATTTGTGTCTGTTACAAAATGCGGACAAAACAGCTAAATTATACAAACAGCTGATATGATAACTGCACAAAGATTATTGCTCATAATCTGATGCAGAAAAAGCAAAGAATGTTAGTGTTTTGCATGATTTGGTTTGAAAATGATTCTGCTTTCCTTGCTTTGTTTGTTCATTAAGTGTACCAGCTCATTCCTTTTTTTTTATAGTTTATATTGATCATCTAGTCATTGGGAACTTGGCAACAGACACATATGGTTGTTAGTCAATGCTTGTTAGTCATGGTTGTTAGTCTTAAAATATCAAGAATTATTTTAAAGACAATTTTTTTTGAGGAGTATACGGCTGTCATGTCACCGATGAATGCAAAGCTGTCAGAGGCTTACATTGCACTGTTAATGTTTTCTGGCAAAATATGGACATTTAAGACCGTGGGCCCCCTCCCTAGGAAGAATGTAGTTTGCAGCAAAACAAATGTCTCATGCTCGCCACCAGTGCCCTATGCGAATAGAGTAGTGGCTGGTAGTAAGGTTTTACTTTATACCCACAGCGTACATTAAATGCAAGTATGAACGGTAAGCAGACATCAGCAATCATGACAACACATAACAAGCCTAAAATTTATAACACAAAGAAATGTTAGAAATGTGCAGTTTTGATATGAAAGATGCCCACAGTAAGGACATATTTTGTCACAAGCAGAGCTTTAATTAAAAATTAATGAAGCAGAGTGTTTATATGCGTATTTAATGCGCGGTTCAAAAGATTTTGGCCCGAGCAGAAAGCCCCGACTTTAGGAGGGTCATCCGCGAGTGCAAAATCATTTTAACCGTGCATTGAGTACTCATTAAAGCACAATGCCAAAAACATTATCTTTTTATAAAATGTGTTAGATTGTTTAAAATGCACCCTCTGCTCTGCATGATGTCCCATCCTATCTATATTCCTCCCTACAGGAAATCATACATGACATCCAGATTCCATTCCACAAATGACCCATATGCCATCACACCTGCAATCAAGATGACGTCTCACTATATGCCTTGCCACCCTGTCCCATATACCATGCCACCCTGTCCCACATGTCATCCCTCCCTGTCCCATGCTATATTGTCCCACATTCCATCCCTCACTGTACCATGTGCCATCCTACCCTGTCCTACAGGCTATTCCATCATATCCTATCCCACCATGTCCTATATGCCATCCCACCTGAAATCCAGACAACATACCATCCTGTCTAACATGTCATTACACTCTGTCCCCCATGCCATCCCACCTTGTCCCACATGCCATCCCAGCCTGTCATAACTGCCATGACACTACCTTGTTTCAAATGCCATGCCACCCTGTCCTACATGCTATTCCACCCTGTCCTATATACCATGACATCCTGTCCCACATTCCATGGTACACTTCATTGTACCCAGAATAACACTTTCACTTTTCATCCGAGTGTCCCTTTTAAATCTTTTTAAGAATTTTGTACAGTGCATAATTTGACTAAATTTATTCATTCAAATATATTGTTTAATTCATAATAATTAGTTGCTTTGAAATCCAATCCAAATACGAGTTCAAAATGAGTTTAACTACAATGTTTAAATTTGATATGAAGCTTAAAGGATTAGTTAAGTGGTCAAGCGAGTTGATCGTATATGAAAGAAGACTTATTGAGAGAAACACCATGGTCAAGGAACCACTTCAAATATCTTATTCTGTTAAAGATATTCAAGTTTTAAAGTTCTGTCTAATCTGTGTAGAAACAAATGATGTAGTAAGTCTACCATGAAAGGTTGGCACCCTTATCCTCACTTTCTTAACAATTGTTAAAGTATTTTAAACAAAATTTATTCAACTTTTTACTACTTGAATAATTTTACCAAACTTTCTTCAGGTGGTTAATCATAATTACCGGGATTTGAAGGGGGAAAGGGGGCACTTGCCCCCACTTTTCCCCGAATTTGTATCTTTGGTATGGTAACTTTTTCCATCTTAGTGTGATTCACCCCCACCCCAATTTTGACCTTGCCACCCCCTTCTCCCTCCACTTCTGGTAGGCAAATTCTATTTTACTTTGTTTTTGACATGCCCAATGGTTATTCAGCCACAAAATGGCAGGGCAAAATATGATAGAATACATAAAGACTTGGGAGGAATCTGAGGTTATGACATCACAACTAGTCTGAATTCAATCGTTTCTACACAAATGAGACCAAATTTTAAACTTGAATATCTCCTTAATGGAATAAGAACTTTGAAAGGCTTTTTCACCATTTTGTTAGTTTTTAATTCCTCTTTCATATGAGATGGACTTGCTGGACTCCTGAACCAGGAAGCTGTTACTTTGTCAAAGTAACAGCTCCCTGCTTGAACTATTCCTTTAAATTAGAACCCATAAAATTAATAGGTGTGTGAGGTAAAGGTTTATGTTGCAGGATTCGAGTCCTGTATTGCTTGACTTCAGCACAAAGGATGACCTGACTCAGATGGGGTGGGCTCACTTATATGATGGTAAAAGTTTTAAACTTTAGTGAAGCTATTTAGTTCAACTGCAATCTGCATAACATGTCATTTGACCAAGCTATCATTCCACAAAAAAAACTTTTTTAAGATTTAAAAACAAAAAAATGTTTCTTGACTTCCGAGAAAGTGATTGAAAGGATCAGTTCAGTAGTCAAACAAGTTCATCTTATAAATATAAAAGAAACAACAGAAAGTATTCAAAAATATTGTTTATGTTGAAATGACTGAATTTAGACTAGTTGTGATGTCATATCCTCACACTCCCTAAAGTCTTTATATATTCTATCAAATTTATTTATGAGATCGTGTCTTAACAGGCATTAGATACGCCAGGAAGAAGGTAATACAGAATACAGTACTAAGGTAACTTATAATTCATCCCTTGAAGAAAGTTTGAAGAAAAAAAATCAATGAGCAAAAATTTTAATTAATTTTCCTTAAAATGCAGTAATGATTGTTAAGAAGAAAATGAGGATGAGTTCACCAACCCTCCATAATAATTTTCTACTACAATAGACTTTCCACACTAGTCATTAAGGACATAGGCAGGATTTGAAGGGGGAACTTGTACCCACCCCCTAGTCATAAAGGACATAGGTAGGATTTGAAGGGGGCACTTGTACCCATCCCCCACTTTCTTCCCCAATATGTATCATTTGTGTGGTGATTTTTTGCATCTTAGCATGATTTTGTGGTTTTGCCCCCCCCCCCCACATACACTTTTGAATTTCCCCCACTTTCGGTAGGCAAATCCCGCCCATGATTAAGGAGAAATTTAGGTTTGAATTTTGCCTATAAGTGAGGCAGAACTTTGATTATCTTGAACCTTGAATATCTCTTCAACGGAGTATGATATTTAAGCGATTTCTGATTTGTTTTTTTTCATGTCTTCTTTCATTTCAAGATGAACTTGTTTGACCACTGAACTAATCCTTCATTGAGAAATGTATGAGAAAGTTTTCTAAAGGAAGCAGAGGTTAAGCATGATAAAGGTCTAATTTCATGGTTGCTGAACCAATAAAACTCATCAATTACTTACTGAATTCCTACTGATTTCATATCCTACAAAATGCACAAAAAAGGATAGCAAACAAATAAACATTCAAATTTGTAGACACCAAACTAAGGAAAAACTTTAAGAACAACTAGTATTGCTAAAATGAAAGCAAAAGAAAACAATATGTCCACGAACTTAAGAACAAGCAGTGATGTAGCCAGCATTAAAATAGTAAGGGGGTCCTAAACCCCCCTACCCCCTCCCCATGGCTACGTCACTGCTCACTAGAAGAGTAAGCATACAGATAAAAGTACACTCAACCACTGAATTGGAAAGTTTGGATGAAAATATGATTGTGACATAGTAATACTTTTTTCTATAAATAAAAACCACTTTTACCACATTTACTTTTAAATGCATCCATGGTCATTCACCAACTAACTTTAAATCCCTTTTTACTGAAAATATGCAAATACACAATTACAATACCAGGACTCGTAGTAATATTCACTTTTCCCATGTCGGAGTACTGCAGCTTTAAAACGTCTAAGAAATCTTTCTGTCAATGTTTGGAATTCCCTCCCGATATCAATCCTAAAGATTTTAAATCCCCATCTCAATTAAGAAATCACCTTAAAAAGTACTTCATTGAAAACTATTGTTAATTAATTAACTTATTCTTCTCTCTTTCTGGTATGGTTGCATGTGCTTTCAGCTTAGTATGGGTGGGGTGGGTTCCAGGGTTATATTTGAGAGATGGGTGCATAAAGTGGGAAGTTTCTGTGAGGTAGAGTGGGGTGGGAGGGGGAAATTTTGACTAGTATTACATACACACTAACTTACAATTAAAAGTGAGGGAGGGGTTAAATATCAATATTTCATTTCAACTTCATTAAGATCACATGGGAGTGCTCACCATGTTAAGCTCAGAACAGTTTTTGTGAGCAATTCCATTCACAACATTTTTTTCTCTGAACGTAAGTATTTATGCCTTTACTATATTTATTTTGCTGCTTCATTTTTGTTTGCTATATATTTATATCTACACCTGTTGTGAAGAAACAATCAATCAAATCAAAACAGATTTCATTTTCTGAAGCACGATTTAAGATTTTCCTATTTCTCTGAATTATGATTGGATATTTTTCAAATTTTCTGAATCATGATCAAACTTTTTTTAACAAATTTTAATCCAAACTTTTCTGATTTCTGAGGCAACATGTACAGAAAAGAAAAATAAGACAAAGGTCACTACTTATAGATCAATTTTGCAATAATTCATGCATGTTAACAATGAAAGTGCAGTTTGAATTTATATATTTTGTATAGCTTTTTTGAATCTTAGCATTATTTTGTGACTTTCCCCCCCCCACCTTGATTTCCCCCCACCCACTTTTGATGATTTCCCCCTCCCGTCTATAATCTGCTGGTTTGTTGAGTAAGGAAAGAAAAGCAAATTTAAAAACTTTGTCAAATTTACATTCTGAGTTTATTTTGGTATACTGACACCAAACTAAAATCAAGGACCCCTGCACTACTGGGACACAGGGGTGATTATCCCCTGTCATTCACCTCACTGGGGAAAAGGGGCATAAAGTTCTCATCATTTCATGGGTGCAAGAAGTGCCCTTCACAGAGTTTTTTTTTGGTTATCAGAGTTATAGAAATACTAATTGTGATGGTACAAAACATTTTAATGCTTTGAATTGTATATCTTTGTCATGAAAAAGGGTCAAGTGTTACTCATCAGTTTTACTCAGGTTTTGCTTTAGGCTTTCAAATCTACTAATGACATTTAATTCCAGACATGGCCATGATTTGCTGACTGAAAGTGCGTGGGGAGGGGAAAAGAGACACAAAATCAAATTTGCCTACTAAAAGTGTTGGGCAAAGTTACAATATCAAATTTGCCTACCAAAAGTGAGTGAACAAAGTTGACAAAATAACACTAAGATACAAAAAATATATGCCCCTTTGCCTCCCTTCAAGATAACAAAGTCACACTAAGCTACAAAAAATATATGCCCCTTTGCCTCCCTTCAAGATAACAAAGTCACACTAAGCTACAAAAAATATATGCCCCTTTGCCCAACCCCCTCCCGCAGTAATCACACCTGAAATTGGTACAATAAATCTATATCACTGACATAATGTAATACTAACAGTCAAAACATATAACAAAATGAATATAACCAACCTGAGTTCCACGAGCATAAATGTTCCCATTCTCAGTTTTCACTGCAGCAAATGGGTCGTGTGTCCATTGGTCCTATGAGAGAAGAAGCAATGAATATGTCTTCATCTATGAATTGATTTAAAGAGTAAATTAAAGGGGCCAAATCATCATATGGACACAATGTTTAGAACTCAATTCAAATTGTTTGATTGGTTGAAATTTTAGCCAATTGCTGCACGATTCATTGGCCTTTATTTTACGGTTATATATCAATTAAAACCCAAGTTAGAATAACGCTTGATGTGGCTCCAGTCGGTTCAAAGGCGATAGAATTTGGAATTTTCCAACCAACAGTTGTAGGTTTAAATCCCCCCAGAACTATTTCTCTCAAATTTTGCTTCTTCCTTTTTCACTCATTGTAATTTTCTTCTGGTTCACTGCTATTTTAGTATTATCTTACTAATCTGTCACTTTCACTGTTTTCTTTTTGACCGATTCGTTGAAAAAAAATAAGTTTCCTGTAGATCTTTATGCACTACAATTAAATTTTCACACACAACGCTATGTATGCACATGTACAAACAGACAGGGATCTTGTGTGTTCCAAAAACGGAAGTGACGTCAAAGCTCTGCATCCCCAATTTTACAGAGACCAACAATGTACGAACTGAGACAAGCCTTCCTCTTTATTCAAGTGGTCACAAATGTTCCACTTATTTGAAAGTGGACAATACAACCATTAAAATGGGAAAGAAAGTTTTCAAAACTTGCATCCCGTTAAAGGAATATTACTATGGAACATACTGTGCCCATCTGCTCAAGTACCTAATTATACACACTAAATAAAGAAAAATCTTTGAAATGCAATAACTTATAAATGGCATATTGATATCAGCATGAATTTTTCACCAGTTTTTTTATATTAAATAGTCCGCTATCATATAAATGACCAAAACCAAACGGTTTTGTGGTTCTGATGCTTTTTTCCCATATGCTGGTTGATTTGCAAGTTTTGTATTAACTGTCATGTCATTGTATATCATGAAATATTTGTTCCAGGATATTTATTCAAAAGCCACGACCTCCATGAATGATGCAGATCAATAAAATAGACATACCTATTGATAACACTAGCATGTGCACAATAATTAACATTATCATGGCAAGTATGATGCAAAACAGACATACGGTTACTCTATGTATCATATTTGAAGAATTTTACATTAAGTCCTGCCTACTCATTAATATGCAAAGTATCACCACCAAAACCAATAAGGCACATCCACAGACCATGGGCTATCTGTGTACCACATATGACTTGGATCCAATTTATCATTCTTCAGATATTGTGATTACAAGTTCTTTTCAGCAAAATCATATTAAGCTTCATGATTGGTGTGACGACTCAAGAGACAAATTTTGAACTTCAGAATAATCTATTTAATAATGTAAATCCTACTACACAATGTAGTACCATACCAAGGTTTACTTAAATGTGTACTTAACTCACAAAGAAATACTCAGACAAAAGCTAAAGCAGATGAAATAGAGCTTGACAAACATGTTAGACGGGTGTTTCATAAAACATGACGCAGGTTTTTTTCCTTTCACAAATATATTCAAAACTTGGCGAAGTTAAAAGAACAACATTACGATCTTAAGGCCGCATTAAAATGTGTCCTAAACACCCGATCATTAACAGAAAACTGGTCGGGTGATCATAGTACGTGACCCCTGCTTCGGATTGGCATCACTTGCTTACTCACACATTAAATTATATGATACAGTTTCCAAGCTCCGCGACGCGATTCACGCATAAGTGATTAAGCTTACTTGAATGATTATTACACATGCAATAGTGTCTGGAAATTATTCTGCTATATTTTAAAGTCAATATTACTTTTGTGGGGTTTTGCAATTAATGGAGGTAAGATGTTGCATGCCTCATTGAACAGGTATACCCCCAACAGGTATACACCCAACTTGGAGAATGTGGCTGTTAGATCATCAAGAGTCTGCAATTTTAATCATGAGTGACAAGTTATAACTTCATTCTAATAAAACATTCTCAAAGCTATGTAATTCAACAAATATTTTTGGCTTTTTCATGTATGAAATGGTTGTGACAGGCATGACAGGCGTTAGTGTCTGAATTATTTATATTGACTATTGCATCCTAAAGAATCTCAAACAAAAAAACAAGCAAATACCAATTCTGTGATA
The DNA here is from genome assembly GCA_020152595.1 of Chiridota heheva. Lineage (NCBI taxonomy): Eukaryota > Metazoa > Echinodermata > Holothuroidea > Apodida > Chiridotidae > Chiridota > Chiridota heheva. Next base: position 998,469 of record JAIGNY010001918.1, on the reverse strand, counting down.
TAAAAATGCTTCTGTAATGTAATTAATAGGGAGATATTGTTACCTCAAACACAGGAACAGTGTCCATGTGCGAATTAAGTATGAGGGTCGTCAAGTCTGGGTTGGTGCCATGCCAGGTGAGGATCACCACTGGGTACTTGGGAAGAACCTGTAATGCAAGAAGGTATTGATACAACTTACAAGACACACTCAATCATGGACACAAACTTCATCGTCTTTATATGAACATGGCAAACTGTGCAAAATAAAATTTCTAATTAAAACTATTCATCCCGAAAAAACATGATTTACAAATGTACATTTAAAAAGGATCTATATCAGCACTTGCACTAAATATAGCATTCAGACTGTATAGTAGATGGGAGAAAAATGGTACACTTTAGAACACAGCATTCTTTAACTTGGGTCTAAAGAATTGGTTTCTCTCCTACTCCATCCTCACAAGGAAGAAGAAATCAAGACTTCTGCTGATGGTTAGCAAGGATGACATCATGTTACCAATAACATCAGTCTATTACATTGTTCAATCTGGAATTGATACTTCTTCATAAATTACAAACCAATAATGATTTCCAAAAATTTCATACAGACTCACCTCTACGCACTGATACTCCAGCCCAATTTCATCAGCCATTCTTTTTAAAAATGCGACAGGGCCATCTGGAGAAAATAAATTATTTCAATCAATTAAACAATTGAAATCATAAATCAATGACATTTTCTTGAAAAATGCAAATAGAGGGAACATTCATCTCTCCTGCACACAAGCAAAACAATCCAACAAAAAGTTACAAAAATATACTCCTTGGGTATTCATGAAGCCACCCGTGGATTTAAAGAGCGGGGGTATCCGAGCATGTGCACCCCTATCCCCCACCCACTGGCAAAAAAATAGATATCATATAAATATAAAATTAATATGAAAAAGGGAAAAAACAGAAGGGCATCATTATGTAAAGATTTGTTAACATATACAGTGCCTATTACCCCCACCCTACCAATTTGTATGTGTTAAGCACACCATTCAAATGTAAGAGGTCAAATGGTGCCTACCTCATAACAAAATCCTAGACCCGCACTGGAAGTCACACCAAATTTTATGAGAAACCATTTATTAATTCTTGAGATATGTTCTTGTACAGACCCAAACAAGTTTCCCTTCACTGTAACTGTTTTTGCAATATTCCAGGTAGTAAGAAAACAAATAATGTTCATGCTTGTTATTTCTTGGTGCAGCTGAGGGAGATGGAGATAGCTCCTACATGGAGATAATTCTCTCCATGGAGTTTATATTCATAATAATTCATCCAGGTAGGTGTAAGTGTTCACATTAATTAGAACTACATGAAATTGTGGGTGGCCATTTGTGACATCCAAACAATTACTTTTATATTACAGCTATCTCCCAAGAAAACATCTTGGGAGTTACAAAAGTTGATTAAAACACTAAACTCTATTATTACCTAATAATTCATCCAGGTGAATATTGTTAATACAGCATGAATTCATGGGTGGCCATACGTGACATACATGTACCAGTAATCATATACCAGCAATTTGTACAACAGCCTTTTCTTGAGAGAGAGCATCAAGTTGACAAATTACATTCAGGTATAAATTGACATATTATAGTTTGTATTTGCCAACTGAGCAGCTGTTACACACAGGTGCCTCATTCTTCCTAGAGACCTCCCCACTTCTAGGGGTAAATTTTGAATAGCATATTAACATTAAAGTACTTTGTCAGTACTATGTAGCGAAGAAAAACATGTCGAGAAGATAGGGTTTGAAGATGATGTTTATTTTGTGTTCATCATGTTTGGATGAATATCAGGGTCAAAATTTAAAATTTAACTGTTTCACTAACAGTAATTTCTCAAAAAATAATGTCCCGGATCAGATTTCACTGTTTCAACTTTTTGCCAATAACTGCACAAATTTCTTTCTTCAAAATGGGCTTAATTTGCAACTACTTTTAATAAAGTGGCCTTATTGGTTGATAAAATGTGGAATTTGGAAATATGTATGTTATGTCAGTTATTAGTATTTATGTCATGTAGCATCCAGTTGCATACAGTCATACACATGCACTCAGCCTTGCATGTGTATTCATGATCACTTGTACTGATAATTGCAGGCGAAGTGGAGAAAAGCTTATTCTTACTGAAAGTTAATGAAAAAATTATTTTAAAGATATTGTTGTTTGACAACATGCATTTGTTTTTGAGCAGAAATCAAATTATTGATTAATGATGCCACATTCTTGTGAAAAGAACACTCTTTAATTGGAACAGTGATGTTTGAAAATTTACTGTTCCTGCATGAAAAGTACTGTTGTCGGAACAGCGGAACAGTACACCTCTGAATATGTATGATAAATGCATTTGAATATTTGTCAACAGCATATCTCAAGATGAGTAGATTTTGATTAGAAACAAATAGGTTACAGGGCAGGGGATAGCAGCCTCCCGAAGGGAGATTGAGACATGCCATAGGTTGTTAAAATGGGCCCAGCAGCCTCCCAAAGGAAGGTTGAAACCGGCTGTGTAGGCCATAAAATCGGGCCCAGCAGCCTTCCGAAGGGAAATCGAGGCTATATAAAGTTAACTAGTATGGCCCTACACTTTGGTTAACCATGGTGTAAATAAATATGTGGGACAGTCTTCACTTTATAATTGAAGGCCGGTCCTGCACCTGGATCAGTGGAATGATTTGGGCCAGTCTGCCCTGTGTACTGTATGTTCATCTTATGTGGATCAAGCCCTTAGACAGCGAATCTGCCCAAGTGCCCCTCGTTAAGTGCTTGTGCCCCATGGCCACTTGTTTGTTAAGAGCTTGTGCCCCATGACCACTTGTTCATTAAGTGCTTGTGCCCCATGGCCACTTGTTAATTAAGTGCTTGTGCCCCATGGCCACTTGTTAATTAAGTGCTTGTGCCCCATGGCCACTTGTTCATAAAGTGCTTGCACCCCATGGCCACTTATGAAAAGTCCTGGCTATGGGTGTGATGTGATGACTACAGTGAAGTGTTTTATAGCACACTGTAGTTGCAAATAAATGTGTATAAGAGGATAACATGAAAGTATACTGTAAGTTCAACTCATACAGAAATAGGTTACCGCCATAGGCAGGATTTGGGGTGCAAAGGGGGAAATTCCCCCACTTTTTCCATATCTTTTGTATATTTTTTTGTATTTAAGGGTGAAATTATGATTTGGAACCCCCTCCCCTCCCCTACACAAAACACCCACTTTCGGTGGACAAATCCTGTTTATGGTTATAACATTCATGAACTAATTAAATTGCAATATTTTCTGATCCACGACTATGCATGCAAGTGGAAATGGACACATATGTCACATTTGCACTTCATGGGAAGGAAGCACTGCACAAACTAGAATATCAGCACTCTGTAGAGTGCATAGCTCCGCTTGCAATTCCAACATGCCTAGAAAGGGTTTAGAGGTCATTCAATCCCCATATCCAAAATAATAAATCTCAGATATCCTAGGCCCACAATGATTCATCCCCAAGTTTTAATCTGTAATGATCATTTGCATTTTGAACACTTGGAGATTCTCTTCTGACTGATTTCTTCCAAGGCCATATCATTGTTTTCAGTTTTATTCAGGCTAAGCATTCATTGTTTGAGTTCCTTTCAGTTAAGATTCACATTCCATTATTTTCCACTCATGTTACAAACCAATTGTTGTATTTAATTTGATTTTCTTTGAGTCCACAAAATTGATTGTTTGGATTTCTTTTCATGGCATGAATTCATTGTTCACCACATTCCATTGAAACTTTTAACTGTTTTGACAGACCTTACCCTAAACATCCCCAGTCCTCGATTTCTGCCCTTCTCTTGTACCAATACTTCCCAAATTTACATCCTCTTGTTCCTTAAGCAATATTAAACCACACATCAAATTTGATCCATATCCAATCATCAGCTCTTGAAATATTCTCATGACAGACAAACTCACCCTAAATTGCCCCCTCCATTTGCACCCATCCCTTATTCCAATATGTCCCAAATTTAAATCACTTCTTCCTGAAGCAGTAACAAAATCACACACCAAATTTAATCAAAATCATTAGTTTATATTGAGATATCTTAATGACAAACAAACAGACAAACAAGCAGAGGCAAAACATAACCATTGTCCAACTTCGTTGGTGGAGGTAATTAAGACAAGAGTAGCTATGGTAACAGTCTTTTTACACTCTTTGACTTTTCCAGGACATAGCCAGTACATTTGTTTTTTATCTCCACAAGTGCCCAGATTTTTCAAACTAAAATTGTCAATCCATGACTTTTCAGGAATGTCATTACCCCTACAAGCTCTGTGTAAAAAGCCCTGTTAAAATGGTCATACAAATTTGCAAACACAAAACATGCATCCTGTATGCTCATCTGAAATGAACGGCTAGTGTTTCACAATTACAATTTAGTTGCAAATACAGGTGTGTGCAGAGGATAACATCAAAATGTTATTCCAAGAGGATATCAGTCTGGGAAAGGTACAAATTGACAGAACATTTTAACATCAGAATGTACAGGTTTCTTCATAGGCGAGATAAACAGCTGCAATGGGGTAACTTTGCAAGGGAGAACTTTCCCTCCCTCAACTTTTTTTTCCATATTCATATCTCTTGTATAGGGATCTCTTGTATTTTAGTGTGATTTTATAATTTTGTCCGCCCACTTTTGGTATGCAAATTTCATTTTGTGACTCCTAACCTACTTTCGGAGGGCAAATTCTATCCACAGGTATCTTGCATTCGTTTTGTCAAAAAATTGGTGCCCTACCTAACAGAAAGAAAGGAAATGGATCTTACATGGGATACAATAGAAGAATTTACTACTTCCAGTTAAAGAAGTTGAAAGCCACAAATTCAAAGGCGAAACATTTTCTCTTACAAATTATCTTTATTCATATAATAATAATAATAATAATAATAATAATAATAATAATAATAATAATAATAATAATAATAATAATAACAATAATAATAATAATAACAATAATAATAAAATAATAATAATAATAATGATAACAATAATAATAATAATAATAATAATAATAATAATAATAATAATTATAATAATTATAATAATTATAATAAATAATAATAATAATAATAATAATAATAACAATAATAATAATAATATTAATAATAATAAAATAATAATAACAATAATAATAATAATAATAATAATAATAATAATAATAATAATAATAATAATAATAATAATAATAATAATAATAATAATAATAATAATAATAATAATAAATAATTATTATTATAATTATAATAATAATAATTATAATAATAATAATAATTATTATTATCATTATAATTATCATTATCATTATAATCAATTACATTAGTCTGCCCAAGCCTAAAAACTTTCTAACAAAACTACAAACCATAATCAGCAATTGGGTTGTCTGCATCTTCAGCAACAGATTTAAACCGCAGATATTCTCGGAAGTTGGTCACAGCCTGATCTTCAACCTTCTGCTGTTTCTTGGGTAAAGCCATCTTCAATTGCTAAGAAATTTGAAGTCAGAAATACTCAAAAAATATTTCAAGTACAGTACATAAAGAATTATGTGGAATATGATCTAACAATTGTTAGTCAATTTCAGTCATTTCTAAACAAATCAGATAAAACTGGAAACTGAAATATTTCTTTAAAAAGGCTAATGGAAATATAATTCTTGAAAACGATCTTCACTATATTTGTAGATGTAACCTGGCCCTACAGTAACTATCCTCAGGGCTGTAAATCTCATCTGGAAAGTAGGGGGGACATAGCTTCTTATCCAAAAAGTGGAGGGGCAAATTTTCCCCAATATGAACTGAATTTTCAAAATTTTGATGAAAAATGGGAGGGAATTACAGCCCTGACTGTCCTTTATCATACAAAATGAACAAACCTGACCTCTGAACTTATCTTACACTTAAGACTTAAAGGCTAAATACTGTGTTAATGTGGAGATCAAAAATACAATTCCCTCCATACGGTTGACATAGGAATTGCTCTCGTATGGCCAGCCATCAGTAAACTGCAACAATCAGTAAGCAGCCATCACTAATGCTCCTGGCATCAGTACGATGGTACTAGTTATTGTCACAACCCAATTACACGTATTGTTATCTCACAGCAATCAGTAAACGTCAACCAACAAGAACGAAATGATCAGTATGACCTTTAAAGGCCCGGAACGGAGGTATATGATGAATAACTACAACGGATACTGGCTATAGTACACATAGCCTAGCATAGCAAGGTTTAACGTCCCGAAAGCATCCAGTGCTGGACATTATATCAAGGCGACCACAGCCCATTTCTGATTGGTCAAAATGTTTACAAAACCACTGACCATGCACCAACAAGCCCATTAGTTACCGCCACAGAAGTGATTTTATTAGCATGATGAGATTTATTAGTGAAAGTCAATTTATTTTCTTGATATAAGATTCCCTCTATAGCTGAAGTGCAATATCTTGCCCTTTGAAAGGGACTTCCTGTTGCTATTGTAATAGGCCTGTCATATTGTCAGATAACATTTCCTCGTCCCAGTTTCGAATCCCGGTGGGTCTGCAACCAGTGAGTTCACAAGTGGTTATCAAAGGCTGTGGTCGTCTTGATATAATGTCCAGCCCTGGATGCTTTCGAGACGTTAAACCTTGCTATGCTATGCTATGTGTACTACTGTATAGCCAGTATCCGTTGTGGTTATTCATCATATACCTCCGTTCCAGGCCTTTTAAGGTGGTACTGATCATTTCGTTCTTGTTGGCAGACGTTTACTGATTGCTGTCCTTTAGTGATTTACATAACAAAAATGTCCCACTCCCTGTGAGATACCAATACGTGTAATTGGGTTGTGACAATAACTAGTGCCATTGTACTGATGCCAGGAGCATTAGTGATTGCTGCCGCTTACTGATTGTTGCAGTTTACTGATGGCTGGCCGTACGAGGGCAATCCCTAAAAAGTGTGAACATATATTCCTTTAACACCAAAATCAGATGATTCTTGGCACTTTCTCTGTCTGTCTGTTCTTCACACTCTACAGTGTTAAATTTGTACCAATATCAAACTTAAACTAAAACGGTAAATACCGTGATGGTTCGCATGCCCATGCAAATTGACACCCATAATATATAATCTGGCCAATTATAAAAATGGCATCTCACACTTAGTCCCACATGGCATCCCATGTACTACATGGCATCACACCCCATGTCCCACATGGCATCCCACATGGCATCCCATCCCATGTCCCACATGGCATTCCATCATATCTTCCACATGGCATCCCACCCCATGTCCCACATGACATCCCATGTCCCACATGACATCCCATGTCCCACATGGCATTCCATCATATGTCCCACAGGGCATCCCATCCTATGACCCACATGGCATTCCACCCTATGTCCCACATCCCATGTACCAAATGACATCCCACCTCATGTCCCACAAGACATCCCATGCCTTGTCCCACATGGCATTACACCATATCTCCTACATGGCAAACCACCATACCGTGTTTCCCATGGCATCCCGCCCTATGTCCCACATTGCATCCCTCTCTGTGTCCCGCATCAGTGGCTTCCCACCTGATGTTCCACATAGCATCCCACCATATAGTTCACATGGTATCCCTCCTAATGTCCCAATGACGTCCTACTTAATGTCCCACATGGCATCACATCCCATTTCCCACATGTCCCCATGGCCTCCAACCCTATGTCCCACATAGTCTCCTACCCTATGTCACACATGGCATCCTACCTTATGTCACACATGGCATCCCAAGCTATGTCACACTCTGTGTTACTCGTGGCATCCCACCATGTCCCACATGGCATTCTACCCTGTTTCACACGGCATCCAACCCATGTCCCACATGGCATCCCATTCCATGTTCCACATGGCATCCCACCCCATGTCCCACATGACATCCCATAGGCTCCATAAGAAGTCTCATCCTAGCTATCAGTCCCTGATTGAGCATACTATGTATGAAAGTGTCAGTTCATATACTAACTTATATGCAAATGACTTGTTAAAATGGGGTGGGACGCCATGTCCCACATGACATTCCATCCCATGGCAATCCACCCTATGTCCTGCATGGCATTCCACCACATATCCTATGTGGCATTCCACCCTTTTCCACATGGCATCCCACCCCATGTCCCACATGGCATCCCACCCCATGTCCCATATGGCATCCCACCCTATGTCTGACATGACATCCCATAAGCTCCATAAGAAGTCTCATCCTAGCTATCACAGTCCCTGATTGAGCATACTATGTATTAAAGTGTCACTTCATATAATAATTTAATGCAAATGAGTTATTGAACAAGAAAAAAAGGTGGAGTCAAATAATTATGCCTGATATAGCCCTTGGTGTATACAACATGGTAAATATTAAATCATATGTCCTTCATGGCCCCCATCCATGTCCCACATGGCATCCCTTCCTATGTTTATATGCAATCACATCCTGTCACACTCCCTGACTTAGCATATTAAATAAAAAGGTCTGGTCAGGTCATAATACTGTAGCAACTTTATGCAAATAAGCACAATAATAAAGACAAGAGCTTAAAAAATCATGCCTGATACAACTGTTGGTGCCCAAATGTGTTGAAGAATTTTAGGGATTTTAATTCTCAAGTACTACAAGAGAGACTTGAAAATTATATCATTTTACAGTTATCTTCTAAGAAAATATCAAATATATTGTAGACTTTTTAAGGAAACTAGTCTTCAATCCTATCCTAAGTATCTCTGAAAAACTTTAACACTTTATAAGGAAATTCTAACCTGCCATAAGGATATCTAAAGAAACTGACTTTTTCTGAGGAACTCTGAAGAAACTTTAACATTTTCTGAGGAATTCTCAAAAAACTTTAACATTTTTGAGGAATTCTCAAAAAACTTTAACATTTCTGAGGAAATTTCCGGAACAGACGGCCAGACGGACGTAATCGCCATTACATAGGCTCGCATAATGCTACGCATGCGAACCAAAAATGAGTCATGTGACTACCGCCTGATACTAATTGCAATTTCTATGTGGGGTCCATTTTAGATTTGTCAACTACCTATCGTTCACTTTCTTTATAAAAGCTCTAAAAGTTTACAGAAAAAGGTTGAATAATTATTTGCTGATTTTAAGGATACAACACACATACATTTTTTCCACTCGTTAGTACAATGAAGAAGCCCAGAGTGTTATGTAGAGCAAATGACAAGACACAACTAACTCTTAAGAGGTTCACTAGCCATCTGTGTATTGACCTTCTAAGTTCTAGACCATGCTTTATCTGACCTCACATGATTAACATATTACAGTATGAAAATGAACATATATATGGGGCTATTCTGTTAAGATGACAATCTATGTTATAGGTGGCTCTATAACTACATATGTGACACAGAGTAGAAATGCACAGGCGTGACGCTCGACAAAAGTTTTGAAACATGGCGGTCAAAAAACTATAGCTCGAAAATACCCAACTAAAATTTACCCATTGAAAGTTGCTGATTAAAAACTGTTCAAATGGAAGATATTGCCCGTAAGCAACCCATATTTCCTAAATGCGATAAACTTACATTCTTTCTGCAGTGTGATGGGTTTTCACAGTGTGAGTTAGCTATAGGGCAATATCTTCCATTTCCTCCCTCCAGGAGCTTACACCTTGGTCACTGACATTTATTCCGTGATAAGATATATACATTATCATATCACAGAATAAATGTCAGTGTACAAAGTGTAGGCTCCTTGAGGGGAGAAATGGAAGATATTGCCTCCTTAAGCGCGAGTCTAGGCATAATCGAAACACGGTATCTGCAACAACCTATGTAGGGCCAACATACACAAAACAAATGTCTCAGTGATAACATACGTACGTGGGTGGTTGTGACAATGGGTGGTTGTGACCACAGGTGTTCCTAGCTTTATGACAACCTATATAGGCTACTTAATATATTTATATAGGCCTAGGGCCTAAGCCCTATAAGTATATAGGTTGCCATAACGCTAGAAACACCTAAGGTTATGACAACTTAGCCCTTGCTTGAGTCTCAGCTTCCATTATTCGTTGATGACTTTCATTGTGATACAAGCATATTTCTACTTCAAATAAAAGTAGGCCTAATATACTATACAGTAGCTACCTTGCTGAAGTAAATTCCAACTTACGATAAACGCTGAAAAACCAGTGTTTTTGTTTTATTGTTTTTAAAAAATTTGTTCCTGAAAGCAGACAGTTGGCTCGCACACTGCATGGAGACTGCTAGTGCTACATAAAAGTTATGACAAGTAACATACACAACGTACAACATCCAATTTCTAACATATCGCGCGCTGAACCTGTCGATTGATCATTATGCAGCAAGGTCACTTTGTCACGTGATATGTCACATGTAGCCTCTGCAGTCTGTTTACAATTTACGTACAGACATAGGACCTACACGTAGCCTACACAAATTTTGCACTAAACTGTGAAACAAGCTAACCAGCAAACGTCAAAATCTAATAATTTTCGTGGAGTATCAGAGTAAGTCACTTGGTAGTCATAGGGTTTGTACTTTGCCATAAGATTTTCTTTGATAACATTTAGTGAAAGTCGTGTTTCAATTATTTAATGTTAGCTGGCTGTCACACACCAATTTTTGTTAAAGCCTCTTTACGCTTAACTGGTACAACTGCTAAATTTGATAGGTTATTTGTTTATAATGCAATGTAGGCCTACTACGAATCTTCATACTCCCAACTTATTCGCTCTGAATCTCTGATTTCAATTAGCCTAGGCCTACATACATAGAAAATTTACATGCTAAAGCAAAGTCAATGGGCTTCAACGAGTGTTTTCAAAAAAAGTTGCCCAGGAATTCTGGGCAACTTGATTTATGGTATTTTAACATGAAAATCAGCACATGGAAACTTGAATTGGTTTTACACCCTGTGAATTTTGTAGTAACACAATTGCTTTCCTAAAAGTATACACATTTCTTGTTCAAAAATAAAGTTTCGACAGATTTTCCGGAGCATCTTAACAAAAATTACATGTAGGCCTAGGCCTAGTTCGCGTCCACATACCCAAATAGAGCAGATATCCAAATCTACCGATTTGGGTATGTGCCCATGTCCATTGAAAAAGTGGCACCACACACTAAACAAAAGTCAATGGGATTTAACACGTCTCAAAAAAAAGTTCCCAGATTTTTCTGGGAGACTTTATTTTCGATATCAACATCAAGTCCCTTCTCACTAAAAAAATAAACGCTCTTCAATTTGTTTTCAGTTGCAGGGTTAAAAATTGGAGAGAAACAACAATGATAAATGGTCAAAATTTGAAGGAAAGAATAAAAAGACAACAATTTTTTTTTTTTGAATTTTGAAACGCTCTGAACAATAAATGAAATACCGGCACATGTGCATGTGCATTAACAAATAAAATGTATGACGCGGCACAATTATAGCATGCGCAAAATTTGGCATACTATAGCTTACGCTCTTGGCGTGAGCGTACTCATACTGTGTACAGTGTAATACGCTCATGGCGTGAGCAATGCTCATGGTGTTGCAAAGTGTGCAGTAGGTCATGATTAATTGAAGTGTTTTAAACTTAAGCTATTTAGTTCGATGGCCTCTTCATGGAATAATTTTGTGCGTATATTCGAACAAGCCAAAAACACAATTTTCTTACCTACATTGCTCTTTCATTAACTTGTGTACACCCTGGTTACCTGGCATACAAAATTCAGTTCTACACAGGTATTTTACTGTAAAGGACCTTGGAGCCAAAACTTTCAGAAAATGAAATTTTTTTGATACATTTCTAGCAATAAGTTTTACTCAGTGATATCATCATTTGATTTGGAAACATCTCCTTGATACCGAGGTCTATATGTTTTGTGTTTACACAGAGAGAAGTTGGTAGCCATCGGAAGTAAAAGTTTGTTATTTTTGGTGAGGTTGCATAATATTGCAACAAAATTGTATTGAGGTGTATCCTCACTAGACAAAAATGTGATACGCTTGTAAGCATTTTTCTCAACCAATAAGAAAATAAGACTTTTGCGTAAGGAAATGATTGACATAATTTGAGTGTGTATCTGCATCGCCTGTGTAACCTTGTGTGTCCTACTGTATGTATGTATTAATATTAACAAAAGAACAAGGGTGTTGAGGTAGTTAAATTGGAATAATTATAATAGTGCTCAACAATGCAAATGTCACTTCTTGTAACGAACAGGCAGTGTGGTTTTTTGTAGTATCTGCGCCCGTTTTGGCCCCTCGTTTTTCATGTTGTACATGCGCGTTTGTAACATTACTTGCAATGCTAACGTCCTGTGCACAAGACACTGAATCTCTTCCAGAAAATTGACAATTTTTACAATTTTTCATAAGGAAATTGGAAAATCTATCAAAACGTAAGTTGAAAAAAGTTGTTTATCTTTATGTTTGTTTGGTTACATTAGGCAATGTTAATTTTCATGCTCTTTTGTGACCACTGTACTGTAGAAGAGGTTATGTATTAGCGATTGTGTCTACTACATGTAAATGCATTGGTGCACTTGGTGCACCATGGAGGCATCAAGTTTGGGGTATTCACCGATTTGCAGAAAGAAACAAAATAAACTACCTTTTTTGTTGATGAATATGTAGATAATAAAGTTTCTATTAATTTATCCACTGTAATACTGCCCATAGTGTCATCGGACAGATGCCAGCCATGTCAGTAACATAGCATAACATCAGATTATGGGCTAAGAAAGGTTAGTCATCCCATAAAAAGCCCAAACTAACACCGCCACCATCACACAAAAAAAAATCAAAGATGGCCAGAGTTAGTAAAGAACATGAATGTTGACTTTGAAATTGTGAACAGAATTGGAGCTAACTACCCACTCAGGCAAACCATTCCACTCATCAACAACTTTTTGCAAAAAGCTAAAACGCTGATTATCTATCCGTGAGAACTCTTTGGTCAACTTCAGACTGTTACCAAGTGTCACATGAGGATTAGCTGAAACATGCAAGAAATAACAGAAAGTTAAAGCATCATTACCAGATAGGAACTTAAAAACCATAATCATATCGCCACATACTCTTCTTAATTAAAAGCCAAATTGTTCTGACCAAAATAAATAACTTTGCATTTATCAACATTGAATGACATCTGCCATGTTTAGGAACAAGAAACTAGTTTCAAAAGTGAACAATTTCTAGCATCATCAACAATCCTGTACAGGTCAGTGTCAGCAAATTTACAAATCCTGAAGCCAAGTGAAACATCAATATCATTAATGAAGATTAAGAAAAAAAGAGGACCCAACAACAACAACTCTTTGTGACCTGTCAACTAACCAAGAATATATCCAACTGACACACTTTCCCTCCACACCAAGTGCTCTTGTTTTCATCATGAGCCTGCCTAATTTAACCTTATCAAATGCTTTTTGGAAATCTAAATAGATAACATCCACATCATGACCAGAATCAACTAGTTTAGTAACGTCATCAAGAAACTCCAACAAATTAGAAACACAAGACCCCTTAGGTAAGAACCCATGCTGGGACAAATTCAACAAACCATTCACCAATAAATAAATGATTTAGTACAACATCATTAACAATGGACTCCATGACCTTGCACACAACACTAGTCAGACTCACTGGCCTATAATTGCAAGGCAAACTGCAGTCACCCTTTTTAAAAATAGGAGTGACATTAGCAATTCTCCAATTATTAGGACCAACATCAAAGCACTTTGAAAAGCTAATACTCAGGGGAACAGAAAGAACATCAGAACATTCACGTAAGACAGCAGGATGTATACCATCTGGACCGGATGCTTTATTTGAATTCAAACCCTCCAACTTCTTAGACACAACATCAACTGAACAATCAACATTCTTAATGGATACTGGAGAGTGCACACTAAGATAATACACAACATCATCAGCATGGCTGCCGTTGGTGATGGCTGGCCATCCGAGGATACTACAAAATCCTTTACCCTCCTGTACTGTTTAAGCGAGGTGTTTAAAGTATAGGAAAATCTTAGTTTTCAGATCTTTATCAAAACGAAACCATTTTACTTTTTTTTTTGCATACATTGATTAGAAACGGTGTTTGAAGCCCATCCATGTCTTCAAAAACTGTTTTTAAGGTGATTTTAGTTACTTTTATTGAAGTATTTTGGACTATTTTTGCTTCCCATAAAAATTGTCTAAAAGCTCTCCAAAGTACTGTCAAAATTCAAAATATTGCCAAGGGGCTATAATATTTTAGCAGAAGAAATATATTTTAGATTATTTGAGGGAAAAAAATTAAGATATTACTTATAAAGTACAATTATATAATCTAAACATTTCTTTATTTTTTATTTATTTGGTTTCGCACAGTTTTTTTTTACCAAAACTATTTAATAAGATTATATCTTCAAAAAATGTTGTCAGCAAAAAATCAACTTGCAATTTAGTGGAACATTCTTAAACTTATTTGCGTACTTAAATAATTAACCACAAACGTGCGGTAACTAAGAAAATGGCTACCAAAATATAAATCTCTGAGAACTTTATCCCATCGTGGTGCTAAATAAATAGGTAAAGATTTTGGAGAAAAAAATTTGGAATAGTGTATTATTTTGACTAACTGATATAAGAATATCCATAAAGTAAGTTAGTTTTCTATCATCAATTTTCTATAATGTGTGAAATAAAAAAAAAACCCATAGGAAATTGTACCTAATTTCTAATGACCCTCCTACGGCAATCCCAATGTCAACCCATACTGAGGGATGTGTATAATAAGTAGAATTTATCATGGATAAAAATCAAAAGAAAATATTAATATTTCTGATAGTGATAACGAAAATTTCAATTGTTCATTGGAGTAGAAATTTAATTCAGAGTACAATAGCTATATGGTAGCCTTCGTAGGGGTGGGGAGTGGTACCTCATGTAACTAAATGCTAGGATCAATAAAAATTCCAATCGCACACAGAGATTATTTAGAACATCTCAAAAACTACTAAAACACATAGGCCCCTACCCAAGTTTTACAATTGATAATTTCCTTCTTTGTTAATATTCAAGGATTCGTTTATTACTTTCCTTCGGAGAAAAATTTCATTGAGATAGAGAGAACTCGAGTAGAAAACAAGCAGGTGACTGCAGAAGTTGTGAGCCATCTTTCCTTTAAAAAATATGAATGTTCATGAGAAGAACTTCTGGGTTCATAGAATAATTTTGGTCTAATAACATTATGCACTAATAACTTTAGGTGCCAAATTATGCAAACATTTGTAAACAAAATAAAAGAAGTTTAAACTTAATTCTATACTGAACTGGTAGCCAATGAAGAAAAAGTAAGGTAGGGTACAGTACGTCCAAATTGAGGTGTTTCATGTATATTACTGTGAATGGATGCCATTTGACTTGGTTTCTGCACCTCCTAGAATTCCTAACAAGGATATGTTTTGGACTAATTGACATTCATACATGTATTTCAACTTTGTTTCATAATTTTCCTTTACGTATGACAGTCAGATCAGGGAGTTATTTTTTGGTCCAAATAATAACTCCCTGGTTAGATGATCAACACAAGCAATACTTACTTTAGCCTACATCACAGTTTGTACTGCTTCATCCAATGTTTCCACCAATAAAAATCAATGACTTAAAAGTCCCCTTCTTGGATCATTCATTCTTGACTGAGGTGTGATGCACAGTGCCAAAGAAAGTGAAAATTATGAGTTTTGTGTGATGGGAAAATTTCATGAGTATATGGTGATAATAGCGCACCTCCGGGCATGGGTGGTATTTACCCACCGAATGTATGTGTGGAGGGTAGCGGGGGGCAGTGCGGTTAATCATACTAAAATATTAAAAAATCACCATATAAAATATATTAAATATAAAAAAACGTGTGTGTGTGTGGGGGGGAGGGGATTCCATGCAAATAGGGGTCCCCCAAATGAGGAACACCCACTTTGTGGATATTGACATCAAAAGGTATGGCTGGATCCAACCCCTCCTTCCACCAATTGGTGTCAGGGTATCTCCGAGCATGGGCAATATTTGCCCACAGAAAGTGAGGGGGAAAAATAATAAAATCACTCTCAAATACTAAATATCACCATACAAAAGAAATTAGAATTGAAGAAAGTGGGAGGGGGAGAAATGCCCCTTTTTTCCACTTTCTCCACCCTTTTCAGAGGTAATGTAAATAATTTCTCCCAAATAAAAAACACCCACTTTGTGGGTATTGACACCAAAAGGTATAGTTAGATCCTACCCTCCCCCCCCCTCCCTCCCCTGTTTCTCTCACTTACACACACACACACACAATTTTTTTTTGGAGGCTGGCAATGCCACTGCGACTTGTATTGCACTTATTGTGAATCTATGTCAATTTCTTACCATTTTCGTGGTGAAATACCCACACGGGCATAACTTTGACTTCGAGGCCAGGTAGGGTGTAAGTCAAATTTGCCCGACGAACATTTGCATTTGCCCGACTTCTCAAAATATATGTGTCTATACAATCACACAATACACAGTATATCAGTTGGGGACAGATCACCCTCCCACCAATGCTGTTGAACTGAAGTGTCAAACATGGTACTGCGTGAAACCTTGGTTGGGGTCCAGAGGGTGAAGGCCCCAGGAGCTCCAAAGATATCTTGATTTTAATGCTCCCAAGTTATCGCTAATTTGATTTATGAAAAGAAAACAGATTTTGTTCTAATGTTAAAATCCACTCAGATGATCATTTGGGTTACCATTTCTAATCAGGCAGAGGGGAAATACTCCCTGCAAATTGAGTAAATTTGGCTAAAATTTTGGGCTCATGGGCGAAGCCCTGGCATCCAGGAAGCTCTGAAAATTTCTTGATTTTTATGTCCCACAATAGTTTGAAATTAACACAAATTTCCAAAATAAAAGTGATTAGAGGAAAATGATTTCATATTTGTTTAAATCTATTCAGATAAGTATCTGCAGAATTTCCCTGTAGATTGAGAAAATTGGGGTTTATGGGCGAAGCCTCGGAAGCAATGACATAGGAAAGTATTTGATACTGGGGGACAGATTTTATCATTTGCCTCAACAAACATCATTACCAAAATGTATGAGTCTCTTATCACACTCCAAAAAGTATTTGTAATGGGTGGGGTTGTTATATTATTGGAAATATTGGTAAAATTTGGGACCAATTCGCCTAAATTGAAGAAAAAGAAGTACATTTAAAGTTCCCAAAAATTGAATGAAAATTGATACAAATTTCATGAAAATGATGGAAGTTGCACAAAGATTGAAGCTAATTTCTTGAAAATCAGGAAATTGTACAAAAATTTATTGAAATTGAAGGAAAGTTCATGAAAATTGAAGAATGAAGGAAATTGCACAAAAATTAAAGCAAATTCCACAAAAATGAATAAAATTGCACAAAAATTGAAGCAAACTTCTCGAAAATAAAGGAAATTGCACAAAAATTAAAACAAAATTTACGAAAATGAATGAAATTTCAAGCAAATTTTAAAATTGAAGAAAATTACCCAAAAATTAAAGCAGCTACATGTAGCCTCTTTAAAATGGAAATATTCTCCAAAAAATAAAAGAAATTGCACAAAAAAAAGTGAAGCAAATTTTCCCAAAATTATGCCATGGAATCTGACAGACTGGACTATTAAAAATCAATTCATTATAACCTTCATTATTGGGGAACCAAAATGGTACTTGCCCCCCCTCCCCACCCTCTCTCTTCCCCAGTAAATTTTTGTAAGATCCCTGATGCCACTGCTTGGAAGCTTGGGTCCAGGGGCGAAGCTCTAAAGATTTCTTGATTATAATGCCCCACAATGGTTTAAAATATTAAAAAAAATCCAAAATGTAAATGAAAAGAAGACAATTTTAGATTATTGTAAACAGGTACCATTTCGAAACCAGCAGAGGAAAATAAAAAAAGGAAGCAAAGAACTATGATTGTATCCAAAACATTTTTAAAAGTATTCTATATTTTGCAAAAAACAAAAACATAAAGGTATAGGCCTAACCATATTAATTTTCCTTCAATTTTATTTCAATACTAAGCTACCTTTTTGCCCGATGAAATAGTCAATTGTCCAACAATTTTTTTTTCTTTCTTTCTAGGTGGATGTAACACCCCCCTTAAGTTATGCCCCTGTACCCACAGCCCCTCCACAGATATACACACACATCCATTCACACAAAATTTCACATAATGATAAGTTTGAAATTAATCTTAAAATAAGAAAATTTGTACTAAATATGGTTTTAAAGTAATTTAAATTTTGAGGTCTAAATATTCAAATAAATGTAAATTTGTCATCAGTTGCATTACTGCTGTCCACTTTCTATACATTGTAAACTTTCCTACTGTATTTGTTTGACATAAAGAGAATTGTTGGATTGAGTAAGGACCCCAGCATACACCCTCACTTTTTGTTACCCCCCCCCCCCCCAATACACACAACACACTCACTTTTTTCTTAATTTATATCTTTTGTACGGTTATCTTTCGTATCTTGCCATGATTTTCCCCTTCCCCTTTTGGTAGGCCTATTGTTATTTTCCGTCTTTGCTCCCCACGTCTCCTTCCAGAGTTTATCTCGATGTTAATCAATTGTATCTTTAAAAAAAATTCAGCTGGGCCGTTGGGTTTTGATTAATGCCTTGAATGCTAGCGTGTTTGTCCGCGTAGCATTGGGTACTGGGTTTGTTTACCAGCGGCGCATATAAAAGCAGCTGCTGGATTTGAAAGTTTCAGTTGTATCGTAGTTGTTACTTAATGAATACGTGATCTTTGAGCAGCTCCATCTGAATCATCTTATCCACAGACATTGGAATTTGAAATAAGAATTGTTAACCGTTTTGACATTCTGTTCGGTGTTTCATTTACTTGCAACCTCATCGACTCATTAAACCAGCTGTTTTCAGTTCTGTTCCAGTGTTGCTTGTATGACCAATAAGACGGACGTAAATTGCATAGTTTGACAAAACTATTGTGTCAAAGGACAATATAATTCAGAAGACCTTTGTTACAACATTGTACAGTAGTTGAAATTCATTGTGGTTAGTTATTGTACTGTACATGTATAATGTTTGTAGTGTGAAAACTCATATCTTTCTCAAGTGAAATAAGTTTAACAACGGGTCCCTAAAAAAAATATGAATTTTAGAGTTTTCCTCACACTCACATGTAGCAGGAGGTACAGTAATTACTCGATGGTCAGTTTTTGAATTTCTTATCATTGAAAAAATGCATTTTGTTTTGATGAAACATGAATTAGTACAACAACCTAGTTTGTTAGCATGCATGATAATGACTTTTAATTTAAATTTCATCATTGAAGAAATTAAACCTCTTACTCTATCAAAACTTTTTTTCTCTCCATATTTTGTTATAATTTGCACTTTTTCATTAATAATTTGTTTTGATGTTGTGTTTTAGTGCTTCTTCTATTTTTCCTTTACTCAAGTAACATCTATCTTTCATTTTTGAGATACTCCATACAGGCGCCAATTGAAAATGATGCAGATATTTCATGTATACAAATATATATATATATGAATATATATATGTATAATTTATGCAGATTTTTTTGCAGGATATATTTTTATATATATATATATATATATATGTATGTATGTATGTATGTATGTATGTATGTATGTATGTATGTATGTATGTATGTATGTATGTATGTATGTATGTATATATGCATGTATGTATGTATGTATATGTATGTATGTATGTATGCATGTAGGTATGTATGTATATATATATATATAGATATAGATATAGATACATATATATATAGATATAGATACATATATATATAAATATTTATATATATATATATATATATATATATATATATATATATATATATATATATATATATATATATATATATATATATATATATATATATATATATATATATATATATATATATATATATATATATATATATATATTTATATATATATATATATATATAAAAACAAGAAGAGAACCACCGTATAACGCAAAAGCTCTTTTAGTGTTTCCAGTAGAATACATAGTTAGTCCCATATAAAAACACTTGCTAAAATAAAAATTCTCATGTAATCTAAAAAGGGCCTCCCAAGGAAAAAAGGGAATTTTAGATTACATGAGAAAAATTGTGTTACTTGTGAGGTGATAAAAGTTACAGTTTCCTTTAAAGTTTTACTTTTAAGGGTTTTCAAAATTTTAGAAACATTTAATTGTTCTTCAGAAGGTGCTATATAATTGATTAATTGCACTGATTGTAGGAAGCAGTATGTGGGGAAATGGGGGCCAATTACATCAAAGACACAGGTCACAGACAGGAAATTAGAAAAGCCAACACACCACTAGGGAAACACTTCAACTCAGGTTGTTCAAATATTTATTAATCGCATTACAATCAGTCAACAAACCTTACAAAGACCATAGAGAGAATAAAGAACTCTTGTGGATTCATCAGCTTCAAACCTTTGCCCCTAAGGGTATTAACATACATAGAAGCAATAGACCATGACCAGTCCTGTGCTTTTAACTTTGTGCTATTATTCTACACAATTTTTAATGTGTAGCTTCACTTGATAAAGGACAGTTGACCTGTTTCAAACATCATGGATTTTTTGTTGATCAAAGTTCTGTATGTGTATTTCAGCCAGTGTTTTTATATGTGACTAACTATGACTTTTTTTTTAAAACACTAAAAGAGCTTTTGTGTTGTACGGTGGTTCTCTTCTTCTTTTAATATATATATATGTATACATATATATATATATATATATATATATATATATATATATATATATATATATATAGAATTTGATTTTCGAGAGCTAAAGAGCAAATATCAGGTTCTGAAATATTGGTGTTACAAAGGTCTAATTGTGTCTCAACTAGTCCACGTAATTTGTGAACTTTGGGTTGGGTGTGAAAGATGCCAGGTTTTGGATTGCGTGGGATTAAACCTCCAACCTCTTCTCTGGTCGTAGGATTAAATAGTCTACATAGCTGCTCCCTTAAACCCACATTTTACATACGATACATCGATGACATTTTCCTTATTTGGGATCATGGGCCACAAGAACTCGAACAATTTTTCATCAAGGCCAACAGTCAACATCGGCGGATCAAATTCACTATGGAGCAATCTACCAGTGAAATCCCTTTTCTTGACACCACAGTATTAATTAAAGACAACAAACTGCAAACCAAAGTATACACAAAGCCGACAGACAGACAAACATACTTACACTTCAAAAGCTTTCACCCATCACATATCAAAAAATCTCTGGTTTTCAGTCAACTGTTACGTATACGCAGAATTTGCTCCACCACCAATGATTTTATAGATTCTTCCATTACCCTCCTCGAACAATTTAGCAGCAGGGGATACCCCTTTAGACTTTTATCTGACCAGTTTGAAAAAGTTCTCGCCATTCCTCGTCAAAAATTGCTAAAGTACCAACCTAAGTCCAAATCCACTCGCATTCCGCTAGTGATAACACATCACCCCTCACTAAGACCATTCATATCCAATGTACAACAATCGTGGCCCATCCTTCATTCAGACCCATCACTAGCCCCCCTTTTCATGAATCCCCAGTTATAGCACGCAAAACAACCTCAAGAACTTGAAATCCATCCTCGTACATTCTAAACTTCAAAACACACAAACCAACCATGGTAATATCAAATGCAGCAAGCCCCGCTGCCTAGTTTGTAAAAACATGGACACCTCACCCACCATTTTACACATAGCCAGTAATACTCAGCTTAAACCTGGGAGTTTTAATTGTGACAGCCCCAATGTGATTTATTATCTGTACTGCCAAAAATGCCCCCTTATTGCATACATAGGTGAAACTAGTACTAAATTCAGACTAAGATTTAATAACCATAAGCATACTATTCGCAACAATTCTCCTGGCTTTCCTGTGGCTTCCCACTTCAATCTGCCTGTACACAGTCTATCAGATCTCAAGTTCGCCATTCTTTTTGGAGGCTTCTCTGTTACACACCAATGCACATCAATGGAATTAAAGATGATTATCAAACTAAAAATCCATCTAACAGGATTAAATAAGGATTTAGCACACTTGAGCAACTACACATGGTTCAGAAAAGCCACTACTAATACCTAATACTTGCACTCTATTTCTTACACCTAAATCACTTGCAACTGAAGAAGGTCTGAAGTCAGACCGAAATATTTTATGTTATTTTCTATAGCACAGTTGGATTATGAAAGTATTATTAAACCTTAGAGAGATCGATATCTCATCATTTTTATGTTAAGCCTCCAACACACGCACTGCCAAGGATATTATATATATATATATATATATATATATATATATATATATATATATATATATATATATATATATATATATATATATATATATATATATATGTATATATGTATATATATATATATATATATATATATATATATATATATATATATATATATATATATATATATATATATATATATATATATATATATATATATATATATATATATATATATATATATATATATATATATATATATATATATATATATATATATATATATATATATATATATATATATATATGTATGTATGTATGTATGTATGTATGTATGTATGTATATATATATATATATATATATATATATATATATATATATATATATATATATATATATATATATATATATATATATATATATATATATATATATATATATATATATATATATATATATATATATATATATATATATATATATATATATATATATATATATATATATATATATATATATATATATATATATATATATATATATATATATATATATATATATATATATATATATATATATATATATATATATATATATATATATATATATATATATATATATATATATATATATATATATATATATATATATATATATATACATACATACATATATATATACACACAACATTAGGTCATTTTCCAGTGTGTTTTCTGACATGCATTGCATACTTCATTTTCTGTGTTTTTACATGTTTCTGTTTGTTGGAACCATTGATTTCACCAGAAAAATCTTGCCTTTTTTCTGTAATTGTTCTAATTTAAATTTTGACCATTTAATTTCTTTGATAAGAGTGCAAATCTATGTAATTACCATAAAGATTTTTAATCCTTACAGACTGAGGCCCCCATGTACAAACTAAGTTAATTTGGGAAACTGGTTTATAGACAATGCTTTTTGTTTTCTTCCTAAATTGTCCCAAATTTTGAAATTTACAATATGTTTGAATAAAAGTTGATTAGATTTGGACTTGGAATGTGTGATTTGTCTGAGTGGAAAATACATTAATACAATGTGTGATGTCTTTGTAATTCTCAGAGATTTATTCCATACACACAAGTCGTAGGAAATAATCGAATATCTTTTTAAAATTCAAACAGGTGTTGATCATGAATATTCATAAGATTAAACAAATCTTTGTTAATTGGGACTGTGCTGCCCTCCTTTAAATGAAGGTTTCAGAAGCTCAAAAATAATTGATTCACATAGAATAATTGAATTTAAATAAGATAATGATTCCCTATATAGCAATGAAAGTGTCAAACACTGAAATGAGTAATGTGTCCATATCACTAAACAAGTACATTAAAATAGATGTAGAAATAGATCTCATATTTTCATTCAAATTTGTTAAGATGGCTATTAAATTCAACAAGCTTCTAAAATATTTTTAAATCTAGGCCTTTCAGCACTTTATTTTTTCCTCTTGGTGATTGGTTTTCTGTTGATTACTAATACCCCTCCCTCCCTATTTCTAATGCTTTTGTTTGACTCACTTTTACAAAGACAAAGAAAATAAAAGCTTAAGGTGACTTATTTTACTTCTATATGTAGGTCCCACTTAAAGGGAGTCTGAAATTCAAATGGCGCAATCCGTGGTGAAATTCAGTGGACCAGCCCTATTTGTAGGAATCTTCATTATCATCATCATATTTGCATTCTACGTGTACTACCCTTCCCAGGAATCCGAAGAGGTGCTTGTCCGTAACAAATTACCTCTTGATCCAGAAAGCAGCTTGATGAAAATGGATGAATCTTGGGACACCACAAAAACAAAATTGTTCGCAGACACCTCATTGAAAGTACAGAAACTGCAAGCTAATGTGGATGGCAATAATGTGTTCTATCGTGAAGTGGTACAAGATGGAACAACACCGCGAGGAACCTTGTTTTTCCTGCATGGACAGGCTTTTAAGTCTGAAACGTGGCAGGACTTAGGAACATTGCACTTCTTTGCTAAAAATGGCTACCGAGCAGTGGCTGTTGACTTGCCTGGTAAGTACTAATCTTGCACTTCTTTGCTAAAAATGGCTACCGAGCAGTGGCTAGTGACTTGCCTGGTAAGTACTAATCTTGCACTTCTTTGCTAAAAATGGCTACCGAGCGGTGGCTAGTGACTTGCCTGGTAAGTACTAATCTTGCACTTCTTTGCTAAAAATGGCTACCGAGCAGTGGCTAGTGACTTGCCAGGTAAGTACTAATCTTGCACTTCTTTGCTAAAAATGGCTACCGAGCAGTGGCTAGTGACTTGCCTGGTAAGTACTAGTCTTGCGCTTCTTTGCTAAAAATGGCTACCGAGCAGTGGCTAGTGACTTGCCTGGTAAGTACTAATCTTGCACTTCTTTGCTAAAAATGGCTGCGAGCAGTGGCTAGTGACTTGCCTGGTAAGTACTAATCTTGCGCTTCTTTGCTAAAAATGGCTACCGAGCAGTGGCTAGTGACTTGCCTGGTAAGTACTAATCTTGCACTTCTTTGCTAAAAATGGCTACCGAGCAGTGGCTAGTAACTTGCCTGGTAAGTACTAATCTTGCACTTCTTTGCTAAAAATGGCTACCGAGCAGTGGCTAGTGACTTGCCTGGTAAGTACTAATCTTAAAGGTGTATGGAAAGGTAGATGTTACCGTATGTTCAGCAGAAATGGTTGATGTTTTGATAACAAAGAAGTCTTTAGATTGCAACAAAAAGATTGTAGGTTCCGAGTTATGAAAGTTTAGAGAATTTTTTAATATATGCAAAAGTTGTGATGTAGATAAGAAGAAACAAAAATCTGCTGAAGAGACAAAAATCTAATTTTAAATGTAACGATACTCACAGAATTACTTTGACCAATTGTTATTCATATGTGTAACTGAATAGAAAACATTTGGTGTAGTTATGCCTATGCAAACAAACTTTCATTGGGAACTTTAAGATGATTTAAAGGATTACTTTAGGGGTCAGGGAAGTCCACCGTATGTAAAAGAAGACTCCAAAAGAAACACAATGGTGAAAAAAGCATTCAAAAATCCTATTCCATGAAGGAGATAATTAAATTCAAAGTTTGGTATCATTTGTGTAGAAATGACTGAAATCAGAGTAGTTGTGATGTCACAACCTCAGAAACATTAAAGTCTTTTTGTATTCTGTCATACTTTGTCCTGCCATTTTGAGAGTTAAAACCCATTGGATATGTCAGGAAAGTAGTAAAACAGAATCTAATAAGGGTAATATAATTTACCACCTGAATAAACGTTGAGAAAACTTCAAATAGTTATTTAAAAATAATAATTTTGGTTCGCATGCGAAGCATAATGCAAACCTATGTAATGGCGGTTTCGTCCTTCCAGCTGTCTGTAGCTGTCCGTCCAGCTGTGTGTGTAGCTGTCCGTCCAGCTGTCCGTCCGTCCAGTTGTCCGTCCAGCTTTTTTCTGAGATTTCCTCAGAAATGTTAAAGTATTTTGAGAATTCCTCAGAAAATGTTAAATTTCATCAGAGTTCCTCAGAAAAAGTTAGTTTCTTCAGATATCCTTAAGGAAGAATCAAATTTCCTTACAAAATGTTGAAGTTTTTCAGAGACACTTGAGACAGGATCGAAGACTAGTTTCCTTAAAAAGTCTATAAAACATTTGATATTTCCTTAGAAGATAAGTGTAAAATGATATAATTTTCCAATGTTCTTCAGCGATCCTCAAGCATCACTCTTGTAGCACTTGAGATTTATAATCCTTAAAATTCTTTAAAATATTTTGGCACAAAACAGTTGTATCAGGCATGATTATTAAACTGTCTTTATTATTGTGCTTATTTGCATAAAGTTGTTACAGTATATCAACTGACCAGACCTTTTTATTTAGTATGCTTAGTCAGAGTGTGATAGGATGTGAATGCATGTGGACATAGAGAGGGATGCCATGTGGGACATGGATGGGGGCCATGCGGGACATATGATATAATATATACCATGTGGTATACACCAGGGCTATATCAGGCATAATTATTTAACTCTGCCTTTTTTTTCTTCTTATACAACAATTCATTTGCATATAAGTTATTATATGAACTGACAATTTCATACATAGTATGCTCAATCAGGGACTGATAGCTAGTATGAGACTTCTTGTGGAGCCTATGGGACGTCATGTGGGACATGGGATGGGATGCCATGTAGGGCATGGGGTGGGATGTCATGTAGGACATGGGCTGGGATGCTATGTAGAACAGGGTGGAATACCATGTAGGATGTATGGTGGAATGCCATACAGGACATAGGGTGGAATGTCATGGGATGGAATGTCATGGGATGAAATGTCATGTGGGACATGGGATGTCATGTGGGACATGAGGTCCCACCCCATTTCAACAAGTCATTTGCATATAAATTATTATATGAACTGACACTTTCATACATAGTATGCTCAATCAGAAACTGATAGCTAGTATGAGACTTCTTGTGGAGCCTATGGGACATCAGGTGGGACATGGGGTGGGATGCCATGTAGGACATGGGGTGGGATGCCATGCAGGACATGGGGTGGGATGCTATGTAGAACAGGGTGGAATACCATGTAGGATATATGGTGGAATGCCATGCAGGACATAGGGTGGATTGTCATGGGATGGAATGTCATGTGGGACATGGGATGTCATGTGGGAAATGGGGTCCCACCCCATTTCAACAAGTCATTTGCATATAAATTATTATATGAAGTGACACTTTCATACATAGTATGCTCAATCAGGGACTGTGATAGTTAGGATGAGACTTTTTATGGAGCCTATGGGATGTCATGTGGGACATGGGGTGGGATGCCATGTAGGACATGGGGTGGGATGTCATGTAGAACAGGGTGGAATACCATGTAGGATATATGGTGGAATGTTTTGCAGGACAGGGTGGAATGTCATGGGATGGAATGTCATGTGGGACATGGGATGTCATGTGGGACATGGGGTTCCACCCCATTTCAACAAGTCATTTGCATATAAGTTATATGAACTGACAATTTCATACATAGTATGCTCAATCAGGGACTGATAGCTAGGATGCATGAGACTTATGAAGCCTATGGGATGTCATGTTGGACATGGGGTAGGATGCCATTTGGGACATGAGGTGGGATGTCATGTGGAACAGGGTGGAATGCCATGAGTAACACAGAGAGTGACATAGGTTGGGATGCCATGTGTGACGTAGGGTAGGAGGCCATGGGGACATGGGATGTGATGCCATGTGGGACATAAAGTAGGATGTCGTTGGGAGGGATACCATGTGGAACATATGGTGGGACATAAGATAGGATACCATGTGGGACATCAGCTACTGATGCGGGACACGGAGGGATGCCATGTGGGACATAGGGAGGGATGTCATGTGGTAGGATGGGATCCATGTGGAACACATAGGGTGGGATGCCATATGGGTCATAGGGTGGGATGCCATGTGGGACATATAGTGGAATGCCATGTGGGACATATGGTGGAACATATGGTGGAATGCCATGTGGGACATATGGTGGAATGCCATGTGGGACAAGGAATGGGATGTCATGTGGGACATGAAGTGGGATGTAATTTGGGACATGGGATGTGATCCATGTGGGACATAGGGTGGAATACCATATAGGTCATAGAATGGGATGCCCTGTGGGACATATGATGGAATGCCACGTGGGACAAGGGATGGGATGGGATGTCATGTAGGACATGGGGTGGGATTCCATGTGGGTAATTTGGTGTAAAACTCTGTTGATAACTTATTCTGTTTTGCAGTTATTGCATATTAATGATTTCATCAGAGTGACCTCACAGTGTACATGTGTGACATCAGACCTCCGTGGTGTAGTGGTTAGTGCTTTGTCCTCTCACCCGCACGTCCCGGGTTCGTATCCCGGTGGGTCTGCAATCAGTGAAGTTCACAACTGGTTATCAGAGGCCGTGGCCATCTTGATATAATGTCCAGCACTGGGTGCTCTTAGGATGTTAAACCTTGTTATGCTATGCTATACAGGTTGATCCAAGACAAACTTGTTTATGTATTTCTATAAAAGGAAAATAGGTTTTTCTTTTACTCAGAGTGTAAGGTTTATGAGCGGATGGGCAAAGCATCTTCTTTTAAAATGTGTGTTATACTGTAATGCTGTCCGCAAAGACACGAGGTCACAAGGTAAATGCCTCATGGTTGGTGTGCAGATCTTGTCGTGCAATGGTCACCCAGACTCAGAGGACAGGAAAACTAGGGTCTCAGGGGCAGGGGGGAACTGCAATTGGCATATTTCTTACAAATACTAGTGACAAATATTAAATATACACACCTCACGTCTTAATTTAATTTTATACATTTGTATTATCCGTTACTTCTGGTTTTGCATGTCTCAGTGATACAAATATTGAACTGCGTAGGTCATTATGCAACATCACCTGGCATCAGTTAAAAAAATGGGTCAAACTTACCTTGCAAAATGGGTCAATACAAGTACTAATGACTATTATATCCCATTTTCTGTTTTGCAGGTATCCAATATCGTATAAGACATTTATCCATACACAGTTGGTCAGATGATGATTTTTAAGCCTCTTTAAGAAGTTTTAAAATAAAGATTCTTTCCTGATCTTTGGAGGCATTAAATTAAGAAAATAAACTGCTAAACTTATGATACAGGCTACTGCTCGTTCTCTGACCTCAAATAATTAAATCTGTTCACATAAAAAATGGTGCAGGTAATATTAGATTAATCCAATATACAGTATATCATCCAAAACCTTGTGTCTTCTATCGGGTCTGGCACCCTCATCAACATTGGTCAATCAAAGTCATGTGACCGGGAAAATACTGATAACAGCTGAAATGGATTGGAGCTTAGATTAAATGCCTATACAAAACAAATGTGTAATAATTCATTCAATAATACCACATCTCAATAATTAAACAAAATATGCTTTCAATAATCTAGAAAGAGGCAATTAATTTTTAAAGAAATGTACAAAAGTTGTCTAGCTTTTATTGTGGAGTATTATGAAATGGTGTAGAAAAGATGAGTTACTGTATATTTTGTTAAATCACACTTCTCATACATCGTTGGTTTTCCTTGTGACATCTCTCATCTACATGTAGGTTATGGAAACACTCCAAAATTTCAGCAGAAGTGATAACAACAAATTCATGATGGACCTCAAGAGTGCCCTAGGGATGACCGATCCTGTGGTCATCATCAGTCCATCGATGAGTGGGGATTTTCCGGTTCCTTTTCTTATTGCTCATCCAGAGGTTTTCAAGGGGTATGTCCCGGTTGCACCTGTGGGCACTGATAACGTCAGCGCAGACAAATATCAGAATGTCAAGGTAAGGGACAAGATTTGTTTTCATTGTTTGAATGACAATTACACCCAGAAACAGTGGAACACAATCAGCTGAGAGGGGACAGGGGGAAATTTCCCGGAGCCTTGAGCTGCGGGCTCCCAGATGTACCTGTGTATAATTTGGGTGAACCAAAAGAATAAAATGACCATAAAAACATAACCACATGGGTACAAATGGGTGAAAACCCATGCTTAGCATTGGCACAAATGGTATAGATTGGACTGAAAATAGATGAAGACTTTTTTTTTTTGCTTTTTTTTAGATATGAAGGGCTTCAAATTTCAGTTGGCCCAGGGGCTTTCAATTCTCTCAGTAGCCCTGTCTACAATTGGATAAAATTATCTCCTTCCTTCATTATGCTTCCTCTACAACCATATTTATTCCTCCTTCCCCACCCCTCTCTCTACATTATTTTTTCACCATACACCTCCTCTCTCGATCCTAGCTCTCTGGCTTTTAGTTCTCGTGTTTCTCTAAATCTCCCCCTATTTACTCTCCTTCCTACCTCTGGAATGATCTAACCTCTCAGGCACAATTTGACCTTTGCTGTGGTGGTGCCGTTAAACTCTCATCAAACAAACAAACAATCGGAGCAAAAGTAGTTGGGAGAAATCCTCACTCTGCTCAATCAATATTGGAAGTTGCATATTGTGTTTTTTGTAAAACTGAACACACTGATGGGGGGAGGGGAGGAAAAGCCATGTCAAATTTTGAAGCAGTCTTCTCTAACACTTTTGGCCACAATTGTAGCTACAGGGCTTACCTCTTACCTCCTGGCTGGGTATAGTACACTTTTGTATCAATTTATTTAAAATTACTACTTAGCTTTTTTAAAATATGTGGCCACAAAAATAGAAATGAAACATCCTTCAGCTACATTCTAATTAGGAGGTAGGGTGAAGCTATCAAAAATCTCTCTCAGCACTTTTCTTCAAACTATCGCACATTGCTGAGGATTAACTTGAAAAATTCATTTATAGCTCCATATACAAATATAAAAAGAACAGTTACCTAAAAATATGAAATTCAATTTTATATTTGTAAGAAGAAGAAAAAAGTTTTTTGAGCAAAAGAATATGATATCATCAATGACACAAAATGCCTGCCCCTTGTTCATATTTTAGTTGTTGATATCTTAGAAGTGCAAGCTGCAATTGTCAATGATTTTAAATAAGTGATAGACAATTTTTTGTTGATATTTATGATCTTTTCATCTTCCTCTTAATCATTCAAAATGCAGGTTCCGACTTGTATCATCTACGGAGAAAAGGATCTTGGTCTGGGACGGTCATCATTGGCAAACCTCTCCAAAATACCCAACAGTGAAGTGCACGAGCTACCAAATGCAGGGCACCCTGCGTACCTGGATGCCCCAGAAGAGTTCCATGAAATAGTACTCAAGTTTTTAAACAGAGTTTTTGCTGCCAAGTTGTAAAGACTCGTCTACAAAAAGTTTGTAGGAATGAAGGTTGTGTGCTCGACTGTGTGTTT
Source organism: Chiridota heheva (assembly GCA_020152595.1). Classification (NCBI taxonomy): domain Eukaryota; kingdom Metazoa; phylum Echinodermata; class Holothuroidea; order Apodida; family Chiridotidae; genus Chiridota; species Chiridota heheva. Next base: position 967,183 of record JAIGNY010001918.1, on the reverse strand, counting down.
ACAGTGCATAATTTTATTCTAAAAATGTATTTGTTTTTATTCCAATCACAATTGCACTAATTTTATGTTTTTAATACAAATATTTCAGACAGTAGTTTTCAGAAGGGCTGAACTATAATCATTTCTTGAAAGGTGGAATTTTTCTTATACTCCTCAGTTTTTTGTAAAGCAGTGTTTATAGACATGAAAATTAAAAGTCACTTGTAGATGCTAGGTATTTATTTTCAAAAAGGATTGATTATGTGTTTGGTATCATCTTGAAAATCATAATTCAAAAATTAAATTCAAAATCGAAGAATGGGATAAGGACATGCAGGTAGCAACAAAATGAGCTTATATGGTTTCAAATATACTAAAATTTATGGAAACAGCAAAATCGGTTAGAAATTTTGAACATTTTATAACATTTTCTAACTTAGATACCTAAATAGCATAAATTGCGCAATATTTTGTGACCTCAGAATGGGAACAACTAGAAAATTTCTTAGTTAACTTGTTGTTTTCGGTCCTTAAAAATATTTTGAATAGGAGAAGTTTGCTACAGTGAACAGAAAATTGAATACTTTTTGACCTAGATTTAACAGTAGAACGCAATTTGAGAACGTTTTGTTTGTTGAAATTTGGGAAGGAAGTATAAAGAATTACATTAAAGAATTTTAGATGTATTCTTGTTCAAACATTATCACTTTTGTACATGCTGTTCAGAATATAATGCTCTTTTATCAGGATAAAACCCTACCTGCCAATATATCTTAAAAAGCTAGGGAAATTTTTCTTTAGTACTCTCAAAAGGTACATGTAAGATATAGCTCTATTATGTTTGATTATCAAGGAGAAAATATCACGATATATCGTATATTGCGATACTTTTCAAGAAAACTGACTCACGACACAAATTGTTTATATCACTAAGGTTATATGATCAGGCTGTAACAATTTACTTCATGATATGATGAACGCAACAAAACATGATTTGCAGATCTACCAAACGACATGATTGCATGACTATTACGTTCATCATGCATGCATCACGCGTGTTTGGTAATTCAGGCAACGTGACCATGAATCATCGAAGTGAGAGACTTAGTGGCACATTCTGGATCAATTTTTCGTTCTTTTTGGCAACTTACATCGGCACGTGCAAGTGAGTGGTGATGAAGCATGATTTGTTTTTAGGTTTCATGATTATTTTGCACGTTTTTAATGGCCTAAACTTGACTTTTAGATTAAGTACCGTAACATTGGAATTGTAACGTAGCCTAGCCTAGTTGCGCAAAAATTTCTTAGTTGAGTATTAGTTTTTGGTATCGCGATATGTCGCGAGGCATATTTTATGTCGTGGGAAAAGAGATATTGCAATAATCGATATGTCATGACAGCACTAGCTGTAAGCAATCTTTTAAATTTTAAAAATAAGAAATTTAATCATCAACTCAAATAAATTGTCAATAATATTTTAAGGTGAAAGACAAACAAAAATTGTTTGCTTTAGATATGAACTTAAGGAAGTAGGATTCTTCCAGATGAATGTTTTTTTTCTTCTATGTTTTGTAAATTTTGGTAAGTTTTCATGTTTTTGATATTCTTGCTTATCTTTGATATTGATGTAAATTTTGTTCTATTGTTGTTTGATTTGTTGTTAAAGTCTAAGATCATGGTGCAACTTGGAGGGGAATGGGATGCTTTAGGGGTGGGGTGGGGAGGTGTTTAGTAATGTGACAGTAAATATGTATTTGGTGGCACTTTCAGGTTAGTAAGTTGATATCCTTTTAGGCTATGGATGTTTTTACTTACAAATGCACCTAGAAACAAAGTAGTATTGGTATCAGCAGATATTTAACTTGTTTGTTAAAGTATTACAGATTGATTGTATATTCTTTAATAGTTGATTAGTGGTTGCTATGCCCAGAATTGTCTATCAATATCATGTTTCAGAAATCTGTAAAACTGAAGATATTGGATGCAAAATAAATCACATATTTATTTGGAGCATGTACCAGGTCTTTATGTAAATTTATGTATTGAAAATAAGATAATAATATGTAAATCATTTTGTATAAAATGTGTTCAAATAATTGAACCCTTCTTTTGTCATGCCTGTGACATAAGGAGTATGTGTCATTTGTATGGGTCAATAGTGCCATAGCCAGCATCCTGGGGGACATGTCCCCCCAATAATTTTGTTGGGGGCAAATGTCATTTTTCCCCCCCAAAAAAAGAAGCCTTATATAATAAAGCCTATATGGCTGGCTACATCACTGTCTGGGTTTGTTCCCCCCTCGCAATGTTGAAAGAAATCGCGCCACTGAATAGTCCTATACACAGTGTAATTAGTCTTGTGTATTGTCAATTTGGCTGATGATGAATATCACTTGTATTCAAAATGTAATGTTTTAAGATGTTTTATATATATAATAATATATATATATATATATATATATATATATAGCAGATATTTGCCTATGTAGTAAACTTTTACAAGAGACATAAAGTCTGATACAATCCCTATTTCATATGATAGAGAATTAAGATCTAAACCAACTACCAAAAACAGCAAGTCAAAATCTTATTTCTATCTCAAGTTATTCATGTTTGAAGTCAACACATGGGGGCTGCCATTTAGTTCAATTCTGTATTGCTATCTTGTGCATGATGAAACTATTTCCCAGATGGACAAGAATTATAATGTATATTTTTATAACTTTTATTAAAGTTTTTATTCCCAAATGATGTTGATACAAAGCTTTAACAGCATGTTTTGATAATTTCATGTATACACAAAAATGTTTTTGACACTTACAAAAATAAAACAATTTTTTATAAATAGTTATAAAGCATTCCAACATCCTGTTGGCTTGATGACATCATTTTCAGGAGGTTCTATAATCAAAATGGCGGCTCCCATGGTAGTAACTTTAAATTTTATTTTAAATTTTATTATTACAAAAATTGTGTTAGATTTGCTTCAGGAGGTATGAAACTTAGTCAGAAAATGTGTTATTCTTAATTCTATCATATGATATAAGATTTATGTCAGACTTGACTTGATGTCCTTTTAAAGATGAGGTTTTGTTTATATTATTTTTTTTTCTTTCTAGAGCTGATGTATTTGCCATGAATATTTATTATGTAGTATGGATGACCTCTTGTGCCTTTCTATTGTGAAGATGCATGCGCCTACTGAACGTAAAAATAAAAAAGAGAGACAATATTATGTATATATACAGGTAATGAAAGAAACATCCACCTGAAGAGATTCAAGAATAAATGGGGAAGAAGTATTCCCTCAAAAATGTATAAGTTACAGTGCTTTGTATACGTGAATATTGTTACTTTGGCTATCATGAATATTCATATTCTGAGGGCTCCAAAGATACTTGGTAGCATAGGCATACGAGACAATTTCATTTTTTTTGGGGGGGTGGGGGAGGCAGAGCATCTTTTGCCCGAAAATTCAGGCAAGATTAATATCTTGCCCAAATTTGATCTGACATTGTTATATTCATAAAATTCAAGATTCGGGTAAACCATGGAGCTATAGCTCCATGTGCAAACTAACCTGTTTTAATTTCACATTTGTTTTGAAAATTAAGGTGAATTAAGTTCTCTCCTATTGTCATTGGAGTAAATCAAATCCATTCTGAATAAACTACTTTTATTGGATTATGCAGTTTTTGCCCAAATATTGACAAACATTTAACCGAATCTTTGGTTGCCCAAAATTATGGAGGCAGTTCCCCCCTCCCCCATCTCGTATGCCCATGCTTGGCAGACTTCTGAGTTGACATGCAGCAAGTCCCCATCATTCAAAGAGTTGACTTTGAATGACACTTCCTGGTCAGCTAATAGGTTTTTTTTTGCTTATAAGAGCATTTTGAGAAGGTCATTCTTGACTTGATTGAAATAGAGTGAATTGGTAGGGTTTTTTATTAGAGGAACATTCCCCTGTGTCCGCACCCAGAATTATTGACCTAAAGATAACCTGTATAATGATGTAGATGAGATATGTTGCCTTTCTCCAGACGATGTGAATTACAGTCTTAGCTATCCAAGAGCAAATTGTAAAACAATTTGCCTTTCCCATCCATCACCAATAAAACCTGTATTATTCAACATATCTGTAGCTTTGCAAGTGAGGGGAGTCATGGCCATTTTAATTATTTAACCACTGTACACCACTCTTGCAATGCTTGGTACATCAGACAACCCAGAAGATGCTAGCAGCAATATTGCCAACATCATCTGTGATGCAATGAATATCTTTATTCCAAGTAAGTTTGTCACAAAAAGACCTGCGACAAAATTTAGTTTGACGACTGTTGCAAGAAAGATGCAGCCAAGAAGTGTCATTTGTTAGGAAACTAAAGGAAAACAGAAAATACAGATAAGTTTGCAGAATCTAAAAGTGCTTACAGCTGCATATAAAAACAAGTCATAAGAAGGCAACAAGCTGATGGCTGAGCTTTCCGATGGAAATGTCAGCAGCAAAAATGTTGGAACATGGTTAACACTCTCTGGAAGAAATGCCAGGACTGACATACCAGTGCTGTTAGGCCAGAACCATGTCTACAGTACGGTTAGGGATAGACTGAAAAGTTTAACCAGACTTTTGCATTGAAGTGCCAACTTGAATAATGCAGATAAACCAGCCCCATGAGTTGAGCATACGACTCCGCTTACTAAAGACCGTGTAACCTTTAAAGCCAAGGACATTTGGAGGCTCTTAAGGAATCTGGAACCTGACAAAGCTACAGGCCTTGATGAGATTCCTACCAGTCCTGAGTGGTAGTGCTCAACTAGCACAACCACTCGGCTGTCTATTTGAGCTGTGTTTCTCACATGGAACTTTCCCAAGGCAATGGAAATTCGCCTCAGTCATTCCAGTACATAAAGGGACTCAAAAGTTTAATCCATTCATATACCGTCCCACTTTTTTGAAAAAGGACAAAAGTAATACCTCTTTTTGAAAATGAAAAGTGCCCCTTAATCTGTCAATTACTGTCAAAAAGTGCCCTTATTTGATTTTCTGCCACACCCCCTCCCCCTCCCCTATGACCTGAGGCCCCAATGACGGAGCCCTTGGACGTTTAGCATCTTTCGACATGATTTTAGAATCAGAAATTTGCTTGATATCGTGTAATTCCACAATAAAGTTAGTTAAAAGGAATATCTTTTGCTTAAGGTTCAAATGTAAGAACCCATTGGTAAAATGTGTCTTTAGTTGGGGTCCAGGGATGATTTCCATGTTTTTGATGTAAGAATATTGCTTTTAGAGAAACATTTACAACGTTTGTTTTGAATACATATTGCATATTGAGATTAAAAGTAATAAAATATAATTGAGGACAATTTGTGCGCCCCTAGAGTATGCGGCGACCTCGCAGACAGCTTCACTGGAGGAAGTTGCCCCCTCGCCCCAGCCACCAAGCCACTTATTAGAACATTTTCCGATGGTAAGAATTATTTTGTAGAAACACGTACGAACCAGGGCCAGCAATAATTTTTTAGGAGGCCGAGTATCATTTTGGCCTTCGCTCCCTCTTCCCCTCCCAGTAATGAAAGTCTATTGAATTGATATTGAGGAGTCAGATTCCATGGGACTTTTTGCTTCCGAAAATCTTCAATTTTTGAAAAAACTCCCTCAATTTTTGTGAAATTTCCTTCAAATCTAGGACATTTGCTTCAAATTTCGGGGTATTTTTAGTAAATTTCAGGACATTTCCTCATTTTTCAAGAAATGTATTTAATTTTTGTAGAAACTTCCTTCATTTTCGGAAAGTTGCTTCAATTTCAAAAAATATATTGTATTAAAAGAATATTTCCCCCACTTTTAGGTCAATATTTCCTCAAGTTTACTTCTGTATGCAAAGCGAGAAGGTGAAATTCTTTGCAGGTCCCCTCCCCTTACCCACCCACACCTCCTATGCTGGCCTCTGAATAATGCTGTCACACAATTGATTCTACGACATATGCATTCGAGCACATTTTGACATCCTTCTTGCGGTCATATTTTTCATCAGCAGTATTCATGGGACTAGGACTAGAAATTTTAGCAATAGGGGCCAGTGTCGGAGCTGGTCATTCGTCATTGGTAAAAGACCCCATAGAGTATTTGGCAGGCCCGTAGAGAGGGCCGCTAAGGTCATATACACATATACCTCCCTATAGACCCAGTCCACTGTTTAAAATTGGAAATGTGTATAGGGCCCGCCAACACTATGACAAAAACATAATGATTGCTTTTAGTTTGGTGAGAAATGAAACTTTCTCACCAGGTGTGACTTTTTCCCCATTGCCGCCGGGCCCAGTGGCACCGGCAAGAGGGGCATGGGGAACGTGTCCCTAATCCTAAACAATTCAAAATGGTTTGGGTGTACAGCTTCACTGGGAGAAGTTTCCCCTTTCCCGATGTGAGGCCATCAGGCCACTTATCAGAACATTTCCTGACGGTAGGAAACGCCCTGGCTGCGTTTTGTAGAAACACGTATGAACTGGGGCCAGCAAGAGGGCCTGGAGACCCTCAATAATTTTGTTTTCTGTAAACGGGTCTTCACAAGTTTTGTTTAATAGCAATATCATTTTGGCCCCAAAATTCCCTTCCCCCTCCCAATAATAAAGGTCTATCGATAATTGATATCGAACTTTGTGGTCGTCAGCAAATCAGATTCCATTTTCCGGACTTTTTTTTCTTTCTGTCACTGCAGTTCTGAAAAATCTTTAATTTTTGAGAATTTTTAAATTTGAAATTTGCATCAATTTTTAAGTGAAATGTCTTTCATTATAGGAATTATTCTTCATTTTGAGAAGTTTGCATCTGATTTTTCATTAATTTTCGTTCTTTTGGGGAGAATTTGCATCAATTATCGTGAAATTTCCTTTAACTTTTGTGAAATTTTCTTCCATTTGTGTGAAATTATCTTTATTTTTGGGAAATTTGCATCAATTTTTGTGAAATATCTTTCATTTTCAGAATTTTTTTTTCATTTTCTGGAAATTTGTCTTAATTTTCGTAAACTTTTTTGTAATAATATTTGAAAAATTTCATCCATTTTCGATTTTTTTTCAATCAATTTTGAGTAAATTCCTATAATTTTCGGGAAATTTGCTTCAATTTTTGTAAAATGTCCTCAATACATTTTCGAAAATTTTACCCCAAGTTTCCAATTATTTTACGACCCCATCCCTCACCCTTTACAAATAGTTTTACCGTAATAAGACACTCGTACATTTTTTTAGGTTTATTGGGACAAAAATCAACTTAACCTAAACTTAATTGCCAATTTTTCGGCAAATCAGTACTGAGTACCTTTCGGCAAATAAAAGCTTGCACCCCTAATTGGAAACTTCCTCACTACGACCCTGTTTTTCCTGTCCGAAAATGGCTGAAAATTAACAAAAGTCTCGAAAATTTAAATGCCAAAAAGAAAAAAACTATTTAAAATTATCATGTTGCAATCTACTCATTAGCATTTGGATTACCATTTGTAAACCATTAACAAGCAGAGGAGAAATTTCCCTTGACAGTAGAGAAAAATCAAGTAACATTATTGTGGGTTTTATCAGCGAAGCGCGCCCTAGTAGGTGTCCAGAGGGAGAAGCGGTCTTGTTTATGATGCCTCGAAATCAGAAAATGGTCCATATCATCAGGCTTAGAATTTTAAACATGTGTGGGCGCGGCGGCATAATGTACCAGTTGTCAGCGGTGTAGGAAGCGGGGGGCAGGGAGAAAATTGCCCCATGACGGGGTTTGCATTTTCGGTCAAGCCATCTCTTCCCAGTCAACCGGTCTGTCTAAACTGGCCAAAAATTAAGGAAAACTGTTCAAAATTTCCTTAAAACTGGCAAAAATAACACAAAAACTAGACAAATGTTCACAAAAACTGATCAAAATTTTCCGAGAAATTTCCAAAATTTGCCAAAAATGAAGTAAAATTTTTTAAAATGAAGGGAATTTTCTGAAAATATAGGTAATATTTCTGAAATTGAAGAGTTGAAGGAAATTTCTAGATTAGCAGCAACTTTTCATGAAACTAAATTTACCAGTGAAATTTTTGCACTTGTCACAGGAAATATTTTGGGATTTTTGCCCCAGAGAGGTGATTACGCCACTATACCAGTTGCCCAAATCAAGAATCAGTATCATGCCGATTCGAGTGGAGATGATTCTGATATCTAGTCGATTCGGATAGGATTCCCATTAAGGCTCTGATATAAATAGTACCAGGGCCGTAATTTTCCCGGGACAGGAGGACATGCCCCTTTACTTTTCAGCAGAATTTTACAAATTCATTACATTTTGGGGAAAATGTGCCTCTTGTCCCCCCCCACACTTTTATGACCGCCGCCTAAACACACACACACACACACACGCACACTTTCCTGATGAAAATTACGGCCCTGAATAGTACATCCCTGACTGTCTTTATTATAAATGACGTTATCAATTTCTATCGCCGTCCCCCACTTTTATGAACATTGTCATCAAACTTGCATTATTCACGGTTCCCAATCCCCAACTTTTTGAAGGTTGGCTACACCATATCCGATAGTATCCGGCATTTCACATTCTTGCCAGATTAAGATTGGTGACCCGACAATCATGCATGACAGCTTGTGCCGAGTTGGGAGGACATGATTTTGATATCCAGTCATCAGGTCATGGGGCATGACTAAGATATATCTCTGATTTAACAGTTTAAACAGTACAGTATGGCCGCACGGGACCATCTTACTCAGTAGAAGGGAGGGGGGGGGGGGGGGAAGTGACAATTTTTTCCAAAACCTATAAAATATCGCATTCAATCTGTGAATAAACACTTAATATTGAGTAGTGGCGTCACCATAGTTTTTTGGTTGGGCAGCTGAGAAGGGGGGGGGGGGCAGTGGCTAACGGCGTGTGGTCCCTTGACCCGTTTAGGGGCCTAGTGTGATCCAGGGCTAAAGCCCTGGTGAAGCCCTAGCGAAGCTCTGGCGAAGCCCTAGCGAAGCCCTGCGCCCTGAACCCCATGAGTTTTTTCACTTTTTTTTAAATGAAACACTATGACCAAAAATTCAATTAACGAAAAGAAGAAAACTCCTAACGAAATTTTCGCTCGGACATGGATGGGGGAAGGGGAGGGAAGAGGCGCAATGGAGAAAGGCGGTTGTGCTCATGTACTAATATAGCGTAGCAGGTTCAAGCAAAATATTACTGGACAAGTATTATAATAACTATATATTTTAATAAATGTGAAAACGGTGACGTCGCAAAAGCGTGAAAAGACAAGAAAAATATTAAACTGCACATTGTGCTGGTAGTTTTCGGCAATTTTGCGAACCACAAATTAACTTGGTAAAAGTTTTGCAAAAGAAAGGAATCTTCATTGGGTCAAAACAATCTTTTCCTTCATGAAAATGGTAAACCATTAAAGACGAAAACTGTATAAACAGAATCATTGGCGGGATTTGAAAGTGTGGTTAAAGCACACAACAAAACTTGCTTACAGAGAGTGCGGGGAAAGGGCAAAATCATGAAATCACACAAAGATACAAAAAAAAAAAACAACAAACAAACACCATACAACTGTACAAAAGAAATGGATCTAAATTGGGAGGAAATGCTCCCCATACACACAGAACACACGACCTGGCCCTAATCCCGGCCGCCTATCAACAAACTGATTTAGCTCATGAGGAACCTTGTGAACAACTTCAAACCAGCCCCAGTCCGCCCCTGTCATTCGAGATCAGAATATTAAATGTGTGGGAGGGTTTCTTTCATATACGAACGTTCCTGTTGGCAAACCTGAGGATCAGCATCATGTCAGGTTGTGTATAGACCTGATTCTGATATCTAGTTGGATAGCCAATTTGCCGGGTATGAATCCCCGTGCATGCCATAAAGCCTATAGATCTCTGGTATTTTCGACATATCAGCTTATAGTAAAGTCAAATGATATAGAGAGGTCCTGTCTCCCCCTCCCCATTTTCAGAAATAACGTTACCAAGGTCCTCAGATCCCCCCACTTTTGACATAAAAAGTTAAGATTTATTTTTGGAAGCTGGCTACGCCACTGCATATAATATATTTCACATCCCTATCTGATTAAGATTGGTGACTCGAAAATCATGTCAATTTGTCAGCATCATGCCGAGTTGGGAGGACATGACTGTTATAGCCAAATCGCACTTAATTAAGAAATTATATCTCTAATTGAAACAGTGCATCCGACCGTCTCTGCCCGACTAAGATCGGCTGCCCAAGAAACAAGTAGTCAACATGCCGAATGAAGAGGACATGACCCCTATTTCTAGCCGAGTCGTACATGATTCCCTGTTCAACTTATCGATGTCCGACAGAAGGCGGCCGCCCCTAGCCCCACCTCTTTGGCCATGACATTTTGTATCTGTGCCTGACTAAAGTCAGTAAGTCAGTGCCGAAGTATGATGTTGTCAGCATCATGCCGAGTCGCGGGAGGACATAGTTATTATAAAGGCAAGATGGGCATAATTAAGATATATCTCTGATTTGAACAATACATTCCGACATTGTACATAATTATCTGACCAACTAAGATCGTGCTTATCTGCCCGAGTGTGATGTTGTCAGCATAAGGACATGATTCTTATATCTAACTGAGAAGGTAATTCTTAAGAAATATAATAATTTAGTAGTACAGCCGACATGCCCCAGCTCTGCCAGATAATTATCGGTGCCCCCCCCCTCCTTTCCGCCTTTTTTTGCCATGAAAATAACATACATAGTTATAACATTTTCCAAAACATTTTCACAAATATTTGGTATAATTATATTACAATATAAAAGTATTACAATATCAATTTTCCTACCGTTTTGCCTTCACAACCATGTTTTTTGCCCGACGAAAATTTGTTTAGCTACCCAAACATATTAGGTTCATAAGGGCCGCTGCTTATCACCGGTTTCCATGGCGCAATCGGATGAGAGTACATGACTCCTCTTGGACGGGACATCAGTCCATCGCAGATTAACTCCTCAGCAGAACTGGTACTCATTTGTCACAGCTGGGTGGACTGAAGCAAATATAATAAAGTGTCATGCTCAAGGACACAATGCAGTGCTCACGACGGGAATCGAACCTGGTACCTTTGGAATACGAGCAAGCATGGCTCATTAACAACTGAGCCACTGCACCTCTTAAAACCCCACACCCCTTTGACTATGCCCCTGGCCCCTCCCCTCCCCTCACACTCACAGGGAACAGTCGAATAAACACATTTTAACTAGACCTATGTTCAGATGTTTGTTACGTCGAACTTACATGTAACAATCAACTTATTATTCTAATTATGATACTGTATCACTCCTATTCCCTGAGCCCTCTGCAGTCATTTGATAACGCGGCTCTAAAGCATCCCAGTCGCCTTCGGATATACGTAGGGTAATTATCTTCCGAGACCCCCTACACCCAGGAGCTTAACTAGACTGCGAGCGCAAGGAGGCTGTAAAGACAAATTTTTATGACGAAAATCTGCGATATAAAAACGATGTACATGTTTCTACAAGCACACAATATACAACAAATGGAACCCCCCCTCCCCCTCCCTTGCCCCTCCTCCTCACAACCAGTGTCATCGCCAGGTATTTTGGCTTGTGGGCACACAAAAAATCCCTATTCATCTATAAACGATATACAATGTGTCTACAATCAAACAGTATGGAACAATTTGGAACAGACCCGGTACATGTATCAGCGGAATCGCCAAACATTTTGGCTTGGAGGCACAGTCAAGTACTAAACACGGAACTACGAAACAGCATGTACCCGCTTAAGGTCCCCTAGCGAAACCTTAATAAGGATCCAGAGGCGAAGCCCTCGGAATCTCTAAAGTTTTTTGTTTTTATTGCCACAACATAGCTGAAAATTTACAAAAAGTCTAAAAATTTAATTAATGAAAAGAAGACAATTTTAAATTCTGTTGTTAAAATCTCGGTAACCATTTCTTAGCAGGCAGAAGAGAAGTTTCCCCTAAAAATTGAAAGGAAACGAGCAAAATTGGGGTTCATGTGCGAAGCGAAAAATATCAGTGATATTAAGAAGACACATATAAATTATAATGTTAAAATTCACTCAGATAATCCTTATAAGGGTTGCAAGACTTGTAGTAGAGTACATTTTCTTGAGTAAGAGTACAAGTGTTAGGACCTGAGTGCGGTTACGAGTCCCAAAGGCATAAGTACGGGTACGAGTACTCTACATTTTCATTTCCTGAGTACAAGTACGCGCGAGTACAAGAACACGGGTACGAGTACGAGTACAACTATAACATATGCCAACAATAAAATATAACATTAATTTGCTTCTGCAAAACAGAAAATAATACATGACCAAAATGATATTGCATCACAGTAAAATTAAAGTACCCAATCTGTACAATTTCATAATCACTTCAGTCCACGCTCCCGATCGGCAGATCCCCCGATTGGGAGATCGAGACATACCAAAGAGCTTTGGACATACGCAGTGACCATAATTTAAATTGTTGCTAATAAGTTCAGCCGTTAATATCTTTTTACTTGTCAAATTCTGTAAATCTAAACTTGTATACTTTGGAAGTGATATTGGAATTAATATTTCTGAATAATTTAAGCTTTTGCTGGTTATTAAAATGTTAAAATCTGCTCTTCAAAAATATTGATAATAATTTTGAAAGATTACGTTAAAATTTCCTGGTGAAAGTCATATTTGCGCTGGTAAAAATAGATGAAATAATTTAATCGCTCTGTTACACTAATAAGTTTTGAATATTTCGCAGGCATTTTTTACTTAAACTTATTTACTGCTATGTATTTCTTTACAGAGATTTGCATTTGGAAAGATGCATTGTGGGTTATAATGACAAGAATTCCCCCGATTCGGAGATCTCCAGATCGGGAGCGTGAACTGGACTGATAATCCCAACTTTATGTTACCAAAAACGCCTAAAGTGTGAAATAAATTGAGGATTTTGAGGTGGCTTGATAGTTAAATCTGGTTATTTCGTTTTGAAATTAAAATTTTGTAAATCTCCAGAAATTGTTTTTTAAAGTTTCAAATTGGGAACCGCTGAATTCTTTTTAAAAGATATTGTATAGCTTGGGTGCAGAACCATAAATGCATCTGTGTGTCAAAATACGGACCTGTATAACTACAATTTACGATGATCCGTATTAGTGCAACTGAAAAAGAATTTTTTGACTGTTTATGAAGAAAAAACGTATGTAACATGGATTTTTGAGAAGAAAGAAAATAGTTTGTTATTTTTAGATGCAAAGTATGTTAATTTGTAATTACAGATTGTTTCTTAACATTTTAGCATCTTTGATTATGGAAACCCCATGCTACCAGATGATTTACAAATTCAATGTTTGTTTTATAAGTTAATAGTACAAACAGACAAATAACAGACTTAAGCAGAGAGCAGAATACCAGCATACAATTCATTGACGCAGCTGCGGTAGGGTCCAGGGCAGCAAGGGGTGAACTCGCCGGAAGATTTTTGATGATTTTTATTTCCCAAAAATGGGCCATGATTATCGGGGTTCTGGATTTTAGTGGCTTGGCGGGCGTCTTTCTTATATACGTCCCAACTGCCCAACCCGAGCCCAATCAGCATCATAGAGTCGAGTGGAGATATTTCTGATATCTAGACGACTCGGGCATGAATGATTGAGAGTATATCTGATTTAAACATCTGCATCCGACATTTCAAATTTCTGCCCGATTAATTGCCAATTATGATGTTGTTAGCATCATAATGCCGAGTCAGCAGGATATGTTTCTGATACCTAGACAATTCGGACACCCGGTTCGGACATGATTGAGGGGAATTTCTCAGTAGGATAGGGAGGGGGTGTAGGGTTCAAATTCAGGATGTCACATTTGTATACCTTTTAGTAGCCTGACAATCACGGCAGATGCGTTTAAAGATAAGATTCAACATTACCATGTTCTGTTTACATGGCTTTACTTAACATGGCAAACTTTAAGCAATAATATAGACTAAATCACAAAATAAGAATCTGAAGGAACATTTTTTAAGTAGAAAAGTGGGGGTAACTCCTCCATACCCCTCCGCCGTTGCATCCACAACAATTTACATCTCGTCCCGACCAAGTACCCAAACAGGATGATGTTATCAACATCATGACGAGTCGGCGGTCAGGAGGACATGATTTGGAAGGTAGCTTAGTCGGGCATGGCCTAATGGCTGAGATATACATCGCCGAAAGTCTAATACAAGTTTATCCGATGATTCTAAATCTCTCCCTGACTATAAGATTGGTGTCCAGTTGATTTCATAATTTGAATACGGTTCTTTCATGTCCGTGCGGGACCATTTTACTCAGGTTGCGGTAAATTTCTGCCAGACTCGAAAACCTATTACGAATAAATTATTAATTTAATCGCCACAGTTTTTGGTTAAAGAGGAGGGGGGCGAAGGGGGGAAGGGGGGGGGGAGGGGTATATCCTTCCGAAAAATCGGGCTATTTCGGGAAATTTTCTGACAGGTTTTTTTCTTCTGAATTGTTTGCCCAATTTCAGGAAATTATTCTCAATATTCGGGAGCTCCTTAATTTCGAGGCAATTTTCATCGATATTTAAAAAGTTTTTTTTTTTTTTTTAGACTATTTCTTTCATTTTCTGGCAGATATTTTTTTACCAAACTTCTTGGCCAATTTCCGGAAATTATTCTCAATATTCGGGAGCTTCTTAATTTTCAGGCAATTTTCTACGGTATTTGAAAAATTTTCTTCTTTTTTGGATAATTTCTTTCAATTTTGGGAAATTTCCTTCATTTTTCTGGCAGTTTTTGTTAATTTCCGGGCAATTTTCTTCGATTCTCAAAAATTTCGTAACATTTTGAGTCAATTTTCGGATTATTTTTGCGGGCACTTTGGGAAAATTTCCTTCATTTTCGGGAAGGTTTTTTTTCATTTTGGAGAATTTTTTGGCTAATTTTCCCGAAAATATCATTAATATTTAAGAGCTTTTCTTAATTTCCGGGCTATTTTCTACGATATTCGGAATTTTTTATTTTATTTTTCTGGTAATTTTTTTCAATTTTAGGAAATTTCCTTCATTTTTCTTGGCAGCTTTTGTTGATTTCCGGGCAACTTTCTTCGATTCTCAAAACATTTTGTACATTTTCAAATGATTTTTGAGTTGATTTTCGGAATTATTTCTGCGGGAACTTTGGGAAATTTCCTTCATTTTTGGGAAGTTTTTTTTTTTTTAGGCGAATTTTCGGGAAAATATCCTTAATTTGAGAGCTTTTCTTAATTTCCGAGCAATTTTCTACGTTATTCGAAGAAAAAATTCCTTTCCGGCCAATTTTTGGGAAATTGTCTTCAACTATTAATAATAACCAGACAATTTTCTTAGATTTTCGAAACATTTTCTTCAATTTGCAGAACATTTTCTTCCATTTACAGTCAGTTTTTCTATTTTAGGGAAATTTTCTCTACTTAGCGGGAAATCTAGCCGCGCATGATTCCGACAAATCACTAATTAAATAAATATGCTACATTTGCCTCTCTACTTGACTATATAAGATCTGTGCGCAAAATATCATATTGTCAACATCATTCCGAGTCGGTAGGGCATGACCTAGATATCTAGCCGAGTCAGGCATGATTCCGATTAAGATGGTTATTAGGCTGGCAGGGTGATCCCCCCCCCCCTCTCACCCCGAGTACAGGCATGGGTCTTTTTAAAATTCGATCTTCATTTTAGAGTAGCAATATCAAAAAAGGATATGGAAGAAGTGAATGTTTAGTGGTTATTTCGTTTCGTTTCGCAGAATATTAATCAGCCAATCAGCCACACTAATGATGATATTTTGCGAAGCAAAACGAAACAGTTATACTTTGTCAGTAATGTCATATTTAGCTTCGCATCTCCTTTGCGAAAAGAAAAAAACAACAACACTGCTCTTTAATTTCAATTAGTTGAAAATTGAGTGCTGTTTGTATGTTATCTTTATTTTATTTCGTGTCATTTCGCAGAATATCATTAGCCCAAATTTGATGCTTTTCAATGTTTATTGGGGTTAATAATTAACCCCAATGAACATTAAAAAAATCTCTAATTAGGCCTACTGAAGAAATATTCAATTTACTGAGATTGTTGTTGGTTTTATCTGCTTATCCCAAGACCAAGATGCATATTCAGTCCATGGAGGTCCCAAATAATATCTCCATGTTCAGTCGTAAGATATATTACCTTCCCAGCGGCATGACTTAACATTACTCGCGGACATTTTTACCATAAACTTCAATGGGAATTTATTTCAACAAGAGATTATTATAGCTTTATGTTCTAATCTGCTAATCAGGGAGTTGTTATTTGAAAAACAGAAACAAAAAACCTCCCAGTCAAACCAGACATATCAAGGTTATATACAGTGATAAATCCCGACACAGCTGATACAGTCATTGAGATAGATTATTCTGCGTTATAAATCCCAACTGTAAAATTAGTTGTAATATTTTTGCCAGGAAGTACTTTAACTTTTAATAAAGTTTTATGAATTTGTCCTCCAGTGGCGGCCTTACTAAAAATCATGTCCTTGGTCAGTTGGTCAGCAACTTCCTGGTCAGATTGTCGTGTGCTAATACCGCCAAATCTTCAACGGCAGGGTATGTTGTGTGGCATTCATAAAATCTGATACAGAATTATACTTCGTCCGCGTTGACATCCCATCAAGCAGTAAAGCGATAGCATATTTATTATGACAGTAGGATACATATCGCTGAGATGATATTTTGAATTTTCGTAAAACGTGTGCAATTCATATGAAGACGCTCAGGAGCGGCCTTTCGGCAAGCTAGCTGTTAGAAAAACCTCAACTGACAACTTCGTTTGAAAAAGCAAGTAACTTTTTAATACAAAGGTAAGTTTTATTCAATATGTGCCACAATCAGTGTTGACGCCTGTTTCAATTAATTGTTTATTGTTATCATTATTGCTATGATTACTATTTTCGATTTAAATTTGAAAAAGATATATATATGAACTTTCCGCTTTTTCATGATGTTTGTTGTCGTCAATGATAAACGGCCTAGGAGAAGTATTCCAATACTGTTATGAATTCTAGGTTTACAATTTTTTGTTGTCCAATTTATAATTCAATTTTTATGATAATTGTGTAGATACAAGTTTAAAGAAGGATTTTTGTCCTAAGAAAATGTATTTGACACGTCACCGTGAGTGAATAAATAAAATTATTCATGCTTCTATACTACTACTAGTGACGGAATTTCTTGGCTAGTCAGTATTTATAGTAATAACTAATATCTCGAACAAGAATCTTTGATTATGCATAGGCCTATTAGAAATATCCATGCATTTTGGTGATGCATAAGTACTTGGTCCGAAAATGTTATTTGCCAAAAAACGATTAAGTTCTAATGATTTTTTTTTCTGTTCACAGAAACTGTAAACAAAAGCAGTTTACGCAAGGAAATGTAGAGATATTTCTATTATCCTGTCAATTGTTACCGGTTTTCTTATTCTGATTTCACAAAATTAAATACTAATTTGCATGATTTTGGAAAATGACAGATTAAGGCAAGATTAAGCCCTGGCAATTGCTTCACCAATTTGTAGGCTACGATTGATTTTTTAGAATATTTTAAAGCATTTTACAGTTTTAACTGATATTATAGATACATGTCCATATAACTTCAAGCTTAGTCCATGCAAGGAGGTACCACAGTGGTACCTCCTTGGTCCATGTAGCTTAAAGTATTATTTCAGTTGTCATGCTGGTTCAATTTGTACAGTTTAATGAAAAGATGAATCGAAGAAGAAAACAATGTTCAGAAACTACTGAACTTTAATTCAAGAAATAATTGTTGTTTATTTAATTGTTGTACATTGTTGTATTTTTAAGGCGCTATACAAATGTTGAACTTTGAACTTTTGAACTTAATTCGAGTTTAAACTTCCGTGTTATGCTGTGGAAAGTCGGAAATTGCGCCCTCGTAATTTTCAACCATTTTAATGCATTTTAATACAAAAAGTCCAAGTTAACTTTTTCTTCTATTTTGAATTTTTGCAGAACTATTGATGTATGGGAATGAAGACAACTCAATTTTGTAAACGAATTTTTGTCGGATAAATTTCTTGTAAAATACTTTTAAATTCATGCCCTCCTAATATTTAAAATTATCAAAATTTTAGAAATCGCCCACACCAAAGAGCTTCCACACAACAAATAGACCTACCTATGCATATTCAATACCTTCACATATATTTCCCCAGATACTTTCACTCCCATTGGGTAATAACAAATGTTTGTTATGAAATATCTATCATACTTTTCGTTATTGCCATCTGCCCATGTAAGAAATTTTTATGGTTTCAACCTTGCTAAAACAGTTAAAGTGACTGCAATGTAAGTTCAATTCAGTGTTATCTCTCGTCACCTCATCTCCTCTTTTTCTTTTTCGTATAAAAATAATAGGGATTAATATTCTTTTCGGTCTAAAGATACGTAACCATTTCTACACTGGTAAAAGTTTGACTAGTTAAAGTGTTCAAGCAAGCATGTCCATTTTATATGAAAAAGGACTTTAAAAGAAACAAAATGGTGAAGAAGGCGCTCAAAAATCTTATTACATTAAGATATAAAACAGATATTAAACGTTCAAGTTTCAAGCTTTGTCTTCTGGTTTTATCTGTGTGGGAATAACTGGTGTAGTAAGTCAACAATGGAAAGTTGGCGTCTTTATCCTCAAATTTTTAACAACGTCCTTCTTGGTGGTATATTATGAATACCCTTCCTAGATTCAGTTTTACTTATATTTGTGACATATCCCATGGTTTTTAAGCCAAAAAATTGCAGGACAAATTGTGAAAGAATACGTAAAGACTGAGCTATCTGAGGCTGTGACGTCACAACTAGTCTGATTTTAATCGTTTCTACACAAATGATATCAAACTTTAAACTCAGATATATCCTTGAACGAATAAGATTTTTAATTACTTTCTTTACTACTATCTTTGAAGTCCTCTTTCATATAAGATCCCATGAGCCATTAAAATCCGAGCAGATCAGTTTTAAAATTTGAAAGATAGTACCTTTATTTTTTGAAAAGTGACTGATTAAAGTTTGACCAATTTTCAATTCATCATACTAAATTTATTATAACAAGCAGCGATGTCGGAATCACGGGAAGGGGCAACTGGCAGGAAGTGCCCTTTTTTAAAGTTGGGGCGGACCGGGGCGGGAGGTGCCCTTTTGAAAGTTGAGAGCGGACCGGAGTAGGTGGTTCTCTTTTGAAAGTTGAGGGCGGACCGGGATAGGTGGTTCTCTTTTGAAGTTAAGGGCGGACCGGGACAAGCTGTGCCCTTCTGAAAGTTATATGAAATTATTCTAAGCCATTCTTGAAGCTTGAAAACAAATACTATGAAATAGAAATTCACTCAGTTACAAATCCTACATATGGTTCATTGAAGATGTTGCATACATTTGGTATTAATTTGACACAATTGAAGCATATCATATACACTGAGGCCCGTGGCAGAGGCGGCATGGCCCCCAAAAATTTTCAAAGCAATAATTTTCAACATAAGGCTTTTTATCTATTCCTCTAATATTGGTCCTGGCCTCCTAATCTCAATAACCATAGACGGGATTTTCCTACCGGAAGTGGAGCGAAAAGTCAAAAGTGTGGGA
>JAIGNY010001918.1:862500-942500 GCA_020152595.1 Chiridota heheva | reverse complement strand
TTCTTCAATTTGCGGCAAATTTCCTTCATTTTGGAGAAATGTTTTTCAATTTTAGGTAAAGTTTTTTTCCATTTTAGGGAAATTTCCTTCAACAGTTCAATGTATGGGATATCTCTTCTTCGCTTTACGAAAAATTGTCGGTAAATTTCCTTCATTGTTTGAAAAATGTCTTTTAATTTTGGGCGATTTTCTTAATTCTCGTGCAGTTTTCTTCAATTTTCGGACATTTTTCTTTATTTGGGTGAAATGTTTCTTAGATTTTTTAGTAAATTTTCTTTATCTTCAATTATGGTAAATTTTCTTCAATTTTTTTTAAATTTATGGTCATGTTTCATCAGTTTTTGGGAAATTCCTTTCAATTTGGAGCTATTTGTCTTCAAATTTAGGTATTTTTTTTATTCAATTTTGAGAAATGTCCTTCAATGTTTGGGATATCTCTTTCAATTTTGGGAAATTTTTTTTCATTTTTAGGCGCAATTTTTCTTGAATTTTCGGTTAATTTTCATCAATTTTCCGAAAATGTTGCCAAATTTTACTCAGATTTCCAATGATTTTACCAAAAATTTCCATCAATTTTTTGTTTTGTTTATAATTTCCTAATTCAATTTTGTCCAGAGAAAACCTTTCAGGTATGACCTTTCTCTCTACATCCCGCTTATAGGACCATGCACCCTCATCCCAATTTGTTCCATTTAATCCTGTCATAACTGCCCACAAAACACGCCATCATATAACCCCTGGTTTGGTTTGGCTTGCCCCCCCCTCTCCCCTCCAACCCCTCCCACCCAGCCGGACATTTTATCCTGGTTACGTTCCTGGCAAAACTTACTGTTTGGATTCGGCAGTCCGCCGGATCATTGTCAAGACATAAACTGACATCATGCCCTCTCCCATCGTTTTGGTAAAGTTTACAAGGTGCCCCTCTGTCATTCAATATTGGCAAATTGAAGAAAGACCACAAACATCAAGCAAAATACCCCAAATTTCACTCGTGGAGCGCCTTTAATTTGGGTTCTGGAAAAAAACATAAAATGGGGGACACTTTCCACCTGTTCACCGACGCGGTGAAGACTGGGTGTGAATTTGGGCAATGTGATCTAATTTGTACTGATTACCGAGTTTCATTTATTCTCACCGAGAGAATGATGGCTTCCTGAATAATTCCAAGGGCCCCTTATTTGCTTTTCACATTATTTTAGACATGAAATATATTCCGATTCATGTCCAATAGAAATGGCTACTCTAACCATGATCTAAAAAATTTAATCCTTCCGACTTCAAAACTTAATATGATCTATAAATTTACCAATTTTTGTAGATCCTAATATCGGCTCATTTACAAATGTACTATTTTATTGATTTTTGGACCAAAATACCTTGCATTTTTAAAGTTTTGAATTACGACAGTTGGAAAATGCCCTCAGATCCTGTGCCCTTAGACTCAATTATCAGTCGCCGTCCCTGCATCTCTGTCCGATTAAGAGCAGTGCTTGGACCACTCCCTACCTCGTACAACCGTAAAAATAACATAGAATAACCATAATGTTTTCAAAAGCATTTTCAGAAGTACTTGACTTTTTGCGAAGTGACAAAAACATAATTGTATAATTTATACCTTTTCAGTGCCATGTGTGCCCGACGAAACATTCTATGGGTCACACCCTATCCCCTTAACTTACGACGGCTCACGCGTGTTCACATCTAATTTTCATCAAATTCATTACCTGATTACTGTTATTTAATTTGTGTTTTTTGGCATTTCAGAAAATCATCGTCAGAAAACAATGGCTTTATTGGGTGGAATGTGAGCAAAAGAAGAGCATGATCGATCGCCAAGCTGCTGTCAATCCATTTATCTGGTTATCGGGCATGTCGGGTGACAATCACACATGGAGGTTGAAAATAAATCGCGATCTTTCAGGAGTCAAGTAAATTGAAAACTATAAGAGAAAGCCAAGTATTACTTTTATTTGACAAGTGTGGTGTCAGAGAGGGGACGTAAACAGTTGTTGGCATTCCTATGAAATGACATTCTATCAAATCAGCCAGTTCTTCAAAGTGCTACACATATTGATCATACGTACCATTACCATTATAAAGGTCTGTGAACGTCTACTGATATATGACTGAGACGTGAATATAGTATTTTGTAGTTAGTGTTCCCGATATGGCTCATCAAAGTTTGAGGATTAGAGCGCTCCCGATATGGCTCATCAAAGTGTGAGGATTATCATTACGACAAATAGGATTAGGCGGACTACTCGCAATCTTTATTTATTAATCTTTTTTTCCGTTTCTAAATGTTTGTTACCGAAGTCTTATCAGAGGTCCATTCCTTCTTCAAAATTTATTGGCGGTATGGTAAAACTCAAAATGCTTCGACCACAATTTGTTGGAACCCTTCGACTGTTCGATGAATTACAAAAGACAATTAAAAACTGGATATACATTGAAAAAATAGTATCCTCGCCCAGCCATGCTTCACAGTTACGGAGCAACCCGAAAAAATGGGTACTTTGAAATACCCAACAAATTGGGTACTTTTATGAATTACGTCATCGCATGAGCCTACATTGTGACTAACCCACACTAAACATATGGGATTTTTCATTATCCGCCCCAGATTGTACAAAATTTAAATGGATATCTTGAAATTTTGCAGATGGATAAGAAATAGATATTCAAAATTTTCTGCCGCTGCTTTTTGAAAATTCACGGTCGCCTTTTTGAGAAAATGAATAAAACAGATTATGGGCTTGTTCATTCTTTTTAAAACGCCACCATGAAATTTCAAAAAGCAGCGGCAAAAAGTTTTGAATATCTATTTAGTATCCGTCTCCAAAATTTCAGAATGAATGAAAGTTTGGACAATCTGGCGAAAAATGAGGAACCCCATATATTTAGTGTGGGCTAGTCAAATGTGTAGGCTTATGCGATGACGTAATACATAAAAGTACCCCATTTTTGGGGTATTTCAAAGTACCCAGTTTTTCGGGTTGCTCTTGAACTGTCATATGTTGGATCATTTATGATCGATTGTGATCTCGATTTTCATCAGTGTGTGAATGTCATTTTCATCAAATTGAAAATTTAGTACGTAAGGTTGTAAAGGTGAAAGTTTTCAGTCATTTTTCGTCCATTGTGAAATCTTATTCAGGAATTAAATGCGATCATAATACCCGTGTCTCTGTAACAACTTGGAACATGTGTATTACGTCATCATGAGGTTAAGAAGCCTAAGGCGTTAGCCCAATGATGGCGTTAAATGAAATTTCGAATGTTATGTACAAAATTCGACAGCATGACTTAATACCCGTACATACCTGCATACTCGAATTTCTTTTTGACTTTTTGGTAAAATATTTTAAACAAAATTATTTTGATCTTATTCTCACAATAATCTCGTTTCTACCTTCATCAATTCTATAAACGGTTCTTTCTAAAAGTTATTTAATCTTTTGCTAGAGTTGAATGTCATCACCTTCGTCACCGCTCAAAATATTACAATAAAAGAATTGACAAATCATCTAAAAAGTGATTAAGTTAGTAATTAATTTTTTCATTTTTTATCTATCTGTTTATGATAGTTGTAATTAATTAATGAATGCATAACCCGTGGGAACAACAATTTCTCAAGTGGTTTTTTAAGTTGAAGAAAAATTTACTTAATTTGAAGTTAAGGTTTTTTTAATTTTTTTTATATGCTTTGTGTTTAAGAATGTTAATTAATTGGCCTCATGCATTTTTGTTTCTCTCATCCAGTCTTCAAAGTCTCAATATCAACCTAGACAGATAGGTAAAACTGCAAAGCTGACCAATCAGAAAGAAGACTTGAAAGTTAAAGGGGCACTTCACCGACATATTAGAGCAGCAAAGCTTTTTGACCCTCGTGGCTACAAAATGTATACGACCAAATTTTATACCAGATTTGTAACATAAAACACTTTGGGCTCCGAGGCTGAAAACAGCTCAATAATTATTTTAAAAATTCACTCATTTTGTCACGGTGTCTAGTCAACTTTAAGTCAACTTTTTCATTTTTTCAGTTTTCTATGACATCAATGGCGGAGAGCTGTTTGTTTGTATTAGAGTACTCAACAGCCAGAAAGCTCGTCATAATGCCATTCCATAATATTGCCTACGTCTATTGCCTACGTTTATGTTTTTACTCAATCTCAAAGCTACTCAAATTTATGACAAACAGTTTTTATCTTGTTTTATTTAATAGCAGTAAATATTTAGTTAGGCTTGTGGAATTTAGTTAATAAGGTTTAAGTTCCTACAATTACCAGTTTGGACTATTTATGTTGCATTTCCGACCAAAGAAACAGGTTTCCGACCATGTCGTCCGACCATGTCGTTCGATCAAGAATTCAATGCAGAGAACAAGAAGTTTCCGTCGACTGGAGCGTGAAATGTGCCAGTGTCTGGTTTTCCAAGTTTACAATCTTACGTCATCCATCCATCCATCCATCCATGTTCATTTGTAGTGGGCGCCTTTTCCATAGGACACAAAGCGCCCAGAATGCTGCCCCAAAGTTCAATAAGTAATACATGATTAAAAAAGAAAAGTCTTGAGACGTGTTTTGAACTGTCCAAGTGAACTGGCATGGTGAATGTGTGAAGGCAAAGAGTTCCAAACATGGGGTGCTGCAGCTGAAAAAGCCCTAGAACCAGCTTTGGTGTTAGTTCTGGGTTCAGTCAGGAAGTTTTCAGAAGAGGAGCGAAGGGATCGTGTTGGTGTATACAGTTTTAGACTGTTGGATATGTATTCAGGTGATTGATGTATCAGGGATTTGTAGACAATAAGACATGTTTTGTATAAAATTCGCTGTGACACAGGGAGCCAATGCAATTTGTTGAGCAAGGGTGAAGCATGATAACGACGACGTTTCCTGAAGATAAGCTTAGCAGCTTTATTTTGGAGTTTCTGTAGGCGATTTACATTTTTCATGGTAATACCATTCAAAAGGGAATTACAGTAATCCAAACGTGACAGGATGAGTGATCGAACAACATAATGACAGGTTTCAACGTCAATGTACCGACGAATCTTGCCAATGTTTCTAATGTGATAATTAATTGTTTTACTAAGTTGTGTCACATGGTTGTCCATTGACATTCTATTATCGAAAGCAACTCCCAGATTTTTAACTGAAGTGACTGGTGAGATGCAAGTATTGCCAAATACAAACAGGGGCGGCGGAAGGTCACAATTTTTGGTCCGACCTGACAGGGACCAAAACCCCTGAATTTGTTTCAGGGAGCCTCGGGAATTTGGTTCTCGATTAAATGATCTTGAAGCAAGCCAATGAAATAACTAGGTATTTTATGGGGGCCAAAATTGTGCGGATGACATAAAAAAAAAAAAAAAAATGGTGTGGGGATATGGGGAGGGGGGGGGGGTATGGGGAGGGGTAGCAATAGAAGAAAATATGTAATTTCTGCAAAATTCAGACTACCGATATTATGTGATTTGCCAAAAAAAGGGGAAATTAAGGGGCGACACTTAAATGGATCATATTTATTATTTATGTGCAAACATAATACTATACTTCAAAGTCAAATTTAAAATTATATCTATAACCGGAAAAAGCACAACTTTATGTGATCCAACTTTAGGTGAACCATTCGATCATTATCGGGCAAATTATTGGTCCGACCAAGGTCGGAGTGGTCGGAACGGTTCCGCCGCCTATGTACGTTGTAAACAAATAAAACATTGAGTTTACGTCACTTTGAGCAAAGAATTTCCGTTCAATAAAGCACCGAATTTCCGGTGTAATGCTCAACGGAAAATCCATGTTTCTTGTCCACCAACTTTACGTCCTTACGCTGTAAACACATTAAGGATGGATTTTACGTCACCTGGAGCACGGTGTTTACGGCGCCAGGAATGGGGTGTTTAAGTTGCATTAAATTTCATTTTTACGTTGCTAACACGTTAAACATGGAGATTACGTTACCTGAAGCACGGCGTTTACGCCGCCAGGAATGGGGCATTTAAGTAGCATTAAATTCCATTTTCACGTTGCTAACACGTTAAACATAAAGTTTACGTCACCCGAAGCACGGCGTTTACGTCACCCGAAGCACGGCGTTTACGTCACCAGGTTTGAGGCATTTAAGTCGCTGTAAATTTCATTTGTACGTTGTAAATAGGCTAAAAATGGAGTTTAGGTCAACTAACGTCAACTAGACACGGCGTTTACGTCACCAGAAATGGGGCATTTCAGTTGCATTAAATTACATGTTTACGCTGTAAAATACGTCAAACGTGGAGTTTACGTCACCCGAAGCCCGGCGTTTCCGTCGCCTGGAGCGAGGTGGTTAAGTTCCCTTAAACAGTATGGGAATTTCCCATGGTCACGGAAACACGAATATAAGTTGTGTTTAAAAAGGCGGTTCCGTTTAGTTTTAGTGATGTTTAGGCCAAAGTGTTCCATTCAAATTTTGTATTTTCATCATACTTTTTCCCATTGCACGCCATCTACTCTGCCAGCCACTGGAGAAAAAGAAAGAAAAAGACTTGCTCTGAGGATTGATATAAAAGATAATTTACTTATATAAAAAATTTGAAATATCAAATTGAAAATTTGGTAAAACTAAAGAAAAATTAGGTAAAATTAAAGAAAAAATTGATTAAATTATTGGTAAAATTAAATGAAAACAGCAATATTTTTCCGGAATTGAGGAGAATTTCCGGAAAAATGAAGGAATTTGAAGAGAGTTCCCGAAAATTGTCCGAAAATGAAGGAAATTGAATAAAATATCCTGAAAATAAAGGAAATTTAAGAAAATTTGAAGAAAATATTTCAAATTTGAAGGGAATTTTCTCAAATTTGAAACAGATTTCCAGATAAGTATCATAAAATCATCTGACATGTGTGCCTCCAACGCACAAACAATGTACGAGTGAAACTGAGTACGTACGTTAGGTCTATCAATCATATTACGCAAAACCATATAAAACAACAGTTTGATAGTTTATCGTTGGCACCGTGGCACGTATGTAATTGGATGGAAGACAAAATCACTGAATAATGCTAATAATGAACAGATGAATGATAATTAATTCAACGAGTATTTAAATAAGATAGGGAAATTAGAGAAAATACTGTTATCCTGAACTCAAGAATGTTTAATATACATATACATCCATGGCCTATAAGGACTTTTTGTAAACTGATAAACCTGGCTTGGCATACCTTTACTATGGATTTTTTTAGGGGGGCATGGCTTGTTGACCCCTCCCCCCCCCTTCCTTCCCCATGGAAAAAGCTATGCGTGAGCTTACCAACCAACGTACGAGAATCTTTATCTCACAACCTTATGGAACTCAAGTTCTCAAGTTGAGCATTAATTTTTTTCCAATCTTGATACCAATTAATACGTTAAAAAATCCATCAGCATCAAGATGACTTTCAAGAGTAAACAAAAATAGCGTGAATTCGATTTTTTTTTTTTATTGTTCCTTCGTAACGAGTTCTGGCACAATCGACCTCCAATTTAATTTCAGAAGAAAATTGGCAAAGGATGATAATTTGACAATTGCTAAAACAACGCATACCTGCAGCTGTTAATGACTAAATGTTATGCACACGATCATAGACTGATCATAGACTGATCATAGACTGATCATAGACTGATCATAGACTGATCATAGACTGATCATAGACTGATCATAGACTGATCATAGACTGATCATGACTGATCATAGACTGATCATAAATCATAGACTGATCATAGACTGATCATAGACTGATCATAGACTGATCATAGACTGATCATAGACTGATCATAGACTGATCATAGACTGATCATAGACTGATCATAGACTAATCATAGACTGATCATAGACTGATCATAGACTGATCATAGATTGATTTGAAAGTTATAAAGTAAAATGCTCAATAATATCTGAATTTGAGTCTCTGTCGAGTCGATTAACCATCACGTCGAGCAATGGGAAAATAGGCCTTAAATCAGTGTTGCTGTGACTTTTCTCCAGACGCGTAAGAACGGTAATCTTTCATAGTGGGAAGGGGAGGTGGAAAAGGATGGGGAGGGGGTAGGCAAGAACAGACAACAATTCCAAGAAGAAGAAAAAATGTAAAAATTGGGAAATTTGCAATTATTGGAAAATCTAGTTAATATTTCGAGAATTTTTTTATAGAAATTGCCTCAGTTCATTTTTGGGTTATATTTAGTCAATTTTTGGACAATCACCCCCCCCCCTCCCTCCTTCCCATTTCATACGCCTCTGCTTTTCTGCCTACCGAAATTTGAAGTACAAATTTGAACCAGTTTGATAACAATAACTTTTTAAACATGGAACTCAATCAAATTGTAAAGTGCTCCACCATCAACCAATCTATTATTTTGTCAAAAGCTATTTCTTAGTAAAAAGTATAACAAAAAATATTTTTAATTCATTCTGCATAAAATATTCTTATAAACTCAAAATTGTAATTGTTTAGAAATTATAAAATTTAAAATACAGGAAAACTTGTAATAAAATAAGATATTTTGTCAATTTTTGGAAATATATTTTTTCTTTTAATATAGGATAATGAGAATCGCTCGCAGGTAAACATCCCACTATCTGTCTGAAGTGCAGTGCATACAAACTGTCACTGTCAGTCTTTAGCACATGCAGTCTTAAGTTAGTAACGATTGCACTTACTACTATACTAGATACTGTACGTACCATACGACTTGACGAAATATAACTTCGCATATGTTTTGTGTGTACACTGTAAGACTAGCTCGGAAGAACGTGTGCCTTTGTTAAACCAAAAATTTGCGAACTGAATGAATGGATTACTTTTGGAATAATATTCACAGAGATAATTGAGTTGGTGACTATTTATGTAGAGGAGTTTAACGAATGGATTTCTACATATTTTGTTAAAATAAGAAAACGTGATATCGGGGAAGACAGCGAGCAACGGTCCTGGTGTCGTGTGTCTGCACTGTTGTGCAGTTGAGTATCACTTTTCAAGTTTACTGCAACTTGTTACAACTTAGTTTACACTGCCAGACTGTAGTCAGACAAGACTGCAAGACAGGTCAGGGGCAAGTAGGCCCAGGCCCCTGCATCCACGACATGCCTTAACGTTGGTGTTGGTGCTCAACATATTCGACCTATGGCAGTAAAATATTATAACGTTATATTAAATAACAAAGTCCCATAACATAGCCTACCTACATTTTCATATTTTTGACTTTAGACTTGGGTTTGCTGACTTTGCCGAAACAGCTTTGAAATTAAAAGTCGGAAAGTGAAACAGGCAAGAACTCTGCCAGATCACATTATTGTTTAGGCTTAGGCCGTGTTGAAATTGAATATTATTAGGTTATATCCTAATTATCAAAATTATTCGCACAGTGAGGCGAGGGTTTAAATTAAACAGAAATGTTTATCCCATGCTAATTTAAACTAGGCCCTACCTAGACTTACGAGTTTAGACCTTTGTGCAACTTGTTATCAAGCAAATTTCCCACAGCATTATATAAAAGACATCTTGACATTAATTCTATTTGGATTCTGTGCTAGGGCTTTTGATATCACTTATCAGTGATCTTCACTGTGAAGAATTTTGATTACTTTTCGGATCTTGTAAAGTTCACTAAGATTGCTCTGATAAGTGATGGAAAATAGTCTGACTTCAACGCAGGTATGAGACAAAACGATTTTCTGTATGGAAACAGCAATGCTATTCAAGAAAAAATATTTATCACTTCTTTTCATTGGATTTATAGCAGTTATATTTGTCATTTGGCAAAAAGGAAAATTTAATCCAAGGTAAGTGTTTAAATTGTTTATATATTTTTTAAAGTGTATTTATAATGCACTTGTCAGTTGTATTAATGACTCACCCCTACTACCCCTGGCAATGTCAGTCAAAGGTAAGTCATTGACATGAAATAGTGACTCGCATGTGCATCATTGTACCAAATTGTCATCACTTGAGGCAGGTAGGGCTAAAGCGCTAAAGCAGGCCAAATCCGAAATCCGAGCTGCCAGAGCGCGTACAGTGGCTAAGTCGGAAAATAGACCAAGTTCCAGCTCCGTCACAGGTTGCGCTTTTGGTTGGCCCTCATTGGTGCATGATGGGTCCCTTCTGCTCCCTACCCCATTTAACTTTAAGATCTACCCCTAGAGTACAGATATAATTAAATAATTCTATCTTATATGAAGAAATATCACAATTATACACGAAAATTTACACCAAAAATTTACACCAAAAATTTCCCCATTGACTTAACACGCGGATTATTTTCGGAAAATAGACTTAAGTCCCAACTCCGTCACAGTTGCGCTTTTGGTTGCCCCTCATTGGTGCATGATGGGTCTCTTGTGCTCCCTACCCCATTTAACTTTTAGATCTACCCCTAGGGTACAGATATAAATTAACAAATCTATCTTATATGAAGAAATATCACAATTATACGCGGAAATTTCCACCAAAAATTACAAAAATTTCCCCATTGACTTAACACGCGGATTATTTTCAGAAAATAGACTTAAGTCCCAGCTCCGTCACAGGTTGCGCTTTTGGTTGCCCCTCATTGGTGCATGATGGGTCTCTTCTGCTCCCTACCCCATTTAACTTTTAGATCTGCCCCTAGGGTACAGATATAAATCAATAAATCTATCTGATGTGCAGAAATATCACAATTATACGCGAAAATTTACACCAAAAATTACAAAAAATTTCCCACTGACTTAACACGCGGATTATTTTCGGAAAATAGACTTTTGGGGTTTATTTGCTACAAATTGCGGACACATCTTGAAAAGTTGGTCAAATATTGACTATTTTGGGCTTAATACAATGAAAATTTGGTTAAAATTCCTGTTTTCTGAAATTTCACTGACTTTGTTCCGCTGGGGCTGTAACTTTAAGAACTACACTTCAAACTATAAAGTTGCTTCATGACGCCCCTGAACGGAGGTAAGCAGGAACACTTTTGTTCCCCTCCCCAACAACACACACACAAACACGCACACACACTGAGAGAAATCCCTACATACGCGCCTGCCCTCTCCTGCGAAGGTCTATTTCCCCTTGCGTGAAGTCAAACTAAAAAAATAATAATAATAATGATAGGTTTCTGGAGACAAGGCCACAGTGTCTGTGCTCTCCCAAGTAAAGTTCTGACTGTGGGCCTGGCAATGCATGGCGTTTTTAATCGGAAGTAAGCGGTAAATTAAATTTCCACCTGGCAGAAATTCCTAAGTAAACTATGTGGTGAAAATATTCAAGTAAAACAATTTTTTTACATATTTGGAAAAGTTATGCATTTCTTGTGGCAAAAAGTTATCCACTTTGATAGAATTCTTAATTTATATCTGTACTCTAGGGGTAGATCTAAAAGTTAAATGGGGTAGTGAGCATAAGAGACCCATCATTCACCAATGAGGGCCAACCAAAAGGGCAACCTGTGACGGAGCTGGGACTTAGTCTATTTTCCGAAAATAATCCGCGTGTTAAGTCAATGGGGAAATTTTTGTAATTTTTGGTGTAAATTTTTGCCTATAATTGTGATATTTCTGCATTTAAGATAGATTTATTAATTTATATCGGTACCCTAGGGGTAGATCTAGAAGTTAAATGGAGTAGTGAGCATAAGAGACCCATCATTCACCAATGCGGGCCAACCAAAAGCGCAACCTATGACGGAGCTGGGACTTTGTCTATTTTCCGAAAATAATCCGCGTGTTAAGTCAATGGGAAATTTTTTGTAATTTTTGGTGTACACTTTTGCGTATGATTGTGATATTTCTGCATTTAAAATATATTTATTAATTTATATCTGTACCCTAGGGGTAGATCTAAAAGCTAAATGGGGTAGGGAGCAGAAAAGACCCATCATGCACCAATGAGGGCCAACCAAAAGCGCAACCTGTGACGGAGCTGGGACTTGGTCTATTTTCCAAAATAATCCGTGTTAAGTCAATGGGGAAATTTTTGGTGTAAATTTTTGTGTAAATTTTTCGTATAATTGTGATATTTCTTCATATAAGATAGATTTATTAATTTATATCTGTACCCTAGGGTAGATCTAAAAGTTAAATGGGGGTAGGGAGCAGAAGGGACCCATCATGCACCAATGAGGGCCAACCAAAAGCGCAACCTGTGACGGAGCTGGAACTTAGTCCATTTTCCGACTTAGCAGCTTGACTTGGCAACTCTTGCTCTAGCGGAGCTTTTGGTCTATTTTCCAAAAATAATCCGTGTTAAGTCAATGGGGAATTTTTGTAATTTTTGGTGTAAATTTCCGCGTATAATTGTCATATTTCTGCATTTAAGATAGATTTCTTAATTTATATCTGTACCCTAGGGGTAGATCTAACAGTTAAATGGGGTAGGGAGCAAAAGGGACCCATCATGCACCAATGAGGGCCAACCAAAAGCGCAACCTGTGACGGAGCTGGGACTTGATCTATTTTCCAAAAATAATCCGCGTGTTAAGTCAATGGGGAAATTTTTGGTGTAAATTTTTGGTGTAAATTTTCGCGTATAATTGTGATATTTCTTCATATAAGATAGATTTATTAATTTATATCTGTACCCTAGGGGTAGATCTAAAAGTTAAATGGGGGTAGGGAGCAGAAGGGACCCATCATGCACCAATGAGGGCCAACCAAAAGCGCAACCTGTGACGGAGCTGGAACTTAGTCCATTTTCCGACTTAGCAGCTTGATACGCGCTTTGGCAACTCGGATTTCGGATTTGGCTTGCTCTAGCGGAGCTGGGACTTGGTCTATTTTCCAAAAATAATTCGCGTGTTAAGTCAATGGGGAATTTTTTGTAATTTTTGGTGGAAATTTTCGCGTATAATTGTGATAGTTCTGCACATAAGATAGATTTATTGATTTATATCTGTACCCTAGGAGTAGATCTTAAAGTTAAATGAGGTAGGGAGCAGAAGAGACCCATCATGCACCAATGAGGGCCAACCAAACGCGCAACCTGTAACGGAGCTGGGACTTAGTCTATTTTCCGAAAATAATCCGCGTGTTAAGTCAATGAGGAAATTTGTGTAATTTTTGGTGTAAATTTCCGCGTATAATTGTAATATTTCTGCATTTAAGATAGATTTATTGATTTATATCTGTACCTAGGGGTAGATCTAAAGTTAAATGGGGTAGGGAGCAGAAGGACCCATCATGCACCAATGAGGGCCAACCAAAAGCGCAACCTGTGACGGAGCTGGGACTTAGTCTATTTCCCGAAAATGATCAGCGTGTTAAGTCAATGGGCAAATTTTTGTAATTTGTGGTGTAAATTTCCGCGTATAATTGTAATATTTCTGCATTTAAGATAGATTTCTTAATTTATATCTGTACCCTAGGGGTAGATCTAAAAGTTCAATGGGGTAGGGAGCACAAGAGACCCATCATGCACCAATGAGGGCCAACCAAAAGCGCAACCTGTGACGGAGCTGAAACTGAGCCTTATTTTGATTTTTCCTGATTCTGGGCTTTGGCCCCTAAAAGCGCTTTGACCCCGTCTCACTTGAGGTGGGTCAATTTTCTGGACCCATTGACTGTAAAGAGGTGATTGATTTGGGGTAAGTCATTTCATAAAAAATGTGTTTTGTCCACCCACTTTAGTGCGATGACCCACCTTGTCCGGGGGTGTAGGGGTGAGTCGCACAATTGACAAGTGCATTAACGTTTAGGTTATGTACTGTACAGTATGCACATAATGGAAAGGTACTCTTCATTTCATTTTAGTATTTATAATTTCCAGACTAGGTGCGATAATAACACTTAAATGTTTTTTGATTTCAAAAATGTAACTTTTTTTATTATATAATATGACTTATGAGTTTGGATTGGTGTCAAATGTTTTGAATGTTTCTTACACACCTCTTTAACAATTTTAATTTCTTCATTTCATGTAGTTTTGTTATTATGGGTATGGCAGGTAGGTGGCCCCCAGTTTGTCCACCCCAATATTTCTTCCACTTTGACAAAAGCTAACATCAAGCTCATGATTTCACCTCTTAATTTAAGAAATTTTAAATAAAACTGGCTATATTTTCAATAAATAAGCACTTTCGAACAAAACATTTTTTTTAAATTCTTTCTTCCCAAATTTCTTTCAAGCCTTTTTACACTTTACCGGTACTGCTGCTGAAAGTTGTATGTTTATCATTAGTGCAGAAACTTTGAGGTATTTACTATTTTGCCAAAAAATCTGTACAGATATCAAGTTATGTCATTTTTGTAATTCTATAGACCTTTGTGTAGTTAAAACCAGTCAACATTAATCATTGATGGGATTATGTGTGTACTGACTACTGTACACCTCTTTTATACAAATATTGTTGGAGTTTATTCAAACCCATACATCAAAATAATATTGAGACCCGTACATCAAAATAATATTGATACTAATTTTCATCATTTCTATTTTTAAATAGCTACAGTACTATACACTTTTTCACTTCTTCCTTTTCTATCCTACTATAAGAAAACGAAATATACGCCTCTTAAGATTCACTTCTTTATTGCTTGGATGGCGTGGGGTAACTGCCCAACATCTTATTAAACATAGATAACAAAACTCTTCATAAAAGCATTAACAAAAGGAGTGTGTGGTAACAAAGAGAATAAGCCTAGCTGAAATTCCTAACTACAGAACTAAAGTATGATAAAGAATGCTGTTAGAAAGCTGGTATGTAAATAAACTAGAACTCCCGCTTAACTGAAAACCCTTGACCTTAAAACTTAAGACCAATCAAATACAAGAATAAAGTTAGTTTTATAACTCTCTAGATAAATTAAATAATCACTCTTACACTACCATGCTATTCCTCCTTCCCTTTTCATACCTCACAGTGCCCGTTAAACATCAACAAACAAACAAAGACTTTTTTACTGTCTGCTACTTTCTTTATCTGATTGTTGGCCATCAGAAACAAACAGTTATTTATATTTGCCTTGTAATCGGCAAAGTAATTTGAGATATTTAAATGTACTGTATATCCGATTTGGGGATAAGATTCACATCTGCTGTACAAGCTACAGCTTCCTGTTGAGGATAATACAGGTACTTGGCACACATGCAGCATGTAATTAGATAACAGACTGCAAACTGTTGTGGTTGAATGTCAATTCAATTGACAATATTGTATTATTTTGTGGTGTAAAAAATAAACAATGACTTTTTTACATTAATGCTTGAAACCTTTTTCGAAGCCATCTTATAAAAATGCAACAAGATTTGTGACATAGACAGATCTATAGAGTACAATAAACCATCCACAAAGGAAGAATTAGTAGCATTTAGAGACATGCAATAGATATGGGAGCCCAATGTTCTTAGAGGGGGTGAATATAAATTTTGCCTGAAAACTTTTTCACTTGAAAACGTCATGTTACTGACGCTAGCCATAGCATAGCATTGGCCAAATTTTGCTGTAAGTCTGCCCAAAAAGATAATATTAACACATTTTTTGAGGAGGCGGGGAGTCTTTATGCAGTTTGTTACTGGTGTGAGTCACTCCTAACATCCCTGGATAAAGTGAGTCATTGCACCAAGGTGGGTGACCAAAACATGTACATTGATGCACTTGGTTATTTACTGTAGGTGACTGACATTTCTTTTGAAATGACTTACCCAAATCTCTTACCTTTGTATAAAGTGAATACTGATAGGTCTGAAGTAAATTGACTCACCCCAGAGTCACTCTGGTGACTGACAATTTAATGAAATGACACTCATGTGAGTCAATGTTTCATATGTTAATAACTCGCATTTGACTTGACCTTGCCAGGGATAGTACAGGTGAGTCATACAATTGACAAGTACATTATGAATGATAGTGTTTGCAGGGGGTTCAAAAATTGGGCCGGGTACCCAGCCTGCAGTATCGGCCAGGTATCCAACATACTGACAAAGCATTTTCAATATTTTTTGCGGAAGTGGTATATGTGTTGAAATCTAACAGTGTACTGTGCCTTGTAAAATCTTGTGATATTTCTTGTTTTTCAATTGTACCTTTGTTTTTGTGAATAAAGACACAGAATACAAATGTTTCTTGTCTCTTTTATTTAACCGTCTTCATAAAAACCGTAAAATTATAATATATATGCACTTCCTCGAAATTTCACGGGATGGGTCACCTGGTATTCTGGAATATTAAATACATGATTCCACCTCATAAAAGCTATGCTGGGAATTACTGACTGATTCCACAATTCTGTTACCTGCACGTTTAGTAACACGTAACAGTTTCATTTAAATACAACTTGTGATTGTTTTATAATAGGTGTTACGATTTTTTACAGCATACTACAGTACATACACTGCTTGTTGCGCACTGGTTTTACAGTGAAGTTTAGAGAGTTTAAGTTTTGCGCTACTAGTACTGTACATGTAGTACTACTAGCTTAATCGCTCGTTCAACATCTTTTCTGCGATCTGTGACAATATTTTGTGATTGTTTTATTGTATTGCGTTGGAATATAAAGGAAATATACACTTTTTAATTCTTGTAAGTGAAGATTTATTCCTTTTACCATACAATTCTGAAACAGAAACAGTCTGCAAATTGTAATATTATGAAAATCCATACCTGGGTTGTATTTTATGAACCGGGTAACAACACAATCGGTCGGGTACTCGGATATTTCGGGTACCCGTGTAAACACTAATGAATGAAAGCTTAAAAGAAAACTTTAAACATGGTGGAAAAATCTTTCTTTCCACAAACAATAAAAGATTGTATAGTCTACTTGCATGTTTGTAAGTTTTATGCCATCAGAAGAAGAAAACAAAAATGAAATGGGGGAGACAAGTTGAACTTATAGTTACAGAGCCTTGAAAATGTGTGGTTTGCTAGAAAGGAACATTTGTAACCAGTTTTTAATCATCTTCCTGAATTTCACTCTAAAATGATCGATTTCCCCTGAGGTTTGCAATGTTTTCCAACTTTGACTTTAAAAGAAAACTGTTGGAATTTTTTTTAGTACTGCACTTTATTACTGTACATACTTTGATTTGTGAATTTATCTGAAATTTTTATTTTATCTCTCTTTGACAGCTTTCCGCCCGTTTTTAGTTCAAATGGAGGAGATTACCATGGTATGGCTGCTAGACATAACCATGGGCCATCAGATACAAGTTTCAATGACTTGGCACGAACCAGGTTAGATCCTTCCTTTTTCAACTACTCACTAATTTCAGGAAATAACCGTCCAGACATCTCAACAGACCCTGTTTTAAAGATCTGGCCTGTACAACACAGTAATTGTCTTTCCAATTTCTTTTATCAGAAGGATCATCATTTGATTCTTCAACACTATAGGACCAGTAACATCGTATTCGTACATCACAATAAAGCGGGTGGATCTACTCTACGTTCTTGTTTTGAAGAGATTGCTCCTGAATCACACATTCACCTTGGAAGTCTTCTGGTCAGCTACAAACACGTTAACAAAGTTTACGAACAACTTAGACTACATGAAGGGGTGGGGAGATACAGGATGGGACTAATGGGGGGTTACTCGTTTGGAGTTTGTGATTCGTTGAACAATGGTCGTCATTGCTCGTATTTCACGATGCTCAGGGATCCTTACGAGCGGGTGATATCCTGTTATTTTTTCTGTCAAAGGAGCACAAAAGACCAACTGTGTATGTCGCTAAAAGCGACTGAGGTCTCATTGCGAGATTGGGCCCTGCACCAGGGCAGTTTCTTCTTTAATCAACTTTTGATCCATCCCCGTGTATGCGAGGGCATGTATAATGATCAGTACTTCAATTTGAAAGGTATTCAATACAATTTTTGGCATGACCCAGAACCGCCATGTTGGTTTCGGCAGAAAGTTATCCTCCAAAATTACCTCACGGATGAACAGAGAGAGCAGCTATTGGCTTATACCGTTGACCACTTGGAAGAGTGGTTCTCCGTCATAGGAATGATCGACGAATTTGATCTCTCCTTGTCTATGTTCCAGCATGTGTATGGTATTCCTTTTGCCGATAAGTGTGTCGGGAAACGCTTTCAGGTTGGCAAGTACAAAAAGAGGAAAGCGAATACCACTGAAGACGAGAAGCTAGAAAAGGCCAAGGTAGCTCAAGAGTTGAAGAAACAATTACAGGCAGATCCCGAGGTTAGAGCTGCACTGCATGAGGACCTTGTGTTATACCAAAGAGCAAGAGAAATTTACATGAAACAGAAAGAAGTCTTCCAAATGATCCAAAGTGGTTATAGTTAATAGAAAATATTTGTTTTTAGGTCAGAGAAAAACACCATTTTGTTGTTAGTTTACTATCATCTATTTGTTTGGCAAATGTACTTTAGCCAGATATTTTAGGTATTGATACTTGATAAATCCACATATTTTTAACTTCAGGATTAACAAGTTGTCAAAGAAATGTAAAAGAAGCATAATATATAGAATATGCAAAAAAGTTATAATAAGCGTAATACTGAATAATCTTTAATATGATAGGGAGCCTTATTCCTTTTTCAATTCAAATTTAGGTTTTGTGTTCAAAACTGTACTTGTGAAGTAACAAAAGGATATGTTCCATATTGGAATTACTTGTTTATAGCGATTATGTTACTTCAGTAGTACAGTAGGAGTACATTGTACTCCGTGGTATGAAGTGTAAATCTCAGAACTTTTTTAGTTTTCTCGAATCAGGGCAACATGAAAAGTACAACATGCAAGGGAATGGTGCATTTAAGAAAATCACCAAAGTGTGCAAAGTTATCCAGATTGCAAAACAGGTGTCTGTCTATTGTCTACACTGGACATACATGTACTGTAGGAAGCGTGTACAGAAATTTTAGCTTGCAGCACGCTTGTGACAAACTAACAGTTTTTAGTTTGCGCAAGTGTTCTGCAAGCTTGTGCAATCATGCTGCAAGCTTGCAGCAAGCATGCTGCAAGCTAGTATTTTGAACAAATACTAGATTGCTAGCTGGTGCAAGCTAAAATTAGCTTGCGCAAGCTAGCTTATATTATTTGTTAACTTGCGCAAACTTGCAGAAAGTTTTGCTAGCTTGTGCAAGCTTGCAGATAGATTTTACTAGCTTGCGCCAGCTAATTTTTTCCAAATACTAGCTTGCAGCATGCTTGCTACAAGCTTGCAGCACTCTTGCGCAAGTTAAAATTGTTAGCTTGTCGCAAGCGTGTCGCAAGCTTGCTGCAAGCTAATATATCTGTAAGGGAGGTGTCATTGAAGTGGACAAAATACTGGTTATTGTATTGAATAGATCCTTAGAAATACTATGGTCCAATTATTTTGGTCTGGAGTAAATGTCTGAGACTGTAGGCTTCTTTTAGTGCTGCATACTTTGAGAGTAAACTTCTTTTTTAGTTGCTGCAAAAGATTATTGATTATTCTAGGAATGGTTGACTTCACAAAGTTTGCAACTACCCTTGGTATCAGAACTTGTGTGAACCTTGAAAGGAGTAGGTTCTTATTATCCAAAGTAAAGCGGCCTATTGTTTATGAAAAGAAAGAAAAAATCAGAAGATTTGCTTCACAAATCATTCAGGTACATGACCTTTCCATAAATTTCCCCCTCTCCCCCAGAAGTACAGATTTATACATGTAGAATAAATAATAGTTTAATGTAGAAACAAAAAATGTATTCTTATAGTTGAGCAACTGAACTTGAGACTTCAGTGTTCCCAGCTGTATTCTTAAGTGAAGAGTATATAACTTGATAGAGATATTTTTTATAATCTTTTCTGTTGGCTGTGCTGCCATAGGCAAAGTGTATCACTTAATTGTTCCACAATTCTTTTGAAAGTTTTCTTTTCCAAGATTTGTGCCACTGTGACATGAGATCAGAGCTTTGTACCAAAGAGTTTGAGAAAGTACTATCGTACAGGAGGGTTATTTACATGTGCATTTTACTGAAAGAGTGTTTTTGTGTATTAAATAGAAGCACCACTATTATACTTTTCTAGAAAGATCAAATTTTTAGTGATGAAGTTTTTATGGCTGAGGTAGAACAACTTGTATGACCCTGTATGGTATACTATAGGGGATTGGGTATATAAAGTGCTCTGGGTTATTTTTAATGTGAAGTATTGTAAGGAAAATGGAGGTTAAAAGTGGATCTTTTGTTTTGGGGATTTTCAGGTTCATTAGCAATGAGCATATCCGTGAAGGGATGATGGAGGGGGAAGGGGGACTCTAAATAACCCTTTTGGGGTGAAATTTGGACATTTTTCACACCATTTAAATTTAAAGCAGGAGTTACATTGTACTTTGGAGAAGGTTCTTAGTTGTACCCCCATCCTGGATCTGCCTCTGTGAGCATACATGTGTAAAAGGGCTCCAGTGTGTGTCAGATCCCAGGACTAGTTTGAATTAAACTAGGCGGTTTCAAAGCAATACTAAAAAGTATCAAAGAATGGAGTTTTTGTACCAAAGTTCAATCAATTTAATAATGTGTAATACAGTCAAACTCAAGCCATTTGTCTTTTAACTAATATTGATAAATCTGTTTTACAACAGTCTGTAACAGTTTTATTATTTTATGAGCAGTGGCCTAGCTAGGCACTGGCTTTTTTGGGAGTGGGCAGGGTTACATTTTGCGGGGGCGAGGATTAATGATTCAATGAACAATTACACTATATTCTGTTATTTTATTTGGAGGAAACAAGAGGTCAGGGCCTCTGAAAGGGGTGGCTCATTTCCCCTGCCCCCCTCAGGCTAAGCCCCTGCCCCCCTCAGGCTAAGCCTCTGCCCCCTCAGGCTAAGCCTCTGCCCCCCTCAGGCTAAGCCTCTGCCCCCCTCAGGCTAACCTCTGCTTATAAGTTATGTTATGGGAGAAAAAGAAATATTACATTGGCACAGGTGAACTGTTTTTTTGGTTCTACCAACACTACATGTACCTTTTAAACCTTTTGCAGTTGTCATACTGTACAATATATTTGAGTGTGTGTGAAGATTTTACTACAGGAAATAGTCGGATGGCATGTGGTCAGTAACAGCAGTATTTATAGATATAAAACAAACTTGGACCAGTCCTTGAATATCGTTGCATACAATATACATGTACTGTACAGAAACTGTTAAAACAGCAGGGATATGTAACCCAAATTACATACCCCTGGTTACAGTATGTAGAACTGAACAATACACAGTTACTTCCTTAGCTTTCACTTCTGTATATGTCTTGTGTTACCTGGTCATTGCTTTATACAAATTTCCTGCAACCCCCCAGCTCCCCCTTCCCCAGCTCCCAAGAAAATTATATATATATATATATATATATATATATATATATATATATATATATATATATATATACATATATATATATATATATATATATATATATATATATATATATATATATATGTATATACATACATATATATATGTATATATATATATGTTTATACATGTATATATATATATGTTTATACATGTATATATATATATATATATATATATATATATATATATATATATATATATATATATATATATATATATATATATATATACATGTATATATATGTATACAGTATGTAAATATATATACAGTATGTAAATATATATACAGTATGTAAATATATATATAGTATGTATATATATATATATATATATATATATATATATATATATATATATATATATATATATATATATATATATTTATATATATACATTTTATATATACATACATACATACATACATACCTAAAATAGGCATGTGGGCAAGTGAAGAGAAAGACTACTTAGATGTAGAACTTTTTTAATTGCTTTGGACATTTATAAACAATAACTGTCTGTATACAAAACGTTTATGTTCTTTACTTCCTTTTCAAATGTTATAAAACTAGCATCATGAAGACTAATTCAAATCATTACAACTTTCTTGTAGTTCAGTAGTGTACAGTATGAAGTTCACGTGCC
This sequence comes from Chiridota heheva, assembly GCA_020152595.1. Classification (NCBI taxonomy): domain Eukaryota; kingdom Metazoa; phylum Echinodermata; class Holothuroidea; order Apodida; family Chiridotidae; genus Chiridota; species Chiridota heheva. The sequence goes on along the minus strand of JAIGNY010001918.1, from coordinate 920,586 downwards.
CATTATAACCTTCATTCTATACATGTCCTTGGTTATTGTGTGATTAGTACCGTGTCACAGCTATGTGGTTAACAATATGCATAGCTGATGTGTGTACAGTACAACCACAACATACTGCACCATGGTCTTGTGATCAGTCCATTGTTAAATGGGGAGAAAAAGGCGGTCATACAAGCTATCTTTCTGTCTTTTATAAGTAAAGCCCTCTTCAGGCAATGAGTAATGATGCACTTGTTAGTTGTATGACTCACGCCTACTACCCCCTCCCCGGCACTGTCAGTCAAAGGTGAGTCATTGACATGAAAAAGTGACTCACATGTGCGTAATTGTACCAAATTGTCAGTCACCAAAGTGACTCTGGGGTGGGTCAAGTTACTTCAGACCCATTGACTTTGTACAGAGGCGATTTATTTTACAAAAAATGTCAGTTACCTAAGTGACTGAGGGGTGCGTCAATGTACATGTTTTGTCCACCCAATTTGGTGCAATGACTCACCTTGTCCGGGGGTGTAGGGGTGAGTCACACAATGACAAGTGCATAATATTAGGTTATGTACTGTACAGTATGCACATAATGGGAAGATACTCCTAATTTTTTCATTTTAGTGCATAATAGCATCAGTGCATAATGTCTAATCCATGTTTGTAGGCAAGCCACATTGCACTGTTTACTTTATCCTTTCTTAGCCTGTGTGTAACCAAATATGAGTTAAACCCATTTTGCAACTCTCTGGTTCAAATGAAAATAAGTCTTTTAGAAAAATTATGTTTTTGGAATTCACATGTGTATTGTGCAAGGCTTTAATCCATGTCAAATGTTATTAGTAAGGTTAAAATGATAAATATCTTATCTATAGAGTCAAGTACAATACATTTCCCCAAACAGATATTACCATGTGCTTTAGAAGTGGTGACCTTATTATGGGTCAGTACTACTGGTTTTGAAACAAAATTTAAATGAAAAATAAATTTGTACCATTTTCAAAGAATGAAATTAAGGAAATGGAAGACTCAGAAAAAGATTTTGAGCTGTCTTAATGTTCAAACCTCACAACATTTGTATTTATGAAAAAAATCTGCAAGCTCTGGTCAGTCAATAACTCATAGAAAGCTATTCTATTAGGTTTGGGGGTCAAGCAAGTTAATTTTATATGAAAGAGGGCATCAAAAAATACAAAATGGTAAAGAAAGCATTACAATTCTTAATCCATTAAAGAGATATTAAAGTTTAAAGCCCATATCTAATCAGTGTAGAATTGTAGTAAGTCTACTATGGAAAGTTGATGTCTTCATTTCTCACATTCTTAACAATTGTTAATATATTTTAAAGAAAGTATTACATTTTTTCACTATTCAAATTATTTTTCCTCAAACTTTCTTCAAGTGGTATACTATAAATACCTTCCTACAGTACATTCAGTTTTACTACTTTTTTTATACTTATCTCATGGTTTTTGGGCCACAAAATCACAGGACAAAATATTGTAGAATACTTAAAGACTGAGGAATCTGAGGCTATGACATCACAACTACTGTAGTCTGGTTTCAGTAATTTCTATACAAATGATACAAAACTTTAAACTTAGATATCTCTTTAATGGAATCCGATTTTTGGACGCTTATTCCTCTATTATATAAGACAGACTTGATTGACCCCTGATCTAATCCTTTAAGGAGATATTCAAGTTTAAAGTCATCTATAATTTGTGAAGAAATGATTGAAATCAGACTGAGTTGTGACTTCACTTCCTCAAGATTCCTCAAAGCATTTATTTATCTATCATATATTTTCCTGCTGTTTTGTGGCTTCAAAACCATTGGAATAGGCTACAGTATATCAGGAAAGTAGTAAAACAGAATATAATATGGGTAATTATAATTTACGGCTTACTGTAAAGAAAGTTTGAGGAAAAGTAATCCAAATAGTAAAGCAATTTTCTTTGAAATACAAAACAGTTTTGAGAAAAGTGAGAAGGAGTAGGCTTGGGCGATATATCGATATTTCGATATATTTCGATATTGACCTATATCGATATGGCCGATATTGAGTTCAAGGGTCGTATCGACATATCGATATTATGTTTTTTCAATAATACACAATACATGAACTATTACAAAACTAAACATGACTATCAAACATCCAAGTATTTTTTATTAAGCAGCCACAAAAAGATAATAAATTTCATTTATATCAAAGTTTCAGGCAGTCAGTTATAATAAAACTTTATTAAAACATTAATATTGTGATAACAATTACCCAAAAATCCTTCCATGAACAAAAAACCACTTGACTCGCGGAGTACAGACAGACAGAGGCATTGCGCAATACTTCAACTTTATACTTGATGGCTTACGATGTTCAGACAACAAAAATCATAAGATGTTGAATCCTCAAACATCGTGTTAAGTTTCCTCAAAAGGAATACTGAATCTGAATTTTAAATCAAACAGTCATTAATTGACAAATTACTGACAAAATTATGAGGTTTTTCTCACTATTTTGTTCGTTCAGAAAGTCTAAAGTAAAAGTGACAAACTGGTCTTGCCAGATCGATCAGATAATGTACAGTGCAGTAACTACATACACACACACAGTATCACTCACTGTACAGTACTTTACTATGTACACACATACCATCTACCACTGTTTCTTCTTAGTGACAACACTCGTGCGATCTGAATCTGAATCTGAAACGGTTAAGTCGGCAAAAATCCTTCAAGAGGACATGAACGCCAACCGAGTTGGTAGAATGATAGAAGCAGATTAGAAATTCAATAATATGCATCATATATGGACTTCTGAATTTCTAGAAGTCCATATAATGCTACCAAAATAATGCCTCTTTAGTACAACTTTCATAAAAAGTAAGTGAGTTATAAAATTTTAAGAAGAATTGGAGCCGATTTTTGTAAGGCATACAGTGTAGGCCTAATACCAGTTCCACAACATTTTTTTTTTTTTAAGAATATGCAGGCCTAAACTTTTTCAAAGTTTCTGTGATTGATTTTTGAGATAGAAACCATGTAAAGAACATTTCTAAACATAATGGGTGTTTATCAGAAGATCATATGTATATATTTTGCAGTGATTTCTGTTAATTTGTACAAAAGTTTTACTTGACATTTTTTGAGCCGAGACGAGATTACCTTGCACAGAACAGCACATACAGCTTACGTATGACGTCCTATAATTTGCATATCGATATTTCGATATTATCGATATTTTTTAGGCGATATATCGATATTGCATTATGTTCAATATCGCCCAAGCCTAAGAAGGAGGCACAAATTGTATATTTTGTGTCTTCCTACACAAGTCATTTCTACACAGATAAGACAGAACTTTCAATTTAATTACCTCCGTAACAGAATCAGATACTGAAGTAGTTTCTTCACTATTTTGTTTCAATTAAATGTAAAAGTCCTCTATAATGATGTATGAACTTCCATGACAACAAATTTTGAAGGATTAGTTCAGTGGTTTAAAGAAAGTTTATTGAATTTGTTCACTATTTAAATTATTTTTCCTCAAGCTTTCTTCGGGTGGTATATTATAAATACCTTTCCTAGATTCAGTTTTTTTCTTTTTTTGGACATATCCCATGGTTTTTAAGTCACAAAATCACAGGAAAAAATATGATAGATTACATAAAGACTTTGAGAAATCTGAGGCTGTGACATCATAACTAGTCTTGATTTCAATAATTTCTACACGAATGATACCAAACTTTAAACTTGAATATCTCCTTAACGAAATAAGATTTTCTAATGCATTCTGCACTCTTTTGTTTCTTTTGAAGTCCTCTATCAAATAGGATAAACATGCTTGACACTGAATTAATCCATTAAGTTCTTTTTTAATTGGAAATGTAATTACATTTTTTGTCACTTTCCATACACCTTTAAACATATCCGTTAATACGTGTAGAATAGCAAATCGCCATCAAGTTCAGAGAACCGACAGATTCTTATAGTTTCAAGTAATATCACCTTCATCATACTCAGTGACTTGAAATATCGACGCGAGTCATGCATCACATTTGAATTAAACTTTGGTTTTGTAAGTCCAGGAAAATTTTATTCCGAAAAAGGAAACGGCACAACGACAAACCCTGAAGCGTATTATGTACAGTTGAAAGCAACTTGTAATTGTGTGTTGTGCAGTTTGGTTTCACAATAATGTATTCAAAAAGATTTTTTTATTTTATGCAAAAGTGCAGTAGAGTAGATTTATTTTTGAGTCAGGCAGGTTTGTGTTATTTAAAAGGTTGCAGTTTTCTTACTGTAGGCCTATTCTTAGTAATATGAATTCACAATGGTGACATCTGGATCGTCTGTTTTGTTTGAAAGCATTGATGTATTCAGAGTATCATTAGAAACAAGGTATTAGATATTTATCATTAATATCTCTTAGGATGGGATTTCTATTTATAGCACTTAAATGATAGCATCTATATTATTTTATTGTACCTAAAAAAAAGCTGTTAAAAGCCCATGCTATTAGAAGAATTTCAATTGGATTTAATCATTGACTATATACAGTTTATCACCCTACTATTTAATGTGCAGTTGCAGTCCAAAGTCAATTGCGATTCAAGTTTGCTTGAGTAGCTTCAGTAAATAGAAAGTTTAAAAGTTCTTCTTTAAATCTATTTGACCCAGTAAACTATTTCAATGTTTAGGAAGTTTGGATCCCTCTTTTGATCCTTATAGCAGCAGGCAAAGAGGCTTGTTTTAAGCTCATATAAGCTTGCAAACTTGCAGAACAAATATGAGCCAAATTGATGCTCTAACGAGCCCGTGGGCAGCTACAAGCAGGTACAGTAGCTAGAAGCTCATTGTGGAGTTGAAGTAGTTTTTAGTAGAGCTGGTGGCCGAAATGTGAGGGCGTATTTAAGTTGAGTTTCACCCTAAATTGAATATCTTTGCGCTCATAATGGAATATCATAAATATTATTAAATCCCGACCCGAGTACTCAAAATTTGTATGTCTTTTTTCATTGACTTTTTGGAATTTGTTCACCTGTGCATGATGGGTGAAAAATGGGTAAAAAATTATGTAAAAGCAGACCATGTGATGCATCTTATATTGGTTAAAATCTACATAAATTAGCAAATTCTAACACCCTCAGACCCCGAGTTTGATTTAAAAAGGGGCTGCGTCTTTTTGGCATGGAGTTCGGGGCCTCTTAGTATGGCTCAATCCCATGGTGAAGAATCTCTGGGATTTTAGCTATAATCATACCTCAGAATGAAACTATTCTGACTGATATTGATAAGGACCATTCATGAGCCAAACAGGACAATTGCTTATTATGCTATCATTCTGTGTTCTGTATCCATGTAAGGTATTTCATTTATGTGAAAAAAAACTTTTTTTTTTTTCTTATGAGCGGCAGGGCAGACCCCAGGGGGCAGGGCGGGCTGCCCCTGTAAAACAGCAAAGCTAGGGGTCTGACTCACTTTTCGGCTGCCACTTCTAAATGTTTCGGTGAGGTTGTAAGAGCTCTTAATGAGCCCTTAAATGAGCATAAATTATTAAAGCGAGAGTATACATGTACAGTACATTTACCGTAAATTTATCGTACATTTACCGTACATGTACAGTACATGTACAGTACATGTACAGTACATGTACAGTACATGTACAGTACATGTACAGTACATGTACAGTACATGTACAGTACATGTACAGTAATGTAAGTGCAGAATCTTGTAGACATGTACAGTACATGTACAGTAAAGTAAAAGCAGAATCTTGTAGACCAAACTTTTAGTAATATACATGTACATGTGAATGTTTCTGTGAGCTTGCAGAGCTCATGAACCCATGATAACTTATATCAAGCTTACATTTTTAATAAACAAGAGTATAAAATACAGAAACTTATAGATTTGAATCATGTAAGAATCCACAGTTGTTAAAAAGTGCAAATATGCTGATATGTTTTAATCATGTAAGAATCAACAGTAGTTACTGTACAGTAATATTGTTTTTACTTGTATACAGCAAACAGTTATAAGTTAATTCTGAATGCCGAACTACTATTCATAGGCATAGGAACATGTTCTTCATTGGAAAGGGAAGGGAAGGGGGCGAAGCAGTGGGAGGCACAAAGATATGCTATAACACAAGTTCAAAATTGACATAGTTGAGGGGGCACCATGTAGGTCACTACAACATTGGGGACAAGCCCCCATGGTTCCTACACCTATGCCATTATATTCTATCCTTTAATTCTACACAGAGTAATTTCTTTAAAAATTTACTGTATTTGGACATGCAGATCTCTTAAACATCAACTAATTTTGATATCTTTGACAAATGTACTTTTTATGATTGAATGAAATCTTCATCTGCAATAAAAAATAACAAGAATAAGACCTCTAGGGAAAGATTTAAGAAACGTGGAGGGGTCTACTGGGACAGTGAGAAAAGACACGCTGCCCCCTTCCACCACCCCAGTAAATTTAGTTTATGCTTGGACAAATTTAGGTTCTAAACATTGCTATTGTGCTTTTATTAAAATCTACATATGTACAGTATACTAGGAATAACAGAACTACAGTATCAACATGGGAAAATGGAAGGAAACCAGTAAAACCAACATATGTGAAACAATTTGCAAGATTAAAGGTATCCTAAATTGATCAATTTGAATTGTCAGCAATTGAAAGGGCTAATTAAGAGTGAATATTGCTGGAAATTCTTTGCAGATTGTACTTCAAAGCATCTGTTATACATGTACGTACTTTAAAGTTCAAAAGGAGTTTTTCCCCAAGCTTTTCCTACAGTACAAAATACACATAGAGATTGGTGGAGCTGGGAGCTATAACCCTGATATTATTTTGCTGCAAATGCCATTAATTTGAGAGAGGCTCTTTTTTTATTCACATGTTCTGACAAGCATAGCTTTGGGGATGTTTGCTCACCTCAGTTCATTGCAGATGAACTTGAAGGAAACTAGAAATGACTGTTTCAAACCCCTTTTGTCCAAATGGTATTGCTATGAGATGAACTACTGACATTTGTGGAGGGTTATTCAACCATCAAATCTCTCTAGCAGAGCAGACTGACTCTATGGATGATGTGCACAATTTGAGATCAAGTGCTTCTCAGAAGACCTCCCAACGTTTTTATGAAGATTGTGTGTGACAGTTTTGCCCATAAGGAATAGAAATGAAATTATAGAGTTGGTTGAGAGTATCATCACTATTTTGTACATAGATTTTCGTCTCTGGTAAAGTTGCTTTAACAGTGTTATTTTTTGGTCAAGCAAAAATAGTTTCATAGATCTTTTTCAGGGTGTAGTTTATTATCAGTCAATTTATAGAGAATTAGTTGTGTGCTACCTATTTCATGCTAATTGTTACACTAACATGCATGTGCAGTAGTATTGCCATAATCTACATTTTAATTTTAAAGGTACATGGATGCGTAGGGGCACCATTAGCTTAATTGCTTTGAAATCAATCAAAATGCAAATAAATTGGTCTGCTTAGATTAGAATACTCTTTCAACCCATACAAAAATTGCTGCATGTCCATAGACCAGCGATTCTAATAAGTGGCCTGTGGGTCAAATTTGGCCCGCCAGACAATCCAATCTGGCCCGCAAACAATAGTCATAGTGGAAAAAATATATAATACGGTATAGTATAGATCGATCCAAATGAGATCAGTAAAAATTGCAAAATTTTTGTTTATTTTGGGTTTTTCCAAGGCAGATCAGTGCACTAGAACATCGCGACTTATCAAATAAAATGTTATCTTTAGTTCTGCTATAAAATGGGCAGACTCGTGGCGTGTCAAAGGAAGACTGATAAAAGAACCGCTGACATCCTTATCGCGCATGCTCTCAGCTTGTTTGTATTCAGGGATTGTTTTGATGGGTTTTGTTTGTCATGTGATGCTGGATTTGCCACGTGATTGGCCTGCGGCCTGAGGCTGTTGTCAAATTGGTGGCCCTTAGAAATAATTAATAATGAAACCGTGCCATAGACCTTTAAATACATCTACTGTATAGCAATTTGTTCAGAATCTTGAATTGTGCATTCATCTGAGATATAGGCCTACTCTGCTTCTCAGCTGGATACCTTGCTCAGACCTTTGACCGTTGCATATTTCTATATCTTGAGGAATGGGGGCCATTTAAATCTGAATATAAAAGGAAATGTATGTGTAGGCCTACTGTACATGTACATCAGCCAAGAATTTCTTGAATCCAATGTGATGTTTCTAATTGCAAATGTGTAGGGTATGGAATAGTTCATAAATCAGCAGTTGAAAAGAAGTTATCAAAATGCAGGATTAGCCAAATTTGTTTCATGTCATCCTCGTCCACTTTTGTCCCCAATGACAAGGGGGACCCCTTCCCCCTTGAAATCCATCTTTAACAATATAAATATATACATTATGTATATATATATATATATATATATGTATGTATGTATGTATGTATGTATGTATGTATGTATGTATGTATGTGACCTACGTACGTACATATATATGTACATATATGTATTTTGTGAAGAACTACAGTATACGGATAAAATATCTTTAATTTTGAATATGCATTATGCTGTTACGTCTCATTCTCAAAAAATAAGATATAAGATATAATTTGCCCCTCAACGTGAACCTCAAAAGAAAAATTGAGTTCAGGGAAAGTTTCCCCTACTTTCAGACCTTTGTTTAGAGCTAGAAAACCCAGCCAAAAATGTATTATCTGGACTGATTTATGATTTATGTATCCACTAAGATTTTATTGGCTTCCATATCAGGTATGGCTCACTACATTTGAAAATACTTGTATAAATGTCTCTATATCTGCTGCTATTGTGGTGAGAAAAATATTTCATATGCTGCTTTAACTTTACATCTCAGTTTGATATACAGCTGTGCAAGAATGCCAAATAGTCTATATAATATTAATAACGAATACTTTAAAACCTTATATTTCTGCATATTTTTCTTCGTTGCCGTCTAAGTTGATGTCAGTCTTTTGATGAAGCTGCTTTTCATGAACTCTGAAGAAAAAAATGTAGGTGTCAAAATGGAGTTTAATACTTAATTGTTGAAAAGCAAAATATTGCTTGGTCTGTTCAAGGTACAGTATATATGTACTTGTTGCAATTTCTATATTGGTTGAAAGAATATTGAAATCTGAGAAGCTCCATTTTGGAAAAAGCCCTTTTAGGTTTTTGAGTTATGATCATCAAAGTTTGACAAGCTCCTGATGTATGCAAAATTTGTAACATGGATAGTATGACAGCGAACAGCTCAGAATCTTTATGCAATATCTTTTAAAAAACAATTCTTTTAAATTTCAGTCATTAAAAATCATGAGACTACCCTTACACAATAAGTAGGTTGCCACAAGCATGCAATAATCAAACATTTTTAGCCTATGCAAACTTGCTGCAACCTTGCGGCAAGCTTGCAGCAAGCTAGTATTTGGGAATGCAAACTTGTTAGCTTGAGCAAGCTAGCAAAAACCTTTCCGCAAGCTTGCAAAAACTTTCTACAAGCTAACAAGTATTTTTTGCCAGCTTGCACAAGCTAATATTAGTTTGAGCAAGCTAGCAAGCTTGCATTTGTCTCAAATACTAGTTTGCTGCAAGCTTGCCGCAAGGTTGCAGCAAGCTTGTGCAAGATTGCAGCAAGTTTACGCAAGCTAAAATTGTTGACTTGTCGCAAGCTTGCTGCAAGCTAGTTTTTTTTCTGTAAGGCTGAATTCTCCCAAGTTTTGATTGGAGGTATGATGTAGATTCAAATCTTCTTGGTCATTCAAGAGCTCACATTCAAATCACTTGAAGGATTGAAAGACACAAAATTAACATAAGGAAATTAGTAAGTTTTCTCTTTGTGAGGTCACAAATTTTCATGAAATTTGCATAATTGATTTATTGACTATTTATTACATGTAGAGTAATCTACTATAAACCCTCAACGTTTGGATTGTTACATCCAATAATTAGGCTGGAAAATTCAAAATGTTGTGAAATGGTCAATTTTTAAGTGATTTTCATGAAATTGCTTTTTGATTGTTTATAGTCTTGTTTTAGTCAAATTCAGCTGTTAAAGTTTTTGTTACCTATCTGTAGATCTTTAATTGTTGAATAACAAATCATTGTTTGCTCTGCTCCTCTATTGTAAGGACATAAGAACAGTCACAAAACATAGCTGTAGAATATCTTGAAATACAAACTCCAATGTTCGGATTGTTACATCCAGCAAGTTCCTCCCGCTGCAGAAGAAATGAATAATCTTTAGAATCTCGCTTGATTGTTTCTGTCAAAAATGTACATGAGATGACAGTAATGTACTTCTCAGAAAGTAGGCAATAATACGAGGCGAGCCCTACTTCTACGGGTTTTAGCGTCTCATTTTACAGTTGTGAGTTTGTCTCTATAATTTTCCTTTGGGGGATGTTTCATTTGAGAAAAGAAAAAAGAAGATTGATGCATTCTGCTGATGTGGAATGCAGTTCCTTGGAAGAAGTTGTTTAAGAAAAATAGGCACGGAGGTAGATTAAAAAAAAATGTATTTCAGATTACTGGTTTATTAAACAGCCGTGGACATATCTATTGCAATAAGCATGGAGATATAAACTGAAATAGCTCCATGCTTAAACCTAAAGCTGTTGAGAAAGGAATATGAAATTCCAAAGCTACTATACCTACCTTAATCACTGTACCTTATTTCAGAAAGTAAAAGTTGAATTATAAATGAATGAATTTAAGCTTAAAATTCAAGCAAATGTTAGTAGAAAAATAATAAAGAATTATCAGAGCAGGGAAATGCTTAATCAGAGCAGGAAAATGCTTAATCAGAGCACTGCTAGTCTTAGAGAACATGTCTATAAATATTTAGAAATCACCTTCAAAGTTACTGTTTTCACCACTCTAATTTCTAGTATTTACTGCATGTGGAAGTGATACACACACTGCAGTAGCTAATTACTGTAGTCTGATTTGAGTACAGCGGAAACATGGCAAGTATACCTTGTGTACTTTGTATACATTGTGTACTTAACCTTGCTTTTTATGGTTAGTACATATATGCATTTTCCTTCTATTTGTGATATTTGTAAGCCTCCCTTGTTTTTCATACCTCATTAGGCACACTAGCTTTCAGAAGGCACACATTAGCATAGAATAACAAGACATTTCAGGGAAAATGTGACTTTTTACATGGCAGTGTCATTTGATATCAGTTTATTTTCTGTGTTGTCAAGGAGATGACAGATTTCTAACATGACTTTGATGACCTAGTGGAGATTATAATGATACCTTCACCTCTTTTGCAGCATCTTGATTCTATGATTATACAGATAAAGGAGCCCTTTTAAGACCTCAGAAGATGATGAATAAGGCTTAAGCCAGAATATGCAAACAGTTGCGTTAATTAGGTTTGAAGGACAGATGAAAATGATTTCAATCTTTGTTTTGGAGATCCTTAGATATGTTATGAAAAATCTGACAAGCAAGTCTGTTCCTAAATTTAAAAACCTTTGATTTGCCATATCTTGGGAGAAAAACAAAATGTTTAACAATTAAAACAGTTTTTCACCTAGAGTTTTAAAGGGACTCTCTGTTGAAAAGTCAGAGGTCTTTTTGGCTAATTTATGGGAATTTTGGAATAACAGAGGTCTCATATTTGAAGAAGCACAAGACCGAAAAGTGAGGGCACTCATTTTTGCAAATTTCACAGATATATTATCCACAACAGTTCAATAAACTTCATACCTCCTAGCTAGATAAGCATTCAATTTTTTTTTTTTTTTTTTTGGGGAGGGGAGAAAACCTAAAGATATGCCTATACTTTACAGTGTAGTGCTCCTTTAATGCAGGGTTATTTTATTAACGGTGCATGTATACTCTATATACCTAATGCATTGTAAGAAGCCATTGATTATTCTGTGCTGAATGCATGAGCATATCAAACCATGCATGCACACTACATGTTTTAGCAGTGTGTCTAAATTGCGATGTACAATGTGCGTATTTTTACACGATGGGCAATATTACTACTTTTGTTTTTATTGTCATGATCTTAAACAAATTATTCCAAAAGTGAAGGTTTGTGCATTTTTCAAATGTTTATCCCAAATTGTTTAGATTTTTGATTAGGAAAAAAAAAAAAGAAGAAGTTAATCTACTGTATATGAACAGGGTAATTCATAGTGCACTATGTTTTTAGCACAGGATAATGCATAGAAGCTGGGCAGAGATGACGCTGGATGCACTCTCTGCCCTCATGCATTGCTTAATTTCTGCCCAGCTTCTTTATGCATTATCCTGTGCTGAAAACATAGAGCACTATGAATAAACCCTTTAATATCTACATGCAAGAAAAGTGTGTTAGAATATTCTAGAGACTCCAGACTATTACACCTTCCTCACATTCCTGCTCCTTTATACACCCCTACTACCCCCGAGATGTCAGTCAAAGGTGAGTCATCTACATCAATAGTGACTCACATGTGCTTAATTGTACCAAATTGTCAGTCACCACAGAGACTCTGGGGTGGGTCAATTTATGTCAGACCCATTGACTTTGTACAGAGGTGATCGGATTGATTTGGGGTAAGTCAATTCACAAAAAATTGTCAGTCACCTAAGTGACTGAGGTCACAAGTGTCAATGTACATGTTTTGTCCACCCACTTTGTGCAATGACTTACCTTGTCCGGGGGTGTAGGGGTGAGTCACACATTTGAAAAGTACATAATAAGCGCCCAGGGCTGATACAGATATAGAATTGCACCACTTATTAGGTCTTTCTTAATAAGCGCCCATGCTCCGGGTGGCGTACAGTGTGCTATTTGATCTGCATTGTGTGATTTGGCTCTATGCTATCACACTAGCACCATAATAAAAAAAAAAAAAACGTGAGCGCAGACGCAAATAATGTAACATAACTTATTTCAAGTCTTCAAATTAATGTCACTCGTCAAAAATTGATAGGACCATGGTGGGCACTTATTAGAGCAGGGATACTTAATATATCGAATACGGTACTGTATTTCTGCACTTCAATATACTTTGTATGTGCTATTTTTGTATGAGCTGTATGCAGGGAGCTGTTACTTTGTAACAGCTCTCCTCTGTTACTTTGTAACAGCTCCCTTCCGTTACTTTGTAACAGCTTCACTCTGTTACTTTGTAACAGCTCCCTTCCGTTACTTTGTAACAGCTCCCTTCCGTTACTTTGTAACAGCTTCACTCCGTTACTTTGTAACAGCTCCCTTCTGTTACTTTGTAACAGCTCCCTTCCGTTACTTCGTAACAGCTCCCTTCCGTTACTTCGTAACAGCTCCCTTTTCTTACTTTGTAACAGCTCCCTTTTCTTACTTTGTAACAGCTCCCTTCCGTTACTTTGTAAGAGCTACTGTGTCTGTGGTGTGGATCATCAGTCTCCCTGCCCTGATCAAATCAAGATGGAACTGATTTTACAGAATAGATCCAAACTTAGTTTGACCTTGAACAAATCGTAGCTGACTTCAAGATCAGTTTACATCATCTTCTCATGGTGTGCCCTATTTTCAAGCAATGGGAAACAATTTTTTACCACTGAGCTTTACTCAGTCAGGCTGTGATCTGAAGGTTTGGCTCTACTGTAGAGTATCGAGTTGCAATTTTCCTGCTTCTCTGTATTGCTAGAATTGCAAGTACTATATTGCCTGTGATGTCCCATCCTGTCAGGCTACTCAAACAGTGTTCAGAAGCTACACCAGTAGTTTAAATGTTTGAAATTCAATATCTCATTAACAGATAGTGTTGTCAGGACATGGGTCTATTATGTATCGATTATCGTGGAGAAAAATATCGCAATATATTGGTATATCCCGATACTTTTCAAGAAACCTGCCTCTCGACACATTGTTAATATCACTAACGTTACTTCTTTTATGACTGTTTAATGAACGCAAGAAAAAATGATTTGCAGATCTAGCAGACGACATGATCATGTGACTTACCTTCATCACACATCACACACATGTTTGGTAATTCAGCCAACATGACCATTTATCATTGAAGTGAGAGGCATGCTCTGGGCCAATTTTTCGTTCTTTTACGTACTTACAGTAAATTAGAACAAGCCAGTGTGGAATAAAGTAGCATATTTTTTTTTTTTTTTTAATATTTTTTCTTGTGTTTCATGATATTTTCGCACATTTTTAATGGCCTAAACTTGACTTATAGATTTACTACCATAACGTATGAAGTAGCCAAGCCTAGTTGCATGAAAATTACTTCTTAGTTCTGTATTAGTTTTTAGTATCGCGATATGTGTTGAGAGGCATATTTCATGTCGTGGGTGAAGAGATATCACGATAATCAACATGACATGACAACACTATTAACAGAATAGAAGTTCTTTCTCAACCTTTTCCTTTTTACTGTACCCTTTATCACACATGATGAAAATGATGTTTTGATAATTAGAGGCTATAAATAAAGGTATTCCTTCTACCAGGGTTGGAGAAACCACTCTCCCCCTATCCCTCTCCCCCAAGAAGGAAAAAAAAAGGCAAGTAGAAATGTTATAATATACTGTGGTACTAGCCACACTTGATTGAGCCTCGCCAAGTTTGGCAAGTGACTTTTTTTTTTTCCCAACCCTGCCTTCTACTATTTGTAGATTTTAACACTTTTTGGCAGAATATAGAGTGTATTATCCTGACTTACTTATTAACATTTTCACGTCCTAAAATTGCAGGCATAGATTTCTGTACTTACTATAAACATTTGGCCATTAATTGCAACTTTAAAAAAATGTTACATCAGGTATGTTTTAAACCATCTCTAGATTCTCTGGGTTTCCGTTTGTTAATTTGGTGGTCATATATATGTACCCATTATGCCTCTATGGTGCTTTGTTACAGTACGTTATTCTCACAATGTGCTGTCATATTTTTTTTTGCATTGACGGCAAAAGAAAAGGCATCCTATCCGTTTGTTTAGTTATCCTATCCCATTTTACTATATGTGTATGATACAAGTGTACTTCTTTCTGTTTTAAGAAAGATTTTATTGTATAGTTTATTCATGGAGCTATTAACTGAGTTATTTGACATGTACAGTACTTGTATTAGCGTTTTTCCTCTTGTACAGAAGTGATTCGATCCAGTTTGTTAAGAATATTGTGAAATACAAAACTAATTTACATAAGTTTTAGAAGAAGTGGCTTAAGGAGTAAAATGTTTGAACAAAGTACATCTTTTGTACAGGTTACCTTTGTTTTATGAGAGAAATCTTTTTATGAGGTTTAGGTTATCTTTTAAGCATTATTATTTGAAAGCTTGTAATTCTGAAGTTACCACATGAATCTTTCTATTTTCCTGATTTCCTTTTTTCTTCAATTATTCAAAAAAGTTTGAGATAGTGGAAGACATTTTTTAATCAGAGGAACTGAATTCTTGAAAAGTGGCACTTTTAATGGTCTTTGAGAGTGGCGCATCCTAATGACCTTTGACCTGTATGAAGTATTTGTTTAAGTTGTTTGATTAGACAAGGTTATTTATTATCTGTTGGTGATGGAGGGTGTGGTTGACCTTTGAGGGAGATAAATACAATGGATGAATAGGTAACATGGAGGTAGAAAGAGACCTCCATGGTAACATATACTTTACTGTACTGTATCTCTGTATGTGATCCAGTCTTTTTCTTGTTTGTAAATTATATACACATAAAGGGTTCAAACTGAAGTCAAATTTAATGTTTAATTTCCAGAATTGAAAGTTTAAATAAAGTCAAAAGTTCACTTCACTAAAATGCAATTGGTTGAATATTGTTTGTGAATAATTGCTTAGAGTTGTTTGAATATTGTTTGAACAATTGGTTAATGTTGATGGAACAACTGGTTTTATTATTATAATTAAAATGGAAATTTGAGTGAGTTGAATTATTATGTTAAAAGCCAAATAATTTCTCACATTTAACAAATGTGTGTGGTACAATAACTTGATCTATAAGATACTAATGTACAGTTTGTAAAATTTTAAAAGGGTGTTAAATTATAAGAAATTTTTCAGTTGGTGCTGAAAAGAATTGTTATATAGCAGGAATGAGGCCCCATTAAAAGTTGTTTTGTGTGCATTACCCACTTAACAAAGTTTATTTTGGGGTCTTAAAGGCACATTCTATTAGATTTTAAGTGAGGGTGTATTATCTCAGGTCCTTAGCATAATTGAATGCTACTCTTGTGCGCCATGGTATTGCATATCATCTTTGGTACGATTTCCTGACCAGAGCATTCAAAATTTATAGGCAGTTTTCTTCATCGACTTTTACATGTATCAGTATGTACTGTACATTAAGGATGATCATATCTGGAAGGAGAGATTTCTGTGTATAAAATCCATAAAAATACATAATTTAAATATACAAATTACATCCTCTCCACTTTTTGGTTGGTGTAAAGGTTTACAGAAAATCTTTTGAAAAATTCTTGTTAGAATGAAATTGAGTTAAGTGCAGGTCCCCTTTCCAGTTCCGGTCTGACAAGGGTTGCTATCATCAGTGCTGTCAACAGGAATCGCGGGGCCCAGGGGAAAATTGAAAATCTGAGACCTGGAGGGGGAAAAACTAAAAATCCAGGTCCCCATATAATGTGTACAGTCCCGGACACATTTCCCCTTGCACCCCCTCCCCCCCTTCCTGCTATTGGCGGCCCTGACTATTATCCCTTGTGGGACTGAACAGGTTCCATTTCTGGTCTGATTCAACAAGGATTAAAACAAAAAATGCTTTTAAAATTGGCCTATTTTACTTACAGATATTCATAGAAATTTAGAAAAATCGTTGCTTGCTTGCTCAAAATACTATCTGTATTCTTAATATTTTCAAGATGAGAACAATTGATATATCGTTAAAATTTAATTAGAAAATTAGTCTTTATAATTTCATTTTAAGTTGCTATATATTTTATGTCTATATAGGTTTGGTGTTTTTGTCAGAGATAATTCTGTTGAACTTTTTACTTAAAAATCATAGTATTCCTTTATACCTCTTTAGCTTTGTTATTATGGTCAAATATTGATTTATTGAATATGCAAGATATGGTAATTAGCTTTGATACTTGATGTAAATATTATTTCTGTTTTGTTTTGCTATTTTATGTTTTGTTATTTTGCTGCAGTTGTACTGTATGTTCTTTGAAGGTGGATACAACTTTCTAGTGGGGGACAGTTCACCTGCTGTAACAACCAGAGCCAGATGAGGGGTTGTAATTGGGCCCTGGGGTAAAGATGGATATTGAGGACCCGAAACTAACATGTGTGTAGGAGGGTGAAGGGAAGGGGTGGGGGCTTCCATTTATTCACAGGTTCAATTTGGTTAAAAATTTCCCTTCTGCCGATATGATGATTAGTATGGAAATGTGATATATGTTAAGAGTTAGTTATTCATGTAAATGATATTTGTATTATTATGCACTCAAAACAGCATATAATAGTTTTTGGTACAGGAAGTAGTGGTACATTTATTTACTTAACCAGAATGATTACATCCATGCTCTTTGGAGTACTTATGAGTAATCATACTCATAAACAATCACTTTATATCCTAAAGGAAACTTACTGACATTTATTTCATTGTGAATAGCATGTGATCCTGAATCTCATAACTAACATTATTATACTTTACCTATGGACAGGTAGATGTGATGCTAAGCTATTGAGTTTAATTAAACCCTGAGCTGGTATTTGTTCTGTGAAAAGAAAAAATTGAATCATACCTAAAATCAGTTTTAAATATTTTTATACTTGGTAAATACTTATAAAACAAATTTTTTGTTATATATGAAAACAATGGTATTCAATTGTAAATGATATGAAAAAGATGAATATAGAGAATTTGAGACTTGACCTGATGTTTGATGAGTTTTTTTAAGTTTTATCTTTTATTTGGTGTTGTACTGTGACCGCAGGTCATTCCATCACAAATCATTCAAAACAATTGTACATTAACACCATTACAGTATGTCTCAGATTTGGATTTAATTGGATGCGCAGGTACGTTGGATGGATATATCTACGGCCCATTGAAAATGGTCAAAAATCGTAAAAACTAAAAAAGAATTTTGCTGTTTTTTTTGGAAGACAATTGATTTTTTTTCAAAATAATTAGGAACATGGATTCAGAAATTGAAAGCCCTCTTTGCTTTCCCAAATTATCTTGAAAAGTAAACAGAAGGATACTTGGAACACCTTGTGTGTGTAATTAGAAACTTTTGTGAGAGATTGCTCCTAAGGTGTGACCCTTCCATGTGTCTGAATACAGTACACCACCTTTTTATAAAGCAATATATTACCAACTCAAAAACTCTGATTTTGAGCTAGTGGTAATGTTTAATTATCAATAGTTACAGAAAAAGTGCCCAGAAGTGAAGGGACCAGAAGCATTTGTCATTTATGCTCCTCTTAAGAGGTGACCAGAAGCATGTGTAGGGGAGACGTGGGACCAACCCCCATATTAAGCTTGCTTTCAATTTGGTCATTTATGCTCCTCTGAGAGATGACCAGAAGCATGGGTAGGGAAGGTCGTGGACCATCCCCCATATTAAGCTAGCCTTCAATTTGGTCATTTATGCTCCCTCTGAGAGATGACCAGAAGCATGGGTAGGAAGTGACGTGGGACCAACCCCCATATTAAACTAACTTTCAATTTGGTCATTTATGCTCCTTTGAGAGATGACCAGAAGCATGGGTAGGGAGGGACATGGGACCAACCCCCATATTAAGCTAGCCTTCAGTTTGGTCATTTATGCTCCTCTTAAGAGGTGACCAGAAGCATGGCCAACCCCATATTAAGCAGTTTGGTCATTTATGCTCCTCTGAGAGATGACCAGAATCCCCATATTAAGCTAGCCTTCAATTTGGTCATGGGTGACCAGAAGCATGGGTAGGAAGTGACGTGGGACCAACCCCATATTAAACTAACTTTCAATTTGGTCATTTATGCTCCTTTGAGAGATGACCAGCCCCAACCCCATATTAAGCTAGCCTTCAGTTTGGTCATTTATGCAAGAGGTGACCAGAAGCATGGGTCATTTATCATTTATGCTCCTCTGAGAGATGACCAGAAGCATGGGTAGGCAGGGACGTGGGACCAACCCCCATATTAAGCTAGCCTTCAATTTGGTCATTTATGTTCCCTCTGAGAGATGACCAGAAGCATGGGTAGGAAGGGACAGGGACCAACCCCCATATTAAGCTAGCCTTCAATTTGGTCATTTATGCTCCCTCTTAGAGGTGACCAGAAGCATGGGTAGGGAGGGTTGTGGGACCAACCCCCATATTAAGCTAGCTTTCAATTTGGTCATTTATGCTCCTCTGAGAGGTAACCAGAAGCATGGGTAGGGAGGGATGTGGGACCAGCCCCCATATTAAGCTTGCCTTCAATTTGGTCATTTATACTCCTCTAAGAGATGACCAGATGCATGGGTAGGGAGGGACGTGGAACCAACCCCATTTAGCTAGCCTTCAATTTGGTCATTTAGGCTCCCACTGAGAGATGACCAGAAGCATGGGTAGGGGAGACGTGGAATCAACCCCCATTTAGCTAGCCTTCAATTTGGTCATTTATACTCCTCTGAGAGGTGACCAGAAGCATGGGTAATTTGGTCATTTATACTCCTCTGGGATGACCAGAAGCATGGGACCATCCCCATATTAAGCTAGCCTTCAATTTGGTCATTTATACTCCTCTGAGAGATGACCAGAAGCATGGGTAGGGAGGGATGTGGGACCAACCCCCATATTAAGCTAGCCTTCAATTTGGCCATCTATGCTCCTCTGAGAGATGACCAGAAGCATGGGTAGGGAGGGACATGGGACCAACCCCCATATTAAGCTTGCTTTCAATTTGGTCATTTATGCTCCTCTGAGAGGTGGCTAGAAGCATGGGTAGGGAGGGATGTGGGACCAACCCCTATTAAGCTAGCCTTCAATTTGGTCATTTATGCTCCTGTGAGAGGTGATTAGAAACATGGGTGGGGAGGGATGTGGGACCAACCCCCATATTTAGTTAGCTTTTAGTTTGGTCATGTATGCTCCTCTGAGAGGTGACCAGAAGCATGGGTAGGGAGGGATGAAGGACCAGCCCCCTTATTAAGTTAGCCTTCAATTTGGTCATGTATGCTCCCTCTGAGAGGTGACCAGAAGCATAGGTAGGGAGGGACGTGGGACCAACCCCCATATTAAGCCAGCCTTCAATTTAGTCATTTATGCTCTTCTGAGAGGTGACCCTAGTTCCTTCTCTCCTGTTGAAGACTTCAGCCCTCTTCAACTCTGACCAGTATTCGAAGACAATGCCATTGAGTTTGGTTGATCTGCATAGGTGTATAGGCACATGCTTATATAGGGAAGGGGGGGGAGCAAGGGGGGGGAGCAAGATGACTATTGCCCAATTTCTTGGATTGGTTCAATTGCTCAATTCTTGGATTTTTGTTGAAAATTTTAATATCAATAATCAGCATTTCATACTAAAAAAAAAAGGAAGAAATTATACAAATTTTGCCTTCAACAACAAAAAAAAGTATTAGACTAAACCGTTTGTTAATTTTTCACCCTTTTGCCCAAAAAATGCTGCTGCTGCCCGAATTGTTGATTTTTCAAAATGGGGAGGGGGAAATTGCCATCTTGCTCCCCTATCCCATACACCTATGATGATCTGAATCTTCTCCATTAGAGGACACTTGAACCACCCTCATCAAAGGACAGTTTCCCCAATTCCTGCTTTGCGATGAACATTAACCATGAGAATATCAAATACCCGGATGGCACACAAGTCATCTCACAGGATTTGAAGTGGGACATGTGCTTCACAGGACCTGAAAGGGACATGTGCTTTACAGGACCTGGATGGGGACATGTGCTTTATAGTACCTGAATTGGGGCATGTGCTTCACAGGACCTGGATGGGGACATGTGCTTCACAGAACCTGGATGGGGACATGTGCTTTACAGGACCGGAATAGGGACGTGTGCTTCACAGGACCTGGATGGGGACATGTGCTTCACAGGACCTGGATGGGGACATGTGCATCACAGGACCTGAATGGGGACATGTGCTGCACAGGACCTGGATGGGGACATGTGCTTCACAGGACCTGGATGGGGACATGTGCTGCACAGGACCTGAATGGGGACACGTGCTTCACAGGACCTGGATGAAGACATGTGCTTTACAGGACCTGAATGGGGACATATGCTTCACAGGACCTGGATGGGGACATGTGCTGCACAGGACCTGGATGGGGACATGTGCTTCACAGGACCTGGATGGGGACATGTGCTGCACAGGACCTAAATGGGGACATGTGCTTCACATGACCTGGATGGGGACATTTGCTTCACAGGACCTGGATGGGGACATGTGCTTCACAGGACCTGGATGAATACATGTGCTTCACATGACTTGGATGGGAACATGTGCTTCACAGGACCTGAAAGAGAACATTTGCTTCAACACGAGGAGTATTTGCTCAAGGAAAAGTTGCTAAGTTCCAGCAAAACAAGTTCACTACCTTATGTAAGTACACTATCATTACTTCTCCTAACAAATGAGTTTCCTTGCTTGAAGATCCATTGACAGCTACACATGTTTTATTTCATAGCTGGAGTTGTGTAACAATCTGAGTACAACCAACTTACACATTTAAAAACAGCATATTTGGTTTGTTGAGTAATTCATGGGTGATGAATGTCTGAGGATATTTTTTTGTATATGCAAATTTGTAATATATAAACAAAACAGCTTGAAATCTAGATTAACTTATGCTTCTATTAGAATTTCAGTGCCTGAAAATATATATTCCTCTATCACAAATTTACTTAAAAGGCTATAAAATTGTCAATTCTTAAGACATTTTGAAAACAATGTTTGATATTTATGTTGATTTTCAAGCAATTAAGATAATGTTGTCTCTACTTGTTAATGTCTTTAAAGATCTAGACACTAGTTCTGTCATAATAATATGTTGACTTTTCCATGTCAAAACTACCCATTAATATTTGTAGAGAGAAAGAGAGAGAGACCTTGTTGCCTTCCTGGTTACACCATGCTTACTAAGTGGCACTTGCTTTTTGCCTTCCTGGTTACACCATGCTTACCAAGTGGCACTTGCTTTTTGCCTTCCTGGTTACACCATGCTTACCAAGTGGCACTTTCTTCTCCAAATAACAAGAAGTTAAATGGAAAGAATGGTTGTCCTTAACTGCCAAATTCCCCACCAATTGCAACAAAGTACCCTGTGTAACGTCCTATTGCATCAGACCTTTTAAATCCTATTGCATCAGAATTATAGCTTTGTTTTTCCTCATTTTCATGTCACGTTTGTTTTTGAACATTCTGTGTGGTACATTAACATTCCAAAGCGATTTGTTTATTTATTAACTGCCAACCCCACCATCATATTTTTCCCATGTAGGAAAATTTTTGCACCATACCTCAGTCAGCATGGGTGGGTATGACAGGTTTATAACATGTGTCTACCACATTATCCTCAGGGATCTACTCGTATGCAATGATTCATTGTTGCATCTGTTCACCCAAGGATAGTCATGACATTGACCTCTGACTTGTATTCACTCATCATACTAAACAAATGAAACATTAACTTTTCAGATCACTGCCAAACAAAGAAAACATTTTTTGAAATAGTATTTGTTTTGTACATTTTAAATAACATGAGTTCGTCGTGGGATTTGAATTCAATTTCAAGAGAAGCAGTTGTGTAACTTTCTCTTTCATGATATTTTGCGCATGATATAACTTGTGGGCAGGTGTGAGATAAGTGTAATAGGAACGGTTTGAAATGATCGATCTTACACAGATGCTGGTGAAAAAATGTAAATAACTGATCTTTGTTGGCCCTCTCTTTGTTGTTAAATTTCTTCAAGAGTAAATAATATGTTTATTTTCTTCAATCTACTAATGTTGATGTTAATGAACTTTTTACAACTTGCACCTGTTTGGCTCACAAGATATAAATTTCATTTTGAAAATTTCTTGACAAAATTGGCTGAAATCAACAATTAATAATCTGTAATAGTCCAGTCCACGCTCCCGATTGGGAGATCTCCTGATTGGGAGATGGAGACATACGCAGTGACCATAATTTAAAACTGTTGCTAATAAGTTCAGCCGTTAATATCTTTTTACTTTTAAAATTCTGTAATTCTAAAGTTGTATACTTTGCAAATGATATTGAAATTGATATTTCTGTATAAATTTGAGAATTTGTTGGTTGCTAAAATGTTCAAATCTGCTCTTCAGAAACTATTGAAATGAATTTTTAAAGATTACTTTTAAATTCCCAGGTGAAAGGAAATTTGCACTGGTGAAAATGGAGAAAATAATTTTATCGTTCTGCTGCACCAATAAAATTAGAATATTTTGCATGCATTTTCCTACATTTGGCTTAAACCTTTTTACCGTTATGTATTTCTTTAGAGAGATTTGAATTTGAAAGATGCATTATGGGTTACAATGTCAAAAATCTCCCGATTGGGAGATTTCTTGTTAGGTGTGTGGACTGAATTGTGTAATGTATAATGTTAATCAAAGCAAAATCTGAATAGCAAAGTATACCATTTTGAATATCAAACTGCTATGCAGAACTGGTTTAAATTTATTCTTGTTGGTTTATGGTCAAAACTTATTTTGAAGGCAGATATTTCAATTGTCTAAAATTTTAAGGGAAAAAGAAGTCTCCTAGAAGTGGAGTTTCTCCTGGACTGTGTGTGCAACCAGGCAAGATTAGTCTAAAAGAGGGAAGTTTGAAATGCTGTAAAAATGGTCATTTTTTAAAATCCAATTTCATTTTTTGTTCTTTTTTTTTTAATGGTTTAAAGCATATTTTCTTCCAATTAAGTTGAAATTGTAGCTACAGCACCGGTCCATAAATTTTTGAAATCTCATTTATTCAAACTAACTGCACAATTACCAAGCAATTTTATCGAACATATCAAGAGTGCGAAGCCTAAATTAAGTATGGAATTTTATCTGTGAAAAATGTCATTCAGGTATTTCACGTCTGATGTGTTGGTATTCTATTTTGGTGACTGCCAGTGCTAAGGCAAGAACCTACCATTGCATAAAATCTATTCCCACTTCTATTCAAATGTCAAGTCAAATCGATGCAATTTAAACGCCACACAAGAAATTTATTTGCTGATGCTTTTATTGAAAATTGTATTTCCGGTAAAAGAGGGATTTGTATTGATCAATAATGAAATTACAAGGGGAAAGTGTAAATACTGTACTAGTGTGCTTCCTATTGCATGCATAATATGTTATACCAAAGCTGGTAAACTTCATTAAGTTATTTTAAAGCAATGAAATTTTTGAAGGAAAAATATGCATCTTGTGTTGAGAGTGTGTGTTTGTGTATATGTATCATAAGCCAGGAAAAGTGAAGTTTAAGGGCATGTTGTGGGGGTTATGAGCATGTTGTGGGGGTTAGGAGTAGGGATGCACCTGAATTTGAAGGGAGAATTTTTGTCTGAATTCATATCTTTTGTATGGTGATCTTTTGTATCCCATGAATTCCCACACACTTCACACTTTTGTCATCCCCCTTTTGACTTTTCCCCTACTTTCAGTATGTTTCCCCTACTTTCAGTATGTTTCCCCCTACTTTCAGTATGTTTTCCCCTACTTTCAGTAGGCAACCCCCTACTTTCAGTATGTTTCCCCTACTTTCAGTATGTTTCCCCCTACTTTCAGTATGTTTCCCCCTACTTTCAGTATGTTTCCCCCTACTTTCAGTATGTTTCCCCCTACTTTCAGTATGTTTCCCCCTACTTTCAGTATGTTTCCCCCTACTTTCAGTATGTTTCCCCCTACTTTCAGTATGTTTCCCCCTACTTTCAGTATGTTTCCCCCTACTTTCAGTAGGCAAATCCTGCTTATGGTCTTCATGTAGACTGAAAAACAAACATGTCAGACCTGTGTGCCCCACTCCTTCCTTCCACTTTTTAACAAAACATTAGGTTGACCTTCATTTGCATTAAATGTATTTCAAAGTAAATGCCTGAGGAAAATTATGAAAATAAGATGGTCAATGAAGAACTTATATGACAGAGCACAGACCATACCATCAAGTAAGATTATTTATATACAAAGAGATTAAGATGGATTGGCCATGTGCTTAGGAGAGAGAATGACAATCCTGCTAATATCACACTGTCCTGGGCCCGTGAGGGTAGTAGGAAAAGAGGACGACCATAAAAGCTTGAGAAGGACAGTTGATAAAGAGAGATGAGTTTGGTTAAAATAGTTGGAGCATGGAGCTATTTCCTCCATGGTTGGAGGAAAGCTACAGTATTTGCCAGAGACAGGAACCAATGGAAGAAGTTACAATACTGCACAAAGCCTCTTCCCAATCAAGAGAGGGTTAAGGTAAGAGACCCTCATTTATTTGCAAGCCAATCACTCATGCATTGCATGGCAAAATACACACTCTTTTTTACATTAAGCCTCTGCCATTTCTGATCTCCATCTTGGGCCCCTTGGTAGCATCTTAGTAGTCAGTATTACTGTAAATGTACTATGAAATTCCATGGGCTTCCAGATCGGACCGTGTCTTAGCTATAAATATGTCCATTTTTTTCAAGCAAAAGATAAGAACTGCACTTTTCGTGTTTGTTAACCTGTAACACTGATGTAGGTTGAGAATTCTTAATGAAACTCAATGGTTTATTTTTATGAAATTACTCGGGAGTAATTGGAGATAATTCTTTTCCGAAGAATTGCTTCTGGGAGTATTTGAGCACTTATTTGATTAACTCTCTCTCTCTCTCTCTTTTCTAACCAATATGCATCTCATCCTCATGGAGATTTCTGGAAGTCAAAAAAGAAATTTGATTTTATGGAAGAAAAAAATGTGTATCCAACTCGAAAAATGTTTGTGAAGAGCATATAAATAAGTATTTTGTACTAAATAAATCATTTGGAATTATAAATAGTATTTATATGACCTTGCTCTTCCAGCATTTAAAATATGCATAGATTATGTAAATGAGATACAGTAAATACATTTTCTTTGATTTTAGCATTTAATACATGAATAAATTATGCAAATGAAGAACCTCAATATTACTTAATTATTTCTTTTTTTTAAAACTTGAGTGATGTAGTTTCATGATTTATCACAAAAGTAAATGACACGATGGAGAAAGATACAGCACTCATCCCTAAGCCAATCTGATCGTTACGTCCATGAACAGATCATGTTGCGCCCCTACCCCCCCCCTCACTCCCTCGTTCTTACAGTCCTGCAACAGCTAAAAAATCATGAATTCTTCATGACAAAAGCACACCAAGATACTGTAGCTTTAGAAATTGTATTATCACAATTGAAGAATTACAAACAGTATTTACATGTCCTTGGTCTTTCAGCATTTAATATATGCATATATTGTGCAAGATAATTACAGTGATTACCTGTAAGTGTGTTTAGTTTTTCAGCATTTAATAAAAGCATAGATTATGCAAATGAATTACAGTGATTTGCATGTTCTTGACATTTCAGCATTTGATATATGCATAGATTATGCAAACAAAATACAGTGATAACAATTACATGTCCTTCCTTCCTTGGTTTTTCAACATTTACTGTATGTATAAATTATGCAAATAAGGAATCTTGACCGTTTACTTCTTTGTTAGTCCTCCTTTAAGCTAGTGATATATTCTCATGATGCAGTACCTGCTTTGCACTTTACTTAAATGCCAAACCTAATTGAAAAACCTCTACCGTAAAGACCTATCAGGCTAGGTGAAGAAAAGTAAATGACTTCTCCTTGGAGTCCATTATGACACGTTGGAGACAGATATCGCACTCATCCCTGCGCCAAGCCATTCATTATGTCCATGAACAGATCTATTTTAATAGCATAGTATTTCAACCAGAGCAGTGAATAGTATAATATTTCACAATGATGAATCGAATAACAAATTTAAACGCATTAAAGTAAGTTCATTCATGTGTACTTGTTTAATGGATGAATACTATGTTTGAAAGGATGATATGGGTAAACACCAGCACATTAATGATATAATGCTCACTCAACATATAAAGAATGTTTTTCAATTTTAAACATATTTTCTGGTTCTTGCCCTTGAGCTCAACACCTTCAAATGGAGAAGAGTGATAGATCTTTTAGTTAGAGAATTAAGAATTGGGGCATTAAAGATATGTATTTATCTCAATGTATGCAGCTCTTTGCACATAAAGATAAACAGCCTGGGGGTGGTGACTGTGGGGAGAGGAGAACTGAAAAGGAGCTTACTGTTAGCTCATACAGTCAAGGGGCCAAGCCAAACCAAACCAGGGATGATGTGATAACATGATTTATGAGCAGTTTTGTCATAATTAATGGAACATGTTGGGACAATGGTGCAGTTTTATATAAGTGGGGCGCAGAGAGAGATACTCCCTGAAAGGTTTTCTTTCAATTGGGAAATTATTGACAAAAAATTGTTGGAAATTTTGATAAAAATCATTGGAACTTTTGGTTAAATTTTGCAACACATCCTGATAATTGATGGAAATTTACCGAAAATGGAAGAAAATTTGCCGCCAAAATGAAGGAAATTTTCCAAACATTGAAGGAAATTTACTGGATGTTAAAGAAACTTTACCAAAAATTGAAAAAAATTGCCTTAAAATAAATATTTCCCAAAAATTGAAGAAAATTACACTGAGAATTCAGGATATTGTTCAAAATTAAATAGACATTTTCCAAACATTGAAGGAAATTTCCCAAAGATTAAAAGAGATTTTTGAAAAATTGAATCAAATTTCTTGAAAATTTACATAAGCCGTGACAGGTTTATCTAATAAGGATTATCTAATGCTACCTCTGGAACGCTCCAACCCCTCAGGCACAGTTTAACCCTCGCTATCGTATTGTCGTTAAGCCCTCATAAAAAAAATAAAAAAGCATACCTGCTTGTAGTACGTGAGCTCATTGTGGCCTTAGATGCGCTCAATTTTTGTTCCACAAGATCATAAAGGTTCCAATTTAGAGCTTGTTTGAAAATTAGGGAGTTCATACAGGCTCTAATTGGGAGCTTGCCGCACGGGTGGAGGATTGTGGGGAAATGCCTCTTCCCCCCAAAAAAAAAATATATATAACAAAATAATAATTTAATTTAATTAGAATAATAATAATGATGATGATGCCCCCAAACTAATGTAAGCAAAAAATTGTAACATGCATAATAATTTATAATAACCCTATAATTTTGTTTAAATCACCGATATAGTTACTGCTGAACAAGCCTTAATTTACATAATATGATAGCTGTCTTGACTTAAAGTTGATATTTTATAATTATTATTATGCAAGAGCAACCCGTATTTTGTTAAAAAAGTATAAGCTTCAAGGAATTTTCCAAGTTAATTTAGAACGGAAATTAAGATAAAAAAGCATGCCCCCTCCCCAATCGTTTTATTTGTTCCCCCCCCCAAAAAAAAAGAAAATGTAAAGCTGGCTACGGCCTCATTGCTGTGCATTAGTAGCAAGCTCAGGATAAGTTTGAAGTGAGCTCAGCTCACCATGTTGATAAGGCCCTTTCGTATCTCCCAACAGCACAGGCTGGAATTGGAGGTGCAAGTGGGCATTTAGCCACTGTTTTCCATATTGATATTTTTTGTATGGTGTTTTATTATATATAGTTTTTTTTATTTCAGTGTGATTAATGATTTTGCCTCGACCCTAATTTCGGCAGGCAACATTCATGTTGTGTCTTTGTCCCCCACCTCCCCCCCTTCCCTCCCTTCTCACCCTTTCGTAGGAAAATCCTGCCCATGCTCAACAGTACTTTTTGATAGGTGTGCTTTGTCCAAAACTGTCCCAGTTTTTGTAATCAGAAACATTTTAAACTTAAAAATTGTTTGTCCATTTAGTCTACATAGCTGATTGTCTCTGTGGACTAGGCAAGCAGGTTGAAAAGAACATTCACCTTTAGAATTAAAATTCTTTGACCTGGAATTGATCCCTCCCTGATTTTTAAAATTCTGCAACAGAATTTGTTACTTGATGTACACTAGATAGAGATTCCTGTAAACAGGGAGTACAAGTTCTTGCTGTAAACAACTTTATCACCCCATCTTAAATAAAATCCAAATGGAACTTCAGCAATTTTAAGATGTGAAATATATCTCCCATCTCGTTTCCATCATTGACTCAGATCTAATCTCCATTCTCAGATTAAGGGGTAGAGTAATAGGGATCTGTGAGAATGTGACCCCTCCCTTCCCCCGTACGTCAAAACATCTGGGAAAGCTATTTTACAGCTAGTAATGAAATGTTTTGATATTTATATTTGTCTTGTTAGTGTGTCGTTTATGCTGTTTGGTAGAGGGTAAGAGATCAATTTTGTCTGCAAAGTCTAGGTCATCAAGTTTGGATGTGAACTTTCATCGGATTCCTGTCTCACCATTCTGCATTGCTCCTTTAAGGGGCTTGAGCCTTAAGGGGCCCCATGGACTCCACATCGAAAAGACGTAGCGCTTCGTATGTGCATTATTGTGCCCCTCAACAAGTCGAGCACCTTGTCCCTTTCTAAATCAAGCTAGGGGTCTGAATCCCATTTCTGATGTAATGTCATGAACACAAATAAATGATAATTAAAGCTGAGTGGAGAATGAAATTGGATGTCTGCACTTACTTATGTGGTATGCTAATGATTAACAGTATAGCTAAAATAGTTTTGTTATGAACAAATTGTTTAAGAGCCATATTCAAATGTTACATCCAAGCTACATTTATTTACATATACTACTCAGCATATAGCTATTTTCTTTTTTCAATTGAAAAATTAATGGAATGTTTTGTTTATGCCCTAATTGTTAAAAAAATTGATTACTTTATATCCTTAATAATTTTATGACATTTTGATAATTTTGCATTTACACTTTCTCCTTTATTTTCAAAAATGTTTATAAGATTACCAACTTAAAAACACCAATAATTATCATTTCTTTAAACTTAATATTTCTGTATATGTATTCTCGTTGTCGTGGTGCCGTTAAGCCCTTATCAAACAAACAAACAAACTTTATTTCTGTAAACATTTTTCCTGGTCAAAAAAGGAAGAAGTCTCCTTGTACTTAATATAAATTGAAACTTAAGAATAAAGCAAGTAAGATATTCTTGGAAACTTGGTATCTGTTTAATATTGAGCTGATCCATTTACTCTTACAGTTTGTCATGAACCATTACAACCACCTGTCTGTATAATTTTTTTTTGAAAATATTGAGTTGGTATTTTACCTTTCCAGCCAATTTTCTTACAGTAATTTGATTTTGTAGTAGTTTTAGCTTTCACTTTTTGCCCTGACATGCCTGAATTCAGTCATCATCCCTGCTGAGATGATCAAATCAATACATTGAGGACTTTTGGCAAAAACAGCACACGCTCTCCAAAATCTCTCTCCTGAAGGAAAGAATGTCCCATTTTCTGAGTACAAAAATCTATAAAGCATGTGTTAACTTATTCACGTATTCAAACTGCATTCTGTGGTTGTGTTCTCACTTATCTCTGGAATCCAGATCATGATCTCGTGTTGATAACTTTGTTCACTGACTGTCATGTGTTCTCACTTTTGTGCAAGTCCAGGATCCGATCGCGTGGCATGAGTGAGCCTGTAGCCAAAAAATGAGTCATTGAAAAACCCTCAAGGAGAAACATAGCAGGCTAACCATTACCAATACTAGCAAGTTATAACAGGCTATTGTGTAGCTAATGGGATTGTAGCTAGATCGGTGTTCACACACATATTTTATGAATTTCATCAGAAGAAGATCTATTTGTTTGCACTGGATATCATCCTGCCCTCGCTTAGGATCAAGATCAAGTGACTGCGATCAGATCTGGTGCGCATTCTCACAGTGAAAATCAATGGATCTGATCATCTGCAGTGGATCTGATCATCTGCAGTGGATCTGATCATCTGCAGTGGATCTGATCATCTGCAGTGGATCTGATCATCTGCAGTAGATCTGATCATCTGCAGTGGATCTGATCATCTGCAGTGGATCTGATCATCTGCAGTGGATCTGATCATCTGCAGTGGATCTGATCATCTGCAGTGGATCTGATCATCTGCAGTGGATCTGATCATCTGCAGTGGATCTGATCATCTGCAGTGGATCTGATCATCTGCAGTGGATCTGATCATCTGCAGTGGATCTGATCATCTGCAGTGGATCTGATCATCTGCAGTGGATCTGATCATCTGCAGTGGATCTGATCATCTGCGGTGGATCTGATCATCTGCGGTGGATCTGATCATCTGCATTGGATCTGATCATCTGATCATCATCTGCAGTGGATCTGATCATCTGCAGTGGATATGATCATCTGCAGTGGATCTGATCATCTGCAGTGGATCTGATTATCTGCATTGGATCTGATTGCCAACTCCTTAGTGAAAACACACTCTCTGATCTGTGTAAGCAAATACTGAAGAGATCCTCATCGGGCAAGAGGCATTATGATGTTAATTTTAACTCACCAAATAGCCGTTCACTTAACATTGCTAAAAAATTACTTTAGATACTTGAATAATTTAGTATGTAAGTAGGTTAAGAGGCTTAATTTCTGTGGTTTTAGATTTCAAAGAATTCTCCACTGACTCAGAGAACTTTTATAGTGATAAGAAAATGTAGAAGTGTTTAATTGTGTAGATTTCCGTCTTAGATCTACATCAAGCTTTAAGTTTATCCACATTAGCTAGGGGTTCATCTGACTGCCCCCTTTCTCCAAAAAAAGTAAATGAATAAGGTAAAATGGTCCAGAAACTTCTGAGACTAATTACGGGGAAGCAGGAAATTGTACCTCATTATGATTGTAGTTAATGGGTTATCAGGGTTGTAAGAATCCACTTCTATGCCCCAATTCCACATTAGTTGTTGTGTTCCTTAAAATTTCAAACAGTCAGACCCGACCTGAAAGTAAGTAGGTTGGGTCAGACTTTTCCTCTTTATTTTCTTTATTCTGAAAACCACAAGTAATTAGAATCAAATTCCCTTATCAATGCCTTCATTGTATTCGTTCTCCTGGTTGAGCAGTTATTCTAGGTAAGATAAGTGGTCTCATTATTTGCTACAGTAAGTTTGTGGTCATAATTTACTAGAACAAATTTTTAAGGAAAAGGACAAGTCATGACCCCCCACCACAAAAAAAAGAAAAGAGGAAGTATGCGTTAATTTTAACTCACCATATAACCACTCTCTTTACATAGGAAAATTGACTTGGGATACTTGTGTTAAGTATGTATGGTTAATTTAGTATCCAAGTAGGTTAAAAGGCTTAATTGATGTGGTTTTAGATTTTAAAACATTCTGTACCTGACTGTAGGAAAGTCTTATTGCATGAGAAGAGGAAATGCCTAAATGTGTATAGATGTTAATCTTAGACCTTGATTATGTTCCAAGTTCGGTCACATGAGAAATACACAGAGGAAAATTACCTGGTCTCTCTTTTTGCAGTTATGATTTACATTTCTTTGAAAGTTAATTTCTTCTTAAATTACTGGAAGCATTTTTGTTTATTTATTTATTGATTAAGATGGAGTATAACATACACCTAAAAAGAACGTACTTTGCCCATCTTTGCTCATGAACCTTACACTCATAAACCTTACACTCATGAACCTTACACTCATGAACCTTACACTCATGAACCTTACACTCATGAACCTTACACTCATGAACCTTACACTCATGAACCTTACACTCTTGAACCTTACACTCTTGAACCTTACACTCATGAACCTTACACTCATGAACCTTACACTCATGAACCTTACACTCATGAACCTTACACTCATGAACCTTACACTCATGAACCTTACACTCATGAACCTTAAACTCATGAACCTTACACTCATGAACCTTACACTCATGAACCTTACACTCATGAACCTTACACTCATGAACCTTACACTCATGAACCTTACACTCATGAACCTTACACTCATGAGCCTTACACTCATAAACCTTACACTCATGAACCTTACACTCATGAACCTTACACTCATGAACCTTACACTCATGAACCTTACACTCATGAACCTTACACTCATGAACCTTACACTCATGAGCCTTACACATGAACCTTAAACTCATGAACCTTACACTCATGAACCTTACACTCATGAACCTTACACTCATGAACCTTACACTCATGAACCTTACACTCATGAACCTTACACTCATGAACCTTACACTCATGAGCCTTACACTCATGAACCTTACACTCATGAACCTTACACTCATGAACTTTACACTCATAAACCTTACACTCATGAACCTTACACTCATGAACCTTACACTCATGAACCTTACACTCATGAACCTTACACTCATGAACCTCACACTCATGAACCTCACACTCATGAACCTCACACTCATGAACCTCACACTCATGAACCTCACACTCATGAGCCTCACACTCATGAACCTCACACTCATGAACCTCACACTCATGAACCTCACACTCATGAACCTTACACTCATGAACCTTACACTCATGAACCACACACTCATTAACCTCACACTCATGAACCTCACACTCATGAACCTCACACTCATGAACCTCACACTCATGAACCTTACACTCATGAATCTTGCACTCATGAACCTTACACTCGGATTAAAGGAAACACATTTTTTGTTTTATAGAAATACATAAGAATTGTCTTGGATCTGCCTTTATGACATCAGATTTTACACTGCG
Organism: Chiridota heheva; assembly: GCA_020152595.1. NCBI lineage: Eukaryota > Metazoa > Echinodermata > Holothuroidea > Apodida > Chiridotidae > Chiridota > Chiridota heheva. The sequence continues at coordinate 886,820 of JAIGNY010001918.1, read as the reverse complement.
AAGTTGCTTTTTGAAACAATGGCACAATTTTTGAAATACAATAACTTCTAAACGGAGAAAGATTTTAACATGATTTTTATACCAAATTGTTTCTTTAATAGTCCTCTATCATATATATAAAAATGAAAATTCACGGGAATATTCCTTCAAACCTGAATATCTCCTTAACAGAGTTAGATATTGAAGTAGTTTCTTCACCATTTTGTTAGTCCTCTTTCACATAAAGAAAAACTTACTTGACCACTGAACTAATCCTTTAAAACTAGCTGAAATATTTATAAAGGGTCAAAGGAATGATCCATTAACTACATAGTGATATTATTTTTCTGCTGTATCTTTTTACCAGTTTCCTCACTTCTCGTCTCATTTTCTCCAATCACATGAAACTGGGCATTTTCTCAGATCAAAAACCATTAAGATTTTGTATATGTAAAGTAAATGATATTTCTACTTGATATCTCTAACAGCAAAAGTATTAGTGCTTTTGATGGTAAGCCTTCATCAAAAATACTATTAAAAGGTTTAAACCTACGGCACTTAGCTCCATCATAAATCAAGCAATATTCATTTTATCCAGGACTCATTTCAGGTTTCAATTCTACCCATTACATAAATCTTTGAAATGGTTTATGTGCTTTATTGCTGACCTAATGGGAGTAATTTAGATGCGGTTCAATCCTGTTGGGATGGGATAAACAATTTAATCTATCTGATGAACATGCAGGGCTCTTTGGATGTGTTCTCACTTATCACCCAGACCATGATCCCCAGACCATGATCGCCGGACCATGATCCCCGGACCATGGTCCCCCAGACCATGGTCCCCGGACCATGACCCCGGACCATGGTCCCCGGACCATGACCCCCGGACCATGATCCCCGGACCATGATCCCCGGACCATGATCCCCGGACCATGATCCCCGGACCATGATCCCCGAGACCATGGTCCCCCGGACCATGATCCCCCGGACCGTGATCCCCGGACCGTGATCCCCCGGACCGTGATCCCCCGGACCGTGATCCCCCGGACCGTGATCCCCCGGACCGTGATCCCCCGGACCATGATCCCCCGGACCATGATCCCCCGACGATGACATCTCTCAGTGATAAAAAAAAAAACAATTTCATGTGTTCTTGCTTGAGTGCAAGCTTGATATACGGGTCATGATAACTGGAAACATTAAATAAACATAAACATTGTATAGGTTCCTAAGATGATAATGTGTTACTAACATGATTGCGAGACACTGATCTGCATTCGGACTTGTTTTTTTTTAGAATTCCATCAGTAGATCTGATTGCCTGTTTCGGATCATGACCCTACCCTAGAGTAGTATCTCGACTGTGATCAGATCTGGTATGATAGTCAATTTTGCTGGTCCTTATTTCCTAAGGAATGTTTAGTGAATTTGACCCCATTCGGACTGATTTTACTAGGTAATTGACTGGTGTGTCTGTACAGTTCCTTCAATTGATTTTGTGTACTGAAGTGATCAGCTTAAACCGAAGTTAGTAATATTTAATTACGGAATACAGTGCCGTTGTACTAGTAGAATTTGCCCACGAACAAAAAATAGCATCCAGTAAGCACTTTATTAAAAAAGAAATAGAATCTTTTCTTCAATATCGGCATACACTAAAGAAAAAAAGCATGCTTTACGCAAAACGGCAGTGAGATTTACGGTGAAGGGAGAAGAAGGGTTTTTTCTTGCAAAAGGGGGACAAGTTGTTGTCTCCAAATTTCATAGGAAAGAAGGGCCGGGAGCCCCAATTTCCTAGCAGACCGTTTTTACTATGAAGGGGACCAAATTTACTGGATGGCTATACAGCTTAATTGTCTGGGGGCCCAAATTTCCTAGGAAATAAGGGCTGGGGGCCAAAATTTACTTTAACACCAGCAGTGTTTTCATGATAAAAAAAATGTGTGGGTCTGATTGCCTGCAGTGCATCTGATCGCAAGCTCGCACTCAAGTGAGAATGCGCTATATAAAGTAGTGGATTACCAATGTAGGTCAATTTGATACAACCCAATCAGATCTGATCAATTTTGCAAAAAAAGTATCTAGCTTTTTTCAATTAATAACTCTATCTCTAACTATATCTCTGAGGTATGGATAGCTCAATTTGATTTGAAATTTGTTCTATTTTTGGCAAAAAAAAGAAGAAAGGATTTTAGCATGCATTTCAAAATGTCACTTCCATAGTGGTTAATGATCGGCATGTCAGTTGCACCTTCTGGTTGCATGCTTTCTTCCCGGTTGCATGCTTTCTTCCCAGTTGGGAGTTAAAATTTGGAAATTATTAACAACAAAAATTTTAAACGTAAAATTATTGGATATTTTAGTAGAATTGGCCAAAATTGTCCAAAAACTTCCCGAAATTAAACAAAAATTCCTCAAAATGAAGAGAATTTTTCAAAAATGATGGGAATTTCCCAGAAATTATAAAAAAATCCAGAAAATTGGAGAGGATTTCTTGATTAGCAGCAACTTTTGATGGAAACTTCATTACTGGTGCAATTTTTCCACTTATCCACAGGAATTTTATTTCCAACCCCCTCCTGCAGTATATTTAATGTGGACACCAAGACACATCTCTTTCCCCCAATGAAGAGATATTGTAAACACTTGCAATCTGATCAAAATTTGAAGATTATAAATAGATGCAAGATGTTGTGATTCTGAGTTGGAAGTCATGCAGCTTCAATTCCATTCTTGAAAACTAATACTTTCTCTAGAATTAGCTCATCTCCTTTATAGTCTTACCTCAGGACAGGCCTTGTAATGTAATTCTCCTCAAAGTGGGAGGAGGGGGTGGGACATGGGACACCATATATACCACTATATTTGTTATCCCCATAGTAAGGGGATAATGTTTTTCACAATTTTATGTTTTTTTGGGGTTTAATTCTGCCAAAAAGTGGGCTGTTCCCCACCCCGAAACTCCCCCCCCCCAGAAATAATGGCCCTGCCTCAGTTTACCTCTGGATCTTCATATGTAAAAAGTCATTCCAACCATCTGTTGTTGCCTGTAGTTGCTGGTCTTTGGCAAGGTACTAAAAACTGCTAAATGATTGTACTTCATTAGTTCAGTACCTATCCAGATTAGCCTTAATGATTTAACATTTTTGGACAAAACTATAATTTGGTAACCTTTCCACTCATTAGTAACTTGTAATAGTGAAAGAATTTGTTGTGTCTTTCCTACAGAAAAGCTTATACAGTTTCATCAGGTTTCCTCTGTTCTAAGTTCATTATAATTATAAATAAAGATGAAGGAAGGCCAGAGGTCACAGGTCACTTTCTCAACATAGCATGGGCATACACCCAGGGGATATACCCCTCACTTTTTGACAAAGGTGGATGATCCATACTAAAATCACTCCCCACCCCACCGCCTTCATCTCAAAATGGAGGCAGATAGATTTCATTTTGTGTGTTTGATTGGTCAAAACACTGGTATAATGTGCACTAACATTGATAAGGCCAATCAGTATCGTTTTGGAATAAATACGCCGCCACATTTCAATCACGATAGATGGCCTTAAGTCCCATCAGAATAACTCAAGATTTTTCAGGAAAGGTATTTTGCTTGGTAACTTGTCTTTGTATGTTCTCAATTGCCTCGATATCTTGCTTGTTATAGAATTAGCTCAGTGGTCAAGCATGTCCATCGTATGAACATGGGAGATTCCCCTTTTCAGATGAAAATTATTTTCCCCTCATGTAAATTATGTAACTTCCTGATTTCCATTTACAAGTGCTTTGACCTACGGTTTTTAATCAGCTTATATGCGGTCATTGTATGTGCGAAGATACCAGGCTGCCTTGTGTGCATACCTGTTTGTGCAATGGACATTCTCTTTCTTGTATGGTACTGGATGGTGTCTGGTTTCTTCGATAATCCGTAGCAAAAACAGGCCAGAATTTGTAAGTTTGTCATTAAATATTTCTTAGTGGATGTCCATTTGGGAACCGGATAATTTGTAGATTAATAAGTATAGATTTTGAAAATGAAATTGACTTATTTGGTTTTAAAATTTCTAGAACCTGTACAATTTCTGTGCCATAGCGTTACGCTGTTTCGTCAGAGGCATCATGGGTAATCTTCAAAATGGCCTCTGAGATTTTCCCCTCTTCGGAAAAATAATTTTCTCCATAAGACTGTAAGAGGAGAATCTCCTGAACTTGATGAAAAAGGACTGCAAAAGAAACAAAATGGTGAAGAAAGAAAGCATTCAAAACTCTTATTCCATTTAGAAGATGTTTAAGTTTTAAGCGTTGTCTTATCTGTGAAATGACTAGTGTAGCAAGTCTACAATGGAAATTTGGCGTTTTCATCCTCACATTCTTAACAATTATTGTTAATTTATTTTAAAGAAAGTTTATTGAACTTTTCACTATTTAAACTATTTTTCCTAAAACTTTCTTTGGGTGGTATATTATGAATATCCTTTCTAGATTCAGTTTTATAACTGTTTTGACATATCCCATGGTTTTCAAGCCTCAAAATCTCAGGAAATAACGTGATAAATTACATAAAGATTTTGAAGATTATGAGAAGAAAGTGACATCACAACCAGTCATATTTAGTTGTTTCAACACTACTTTAAATTTGAATATCTGTATAACGGAATAAGATTTTTGAATGTTCTCTTCACCTTTTTGTTCTCTAAGATGACCTTGTTTGACCTCTGTGAATTTTATGGAATTTCTTGGTTTGTACCCCTGCAGTGATATTCAATAACTTTTTATGACTGCAATTCAAAGACTCTATAATTCTGTATTTGTAATTCTAAAACAAAATGTCATTCCTCCATAAAAATGCTATTTCTATAAACAACAATTTTAAGTGACCCTGTTTTCAATGCCGATTCCCTGTTGTCAATTTAAAATCCAAGCCCTATCCAGACAAAATACCCAAGGCAATGGTCCAGAGGTCAGAATTCTATAGTCTTAAAAATTTACAATGAATAGCCTCCTTTCAACTAAAGCAACCTCTTTGCAGCCAGTTTGCATTCACTCTTTATGGTACTCAGTGGCATAGCCAGGATTTCCATATTGGTGGGGTATGTAACAGAAATAAACCGACAGGATACAAAATAAGGCCCCTGCCAGCCTGCCCCTGAATGGGAATAATTTGGAACCGATAAAAATGAAATATTGAGGAATATTGCTAGAGCGATCGCCCCCTCTGCCCACCTTCTGGCTATGCCACTGATGGTAATACTATGTAAGTCAAGTGGTCAAGCTATGTTTGTCTGACAATTGTGGTCAAAAAACTTCAAACTTCAAAGCCTCCCTGAAGATTTTATAAGACTATAGATTTTCACAAATATTTATCCCTAGAGATGAGCCATAAATTTAGTTAATAGGTGCAGTTCACATAAAGTTCACAAGACTATCAGACTAGCACTGACAACATGTATACACAACATGTCACATTTGAGAAACTATGTTTGAGGTATGAAAAACATTATGGGGTCATAATAATGGATGGTCACAGGGGTCAAAAGGCTAATTTGCATACTGAAAGCACTTTAAATCTGAAATGCTTTGCAGGATAACATAATGCTATTTTAAAAAGACATGGGGTTCTTTCAGTAGGCAGGCAGTGGCTTCTTCAATCTCACAATGCTTGAATTTTTTCTCAGTTAAACAGATATGGTTTTAACTTTTAACATCACCTTTTTGGTAAGGAAATATAGCATGATGTGCACAGTTACTCACAAGAAAATTGTCCCTCGGCAGTAGGAGGAGGGAGAGAAGGGACATCTGCACCAAATGATATTTAGGGGACAATTAAAGAAACATTTGTGCCAAATGAATGGGGAGGGGGAATGTTATATCAATTTCAGATCGATTTCATGAACCTGACAAATTTGGCTCAAGCAAATTTTTGTGGGCTCAAAGCATTCTCATGGAGGACAAAGCATTTTCATGGGGGACAAAGCATTCTCGTGGGAGACAAAGCATTATCATGGGAACAAAGCATTGTCATGGGGAACAAAGCATGAAGCATTATCATGGGGGACAAAGCATAAAGCATTATCATTGGGACAAAGCATGAAGCTTTATCATGGGGACAAAGCATTGTCATGGGGGACAAAGCATGAAGCATTATCATGGGGACAAACATTCTCAGGGGGGACAAAGCAATTTTTATGGGGGACAAAGCATTCTCGTGGGAGACAAAGCATTGTCATGGGAACAAAGCATCCTCATGGGGACAAAGCATTGTCATGGGGAACAAAGCATGAAGCATTCTCATGGGGGACAAAACATGAAGCATTATCATGGGGACAAAGCATGAAGCATTATCATGGGGACAAAGCATTGTCATGGGGGACAAAGCATGAAGCATTATCATGGGGGACAAATTATCTCAGGGGAGACGAAGCAATTTTATGGGGGGAAAAGGCATTCTCATGGGGGACAAAGCCATAGCCACACCTAATCTTAATGTCAGTCTGGATGTGTGCTTTTACGTATTGTAATGGGCAAGGCTGCACTGTGAAAATGCAATTAATGCATTTGTCCTCTTCTGGGTTTTACTGGATACAAAATTTAAACAACTGGTTCATTCCCTGATTCTAGCCAAAACACTTCACAGCTCTACTACACTGACACTGAAGTCTGCAGATATCAAACGTTATTATACATTTGGCAGAACAATTTGGAGAACCTGTTGGGCATCAAGTGGTAAGGTTTTGTCACCAATGATAGCTTGACGGAAATGATAGGTGGTCATGGTGCCTTTCTGGTGATAAGGTGTAACAGAGGAAAGCCACATGGTGTGGCCATGTTGATGATCTTCCAGCTAGTACACAGCATGGGAGAGGTCAGCCCAAGTTTCGCTGAGTCGTGAATGTGACTGTGTGGAGTGGAAAAAGTGTGAGCCAATTGAGGCATGCTGCAATGGCACAGGGACAACTGGTGGCAACGTTACCTACTGTCCCACTGAATAGTTACAATCTGAGGGAAAGGTGGCCACAGTCACTTGACTATGCTGAGTGATGATGATGATGAACCATGCACTGAAAAAGCAATTAATTACCGCCACCTTTTCTTGAAATAAGATTCCCTCTTTAATAGAAAAGGGGAAATCCCTTTTTAAAGGAATATTCCCATGGTTTTTCATGAGAAAGAGAACAATATTAGAAACAATTTAGTACAAAAATCATGTTGATATGTTATTCTTACCAGCAGGTATTCAAACTTTAATGCTAACAAAAAATGTCAATAAGCGAATAGGAAAAGGCTTAGTTTGACATCAAAGGAACACATTCTCCCACAAGTTTATGTATTTCATTCAAATCTATCATACTTTTTTATGAGTAAAACCTGCTAGAAAAATAAATTGATGAAAGTTAGGTATTTATATACATTGCCAAATATACCCTACTTCAATCAATAACTTTTAAAAATTTGTTTCTAATCATACAGAAACAGCCAATTAACGTTCAAAGAAATACATAAACATTTGCAATGGAATTGCCTCTATGACATCACCAAAAATTCATCATACTGTACAAAAACTTTAAAATGCAATTGGCAAATCTTTAAAAAACCATATCTCCTGAATGGAATATGATATCAACTTGATATTTATACCAAATTGGCTCTAAAAGTATGTTCTTTCAAATAAAAGTTTACAAAAAACCATGGGAATATTCCTTTAATAGAAGAGAGGAAATCCTTCTTTAATAGAAGAGGGGGATTCCCTCTTAATAGAAAAGGGAAAATTCTTCTAAATAGAAGGAGGAAATCCTTCCTAATAGAAAGGGGAAATCCCTCTTAATAGAAGAGGGGAAATCCCTCTAAATAGAAGACGAAATCCCTCTTTAGTAGAAAAGCGGAAATCCCTCTTTAATAAAAGAGGAAATCCCTCTTAATAGAAGAGAAAAATTCCCTCTTAATAGAAGAGAGGAAATCCCTCTTAATAGAAGATAAAATCCCTCTTTAGTAGAAGAGCGGAAATCCCTCTTATTAGAAGAGGAAATCCCTCTTAATAGAAGAGGGGAATCCCTCTTAATAGAAGAGGGAAAATCCTTTAATAGAAGAGGAAATCCCTCTTAATAGAATAGAGAAAATCCCTCTTTAATAGAATAGGGGAAATCCCTTTTAATAGAAGAGGGGAAATCCCTCTTAATAGAAGAGGAAATCCTCTTAATAGAAGAGGAAATCTCTCTTTAGTAGAACAGCAGAATCCCCCTTTAATAGAAGAGGAAATCCCCCTTAATAGAAGAGGGGAAATCCCTCTTAATAGAAGAGAGAAAATCCCTCCTAACAGAAGAGAGGAAATCCTTTAATAGAAGAGACACAGTCCCTCTTAATAGAAGAAAATCCCTCTAATTTAGATTCTTAATAGAAGATCCTCTTTATTATATTAATGCCTTCTTAATAGAAGAAAATAAATCCCTCTTAATAGAAAAGGGAAAATCCCTCTTTGATAGAAAAGGGAAAATCCCCCTTTAATAGAAGGGGGAAATCCCTCTTTAATAGAAGAGAAAACCCTCGATCTCCTCATTAATGTAATGTTGGTGTAATGTTACACGTATCTTGTTGCCTATTTGTTCCTGTAAACCCTATTTCATTTGAATTGCGTCCACATAAATATCCCCCAGTCCGAAATTTAATCCCATTCCTAAGTTCCCTACTAGCAGTGCTTGATGTAGGCACTAACATCATTGGCTATTTAGCTGTAGCTTATTGCCAATGCCTTGCATCATTTTTTGTGATCATTTGATTAACTTATACCAAATTTGAATTTGATATGCAAAATTAACCTTCAGACTTTCAGTGACATCTGTTCAAATTCATACACCAACTGTCACCCAAAATGAGAAAAAAAAAATTGCAAAGTCGATAACATTTACTCCAAAACATAATTGGAGGAAATATACCCGACTGTAACGAAAACTGATTTGATGCAATATACGGACAGATAACTACTAGCATACTGGAGTAACAAGTCTTGTTTTTTAATCAAGCAAAATCACATGACCATCCACCGATGTACCTCATTTAGAGGATTACTTCAATGGTCAAGCATGTTCATCTTATATGAAAGAGGACTAAAAAAGAAACAAAATGGGGAAGAAAGCATTCAAAAATCTTATTCCGTTAAGGAGATAATCAAGTTTAAAGTTTGGTATTATTTCTGTAGAGACGACTGAAATCAGACTAGTTGTGACGTCACAGCCTCAGATTCCTCAAAGTCTTTATGTATTCTAAATCAAGTTTATTTAATTTTTGTACTATTTAAATGATTTTTCTTCAACTTTCTGAAGGTGGTATATTATAAATATCTTTCCTAGATTCAGTTTTACTACTTTTTGACACATCCCATGGTTTATATCCACAAAATCTGATAGATGGCCTTTAAAGATTTAACAAAAGATAACAGAGTACAAAACAACTTTCTTAAGCAGTGTTTACTTTTGAGAAAACATGAAATTAATCATTTATATTCCAGAGACGAATGCAAGTTTTTATTCAAACATTTTTAAAGTCTGTCTGACGAATGGAGGGCAACTGGAAACTTACATATATTCAGGGGTGTCAGAAAGAACTCGGGAGAGGGGGAGGAGGGGGTATGGGTGCAGAAAATCAACTGAGGGCACTTTTTTGACAGTAATTAAGGCGCACTTTTCATTTTCAAAAAGGGGCCTTTTTGTCAGTTTTCGAAAAAAGTGGGAAATATGCACCTGGCCCCAGTTCCTACACATACAACATATGGTTTAAGCATCATGGCGGGATTTGGGGGACACTAGCCGCCAGCCCCACTTCTTTTCCAATGTATACTTTTTGTGTGGTGATTTCGTGTATCTTAACGTGTGTGTCTTTCCCCCACCAACCCCGCCTATGGATTTAAAAATTAGGGAGCCAGGACCAATGTTGATAATTGCCCATTGGGCGAATAGGTTTAAAGGCCTAGACTTTTGAAAATTATTGGGGACATGCCCTATCCCATCATGAACGGCCCTCATTGTCAGGTCCCCTGGTAAATGATCATGCTTTAATTTGTGTCAAATAAATACTAAAATGTATGTTTCATTTTGTATGTAGATTTGTGGGTGAGTGGATTTTCAAACTTCAAGAATGACCTACAACAATTTCATATAAGTTCCAAAAGGGCATCTCTTGTTCCGGTCTGCCCACAACTTTCAGAAGGGCACCGCCTGCCCACCTTACTCTAGAGCAAGGGGGCAGTCTGGGGGTGTGGCAGTCTCACCTGTGGTTCCGACACAATTACTTCAAACACTGATTGGAGGCAATAAACCAGACTAACGAAGAAGCGATTTGATGCAATACATCAACAGATTACTGGGACTGTGGGAGTAACGAATCTTTTCATTAACCATCCATTGAATGACCAATGTACATCATTTAATAACTTCGTTTTTATATAAAGTGGATGTTTTTGTTTTGTCAGATTCAATTATCTCTATTAAACAACCAGAAAGCTCCTTAATGTCTGAATGTCAACAGCGATCAAGGCTGGTTGCAATTCATAAAGCCATGAAATGAATTGAAGAGAATTAAAGAGTTACTTCAGGGGTCATGCAAGTCTATCTTTAATTAAAGAAGACTTCAAAAGAAACAAAATAATGAAGAAAGCATTCAAAAATCTTATTCCGTTAAGGTGATATTTAAGTTTAAAGTAGTGTAGCCTCAAATTCCTCAAAGTCTTTATGTATTTTATATTTTGTCCTGCGCTTATGTGGTTTTAAACCAAGGGATATGTCACAAAAGTGAGTAAAATCGAATCTAGGAAGGGTGTTTATAATATACCATCGGAAGAAAGTTTGAAGAAAAATAATTTAAATAGTGAACAAATTAAATAAAAAAATTTTAAATACATAAAGACTTTGAGGAATCTGGGCTGTGATGGCACAACTAGTCTGATTTCAGTCGTTTCTACAAAAATGATCCCAAATTTTAAACTTGAATATCTCCTTAACGGAATAAGATTTTTGAATGCTTTCTTCGCCATTTTTTGTTTCTTTTGAAGTCCTCTTTCATGTAAGATGAACATGCTTGACGGCTGAACTAGTCCTTTAATGTTGTTAAATTTCTCCAAATTAGATAAATTCGGATGAGAATTTCTTTTACAATTTGATGATGATAATTGGGGGTATGGTAAAGATTCAAGAAATTATTGTCAAAATTGATTCAACGCTCTCTTTTAAAGAATTTTGACAAAGGACCAGGAAACTACGAGTTGACAGGAAAATATGGAGGTTTGGATGTATAATTCACCCAATTAGCTTAAAAATTGACATATACTGTCAGACTCTAATGACCTGAAATATCACAAGTCTGTAAACCTTCCATTTTGAAACAATTTTTATGGGATTTTGGTTATGCCATAACCATTCAGTTTAAAACAGTTGTCTAATTTGCCAGTCTGAATTATAAATAAAGCAAAGTAAAATGTTTGAATAAATAACTCTTCAACTGCATCTTTTTGTCCTATCAAACTTGTCAGAAGTAAACAAAACCTATTACACCCAGAAAGCTGTGGGTGTCAACAGCAATCAATTTTTGTTATGATTTATATAGCTGAAGCCAAAGAGAAGAACTAAGGCTCTTGTTACATTACTCCAAATAACGTAAACCATAATGCCATATGACAATTTCTTTTACAATTTGATGATAATAATTCATGTAGTAAAGATGTATATAGTACAAGATTCAGAATTATCAGATTATTGTCAGAAAAATTAATCAACTGCGCTCTTTAAAAAAAACATGACCTGATATGTCAAAATTCTGTAAACCTTCCGAATTTTCATGGGATCTTGGTTATGCGGTTATACAGTTTAAAACAAATTACCTAATTTGCCAGACTATATTATAAACAAAAGCAAAGTACAATACATCAACAAATAACTTTTTAACTAGAGATTTTTGTTCTCTCATCAGAAGCAATTAACAGATCAATACCTATTAAACACCCGTAAAGCTCCCAAATATCAACAGCAATTAATTCCATTGCGATTCATAAAGCCAGTCAGGTCAGCCAGTGAAAAGGATAAGAAAAGGCTGTCATTTGAATTCCTCTTAAGTCAGAGTATGATGAAAATTCCTTTACATTTTGACGATGACTGGGGATATGGGAAACTCATCAGAATCAATTATGGCTGTATGGCAGGGGATCAAGAAACAATGGATTTACGTCAGTACGTAGGAAAACAGAGACAGGTCTGTCTGTTCGTATACCTGTATACGTCACTCAATTTGCAAACCTGAAATGAAAAACATCTGTATACCGTAATTTTCAAGCAAGGGATTTTTTGGTTAAAGGGGCACTTAACCCGAAAAGTGGGGATGCAATTTTCCAGAGACTCACAATATTCATCAAAACTTGTTGACTCTCATGGAAAGCTTAAAAACTTCTTTAACACAAATATTTATACCAAATTATCCGAGATTTATATAAAAAAAAATAGCATTTTATAATTTTGGGAGGGAAAACAGGGAGGCAAAACAGGACAATGAATATCCATTCACCAACACAACGTCTTGCTTAAAAGGTTTTTAATCAAGTTTTAAAACATTGGCCACTTTTGTCTCTACCAATGAAAAAAATAACGTATATATAATGAACAACTTTTCACCTTAGGCATAGCTTTTGTCCTATCTGAAGCAATCAAACCCTATAAATGCCCATAAAGCTGCAAGTCAACAGTCAAGCAGTGATGAGAACAAGACCACGCCGTTTATTAATTGTTCCAAATAACCTAGGATCTTTCCTTTTTTTTAAATGATGAGCACAGCTGTTGAGGTGGAAAAAATAGAATGTTCAGATTGGAAAATGAAGATTATGATAACGTTTTGCAGCAAAAATGTATCAGTCAAAAGCAGAGGTTGTGCTTTGAAGGGAATTTCCCCCCTCCACGAGAATGCAGTGCCCTCCCCCCTTCCCCTATCTTTCCCCCAGAAAATTTTGTAAAGTGACATATTTTGACAGATTTATAGGATTCCCCCTTGAGACAAATTTGCCCATCACTTACCGCCCCCAACCCACCCTCCCCCTCCCTTCCCATAACCAAAATCCTGGTGCCGCGACTGGTCAAAAGGGCATCAAATTCTGAGTATGGCAGTTAGTCTTGTCCTATAGTTTCAGGGTTGTAGCTAGCCCAATCTTGTGGGGGGTGGGGGATGTCTCAAATTTTGTGGGGAATGTTGAATGCAGTGTCAACAAAATTAAAAAAATCACCTGTATACTAGAGGTATTTTCCCCCTTCCTTCGCTATAGCCAGTAATACAGTATATAATATTAGAAATTCCTTGCTAAATTTCAGTCACTGCAGATATTTGTTATTGTTAGATGTTGTTTGATGGTATGTATAGATTGAAAAAGTCTTCATCATGATTAACAACTCTCCTTCCATCAGATTAAAAAAACGATGGGTTTACATGTTACAAATTCATAGGCTTTGCCGTTTCACACACCACAAATTTTGACAAATTAATGACCTAAAAACTGAGAAACGTGTTAAACATAAATTTTCAACTGATTTTGATGGGCTTTTCATTTACCTTTAAATGGCTTTTAAAAGATTAATTTGGGGGTCAAGCAAGCGCGCCCATTTGATATGTGAGGAGATTTAAAAGAAACAAATTGGTGAAAAAAAACATTCAAAAATCTTATTCCGTTAAGGAAATATTTAAGTTTAAAGTTTGGTATCATTTGTGTAGAAATGATGACACATCCGCCGGACCGAACATTGGGAGGGGCATACAGGCGTTATCGATAACATCACAAATTTCAACAATCAATAAAGGAAAATTGAAAACCGGAAGTGACGTTATCGGTACAGCAGCGTTCACTTCTGACTTTATTCATGGGACGATACCTTTCCTTTAAACAGTTGTGGCGACCCACCGGGGATTCAACCCAGGACACAGGAGTGGAAATTAACGGAAGCTTTACTGCTATGCATGAAATCTCAGAATTCTAAAATGGTCAAACCTAGAACAATTTAGTTTTCGTCGAGTCTATACTGGTCCATATACCTGAAAAGAATTCACAACAAACACGTAATTATTTTTTTTCGTCAAGAAATGTATAAATAAAAACAAATTAAAAACACATCAGGTTCATTCAGTATACAATTACTCTCCTGTTTGGAAACGTCCTTGAGCAGAAGTTAAAAGGAGCACTTGACTGGAAAGTAAGGGCGTTTTTTTAGGGGGTCTCTCCAAAAATCAAATGCTTATCTAGCACGCAACAGTATAGCAAGTGACCTATGTCATCACGTCGTCTATGGGATATGGAGGCATGAAGTTTATCAATCTGTTGTGGGTAGTATATCTGTGAAATTCGCAAAACTAGCGCGCTCACTTTTCGGTCGTTTGCTTATTTTGAAAAGGAATAATCTATCGAAATCACGCCACAATGTAACGACAGTGGTTTTGACCAACGGCTGAGAGCTATTTTTACCAAACTGACACTCTATCCCAGGTCATTGTGCTTATTACATACTCTTTGATGCGAAGCCTTCAGCTGTTCAGGAAAGGCATTTGCTAATATGAAAGCAAATAAACGTAAACCAATACGTCGGAACGTAACCAATACGCTTATAAATAGGAAGATGAAATATTATTACTGACCTCTACGATGGTCTAGCTGAACTTAAAAGTGAGAGTTGGCCATGCCAGCGTTCAGATTTCACAAGAAGGGTGAAAACTTAAAGTAGGCTGCAGAGAGGCCACATTTCTCGCGAACATCTTCTGGGCAAAAATTTAGTATTCGCAGAGGAAGGAAATAACGTTACTGACCTCAACACATCCTATAGCTGAATACCATAAACGTGAGAATTGGAAAAGCCAGTGTTCAGTTTTCACAAAAATGGTGAGAACCCGGGAGGCCACAATTCCTGAGTACAGGTATTCTTAAGAAAGACACAAATGTTAGTATTCGTTTTTAGTAAAATTTGGCTTGTGCTATATCAGATAATAATTGATCTTGTATTGATGAAATGACATTGGACTCCATGTATCAATATAAGACATCAAGGGAAGGTCCATGTTACCAGTGGTGATGGAGGGGAGGTATGTGGGGTAAGAGACCATGCCAGTGGCCGTAGCCAGCTTCACATATTTTTTTTCTTGGTAAGGAAGGGGGCAAGTGAAATGATTGGGGGAGACAAGCTATTTTCTTATAATTTCTATTCCGCTTTAGCATATTTGCTGAGATGTAACCGAGGTATTACCGTGCTCAGGGCGAATCCAGAGGGAAGTTGCGGGCCATGGGAGCTGCGGGCCATGGCCCCTCCTGAGATTTTTCGGATGATACTTTTTTACCATGAGATAATTCACGGTTTGTGTCAATTTTCGTAATATTTCATTCATTTTGGGGGGAAATCTCTTTCAATCTTTGAAAAATTTCCTTAATTATCATGCAATTTTTGGAAAATTTCCTTCATTTTGGGCAATTGTTTTTGATTTTTGATACTTTACATTTCGGGAATTTTCCTTCAATTTTTGGGAAATGGGCCTATCTTTCAATTTTGGGCAATTTTCTTATTTCTCGTGCAATTTTCTTCAATTTTCGCAAAATTTCGTTTATTTTGGGGTAATTTTAATTCTTTCAATTTTTGGCAATTTCTTTCACTCTCGTGCAATTTTTGGAAAATTTCCTTCATTTGATGATATCCCTTTCAATGTTTGGGAAATTAACTTTCATTCTCACGCAATTTTTGGACAATTTCTTTCATTCAGGGACAATTTTTTTTCTTCGATTTTCGATACATTTTTGGGAAATTTCCTTCATTTTGGGGCACTTTTTTTTCGATCTTTGGTAAGTTTTCTTCAATTTTTGGAAAATTTCGTTTAATGTTTGGGATATTTATTTCAATTTTTGGTACATTTCTTCATTCGTGCAATTTTCGGAAAATTTCCTTCATTTTGGCAGCAAATTTTACCAAAATGTTAAAATTTTCCTTCACTTGTGTTGTTGATATTTTCCCAACTAAGATTTCAACAAAATTATAGGGCTATTACAAATTATTATGCATGTTACAATTTTTTGCTTACATCAGTTTGGGGCAGAAATATCCCCCCCCCCCTCCACCCCCTCTTCCACCCCCGTGGCTACCGACCCACATGGCGTATTCAGCTTTCGATGCCAGGGGGAAAACGGTAATTATCAAAAACAAGGCTGTATCAAGAGGTGTTGAACGCTGGGGTAAGGGGGTGGAGGGGGTGACTTCCTCTGGTAAGATTTCACCTTCCCGAGCATGCTTTCTCCCCGGTTGAGAGGTAAAATCTGTTGTTAATTATTAACATAAAATTGTAAAAGTGAAGGTAAATTTGGTAAAAGTATTGGAAATTTTGGTAAGATTATTGGAAATTTCCCCAAAATGATGAAAATTTCCCGAACATCGAAGAAAATTGCCAAAAAACGAAGGGAATTTGACAATTTCCCAAAAATTACAGAAATTTGGGCAATAATTAACCATATGTATTCATTTTTTACAGTTAATTTTCCGAATATGTAGTATAGCATATTATACACTGGTATATTCCGCTACTCACATTTTGCTTACTGAATTTTGCCAGGGGGGGGGAGCAAGTTGTCTCCCTGCCCCCTCCCCCTCCCATTAAATACACCACTGGTCCATCCAACCATGCCCTTCCCCTCGTCCTTGCCACCTTCAAGTGACTTAAGTTATTTTCAAGAATGAAAAAACAAAGTATGTTAGAATTACAAACCTATCTCTGTAGAAAGTTACGAGTGCAAAACTTTGAATTTGAGAGTTTTGTGTCCCTATTCCATTAAAAAGTCTACAATATGTGTCTGAAATTTCTCAATAATTGTGAAGTATTCACAAGTATCGAGCAATTTCAGGAATTTACTCCAAAAGTAAGTTATCCTACATAACAAACAACTTTTAAATATGATCTAAATTTTATAATTTGACCGTTTAATATTCAGTCCTTATAAATCCAATTAAAAATGCAATGGATATCATTTCCTAGTCCTTCTAACAACCTTGGAATAGTATGAAACCTAACAAGGAAGTAAATGCCATCTTGATGATATCTATTAGTCCGGCTCACGCTCCCACAGGAGATCTCCCAATTTGTAAATTTCTTGTCATTATAACCCACAATGCATCTTTCTAAATTCAAATCTTTCTAAAGAAATACATAACCGTAAACTTAAGTTAAACTAAGTAGGAAAAATGCGTGCGAAATATAGTAATTTTATTAGTGCAGCAGAATGATACAATTATTTTATCCATTTTCACTAGCGCAAATTTAACAATTTATTGGAATAGTTTCTGAAAAGCAGATTTTAACATTTTAGTCACCAGCAAAAGCTAAAAAATTTTAAAAGAAAGCTCCAGAAATATCAATTTCAATATCATTTTCAAAGTAAACAACTTTTGAATAATATAGTTTGAAAAGCAAAATAAAAATTAACGGCTGGAATTTTGTCCCGATCGGTAACGTGAACCTGACTGTTTAAGAATTTATATTTGAAGGGAAAAAACACAATTACTTCCCTCTATCACGTTTCTCTTGATAATAAAAAGCTGTAAAGTATTTAATTGCATTTTCCATTCACTTAAACAGCATGATTTGATATGACAGTCTGATAACACTGAAAATAGTCTGATGTGCTAGAAAGTTGAATGAGGGTTACAAGCAACATTTTTGACAACATTCATACATAGGAGAATACAAAATTGAAATTTAGATCATTTTTTGAGCGGGGAAGGGGTTAACTGCAAAATGAAGGCAAGCAAATGTCAAAGGTACTTCATATTTTCAAAAGTAAACAACAAAAATTCAAAAATATTATAGTGCGTAAAAAGACTTACAACTAAAGAAACTTCCTTCAATTTCACTTTCTTAACAGTTTTAAAAGTATTTAAGCGAAAAATAAACTTTTCTAGCAGTAATTTTGTTCTCCAAAATTCCTTCAGGTGGTCAATTACTTTCTTTACTAGACTGTTTTACTAATTTCTTGACATATCCAATAGTTTCTATGCCACTAAATATCAAGAAAAAATCAAATCAAATAAACAAGCACTGTAAGGAATGTAAGGAAGTGATGTCACAACTAGTGCAGTTGTCTTATCTCAGTTGTTTCTACACAAATGAGCCTGGGACAGAACTTTACACTTGAATATCTCCAGAGATATTCTAATGCTTCCTTCACCATTTTGCTTTTTTAAAGTTTTGTTTTACATAAGCATAAGCGTACGGGCCAAGTGGGTGGGTGAGGGCTGTATGATCCCCCCCCCCCCCCCACACACACACACACATACACCTCCTGGACTTAGGACGAAGCCAATTTCTCGGGAAAAATACTAATATGGATCATCATAAGAAAATGATTTATATGATATCAGAAGCATAAACCAAAGATACTGGAATGGATGGGTGGGTAGATGGGGAAATTCCCCAACTTTTTTGCTCTGTTACAAAATATAATGATACCATTAAAAAAAGATATTGTACAAGAATATTTCATACCTACAAAATGCCAACAATTGCAGGGTTTCTCATGAAAAAATCATGCCCTTACATCACCCTTAGAAAATCGAACATCTCAAGGTCACTGCATCATCTACATGTTCAGCCTCCACCTCTCCCCCTCCCCCTTCCGGGCCCCGCCCACTTGTATAAATGCTCTGCTGTGTCTAACTGACTGTAAGATATATGAGAGAGAGAGAGAGTTGAACCATGGAGCTCTAAGTTTATAGCTCCATGGTTGAACACACAATTACAATGACGGGGTCGTCGCCTGCGTATTCGGTTATGATAGTACAAATGCTATCACGAAACGCTTAATACGACCTAGACGAGAACACAGGTACGATGTACGGACAGACATAACATCGACAACCAAGTCGATGTCCAGTAAGATATATTTGAATGATAAACATTATATAGATAGATATATAGGCCTATATCAAATAGACCTATATAAGAGGGAATCTCGGCTCAGGAAAGTTGCTTGACCTTCACCACTACACGTGATCATAAAAAACCCGTCACTTTCGCGCGGTTATTAACTGGCTTGTCAGGGCATGTTTGCTACTTTGTGTAAACATTTCAACCAACCAGAAACGTTGGATTGTATCTTATTTCTGATCTCCGCAGTATTCACGTTGACATGCTTTTGATTCTTCAATTAATCAAATGAATAAAACGTCTATCACATTCTCACCAAAAACACTCAGAAAAAAGATTTTCAGTGTGAATGGCTCTTCAAAATATACTTTCGAAACATTAATCTTTTTATTTCCCCTAAGACATTCTATTGTGTCTAATATGAACTTAACGTTCCTGACTCATTCATGTCTGATTGATTGAATGTGGGATTATCCTTCAGGGTTTTTTCGAGATAATAATTGTTGGATCTTAACAACTCCCTGGTTGGACCGAGCAAAAATATTTCAGATTATCCTTTTGGAGGATTGTTTGCAGAGAGGTTTATCACTTTGAAAGCAAATCAAATGAAGAAAGAAATACAATATAATTTTGCTATGAGAGAATCGTGTGAGTATGTGATATACCCGTCTTGATATTTTTGATTATATAATAAACAATTTTGTTTTAATGAATTGATAATAAATTCAGATGGCCCTTGTGCAGA
The DNA here is from genome assembly GCA_020152595.1 of Chiridota heheva. Taxonomy (NCBI): domain Eukaryota; kingdom Metazoa; phylum Echinodermata; class Holothuroidea; order Apodida; family Chiridotidae; genus Chiridota; species Chiridota heheva. Next base: position 867,193 of record JAIGNY010001918.1, on the reverse strand, counting down.
TATAGTTATTGGCCATAGATGTAACTATATAATCTTAAGGGCCTAGAGTGCAGTGGGGAATTTGGCATCCAGGCCCTTTAAAAACATATTGTAATGTTATTGCTTTAGGCCACTAAGTCTTAATTCTGCTCGGGGCCTCGAAGTCTAGATTTACCACTAAATCTTAATTTTGCTCAGGCCCCTAAGCTCTTAAGCAAGCAGTGGCGTAGCCAGAAGGGGAAATGGGGGGGGGGGGAGCGACCCCTCCCCCAATATTTTATTCGGTCGGTTCAGATTTTAATCCGTCGGTTTAGATTGGTGCCGTCGGTTCAACAAGCTTTGACATTCCAGGGCAGAAGTGCACTTTCTCAGAAAAATGGTTCTTCGGTTATATTAAACATTTGTGCGATTGTGTATTTAGATACATGAAGTAAGACAGAGAGGGGGAGGGGAGAGAGGGGGAGGTGGATGTCGGAGTACACGTGATACAGAACAGGCTCGTTTTCAGAGTTTGACAACATTTACGTAAGTTTGTAGTAAATTATTGAAAACTTTCTTTTAGACAACCCATATTTTTCAAAGAGTGACCATAAACCTAATCATGTACAAACGTAAACAATAAAACATTTTCACATTAGGTGTTTTCATGATTTATGTTTTGTATATGGTGTATCATACATAGTTCTCTTTGACATGAATTTTGAAATGTATAATACACCTTCTGACTATGCGTTGTGACATACGTTTTTACCGTTGAAATGTCAATTTACCAGGACTTCGCCCCTGGACCCCACGCCGACAAGTCCAGCGCTTTACGCTCCAAGTGACACATTCGGTGTCATCTTAACTACGCCACTAAATATCATGCCGGTTTAATTCAATTACCCCCCCCCCCTCCCCTCCCCATATAAAAATCCCGGATACACCACTGCCAGCCAACATGAGCAGTAAGGCACCATGCGGGTTTCACTCGGCTGAACTGGGCAGGGGCTTGCCCAATCGGGCCCCATGTGGATTAAGCGGCTGTTTAATTCAAGGTTTACATATGGGCTACTCCCACTGGGTCCCATGTGGGCCCAGATTGGGCAAGCCCAAAATCTACTTGGCCCCATATTGGTTTCGCATGGGCCTTTACTAGTAAGCCCACTTCAGCAGCCTGGCCAAAACTGACTGGGCCCCACAATGGCTTCCAAATAGCAGCCCACTTGGGGCCATGCAGGGTCTAACTGTACTAGATTTTATTTGTTCATGCCACGGTTTCTCTTCCCTACTGCAGATCTATGCTTTTCCTGGGCAGGGTAATACTTTCTAGGGGAGTGGGAAAGAGAACCTTATTTCCTTTTTCCTCTCCCTCGTTTTCCTTCTGGGTGCCTAAAACATTTCTTGGCCCATTTGTGCCACGGACCACTATATTTTTCATTCTGCCCTTCACCTCATGCTGTCATGAGAATTAACCTACAACTGTTCAGGTGACTGCAGTGTGACCAAAACAACAATAATTCTTGATGGACAACCAGGGGGTGTAGTCAGCCTTTCGGATCCCAGGAGAAAATTCCAGTTGGAACCAGCTAAGATTCCCAACTGGCTCCAGCTGGGAAGTGTGTTTTCCAACTGGAAATGGTATTTTCCAGCTGGGAATTATAATTTCCATCTGGAAATTATGTATTCCAACTGGAAAAAAATATTAATCTCTTAATAACGTGATGGGCGGAGTCACATTTATTGACACCAAGAAATGTTCATGCAGAAATAGAGATTGATAACTGCTTTATATTTTTTATTTTGATAATTTGTATGATTAGTCTAGTGTCTAATTTTACCTAATCTTTGTGGTTCCATTCCTTTAACATTTTGATTCATCATTTATGCCAATTTTTTTCTTTTTTCTGAATGAAATTAAGGAAATAAACCAATACAAAGATAGATCATACTCTTACTAATAATTTACAATTTGTGTCATTCAGTTGAGACTGATTTGCAAGAGGCAGTTTGGACAAATTAAAGTCCTTCATAAAGCTGGTTCACCAATGTCACATATTGAAGGACGTTGGCTTTTCATGCGAACATTTTTTCAACGTCTCTTTGGAAATTTTTAATTGCACGGTAGGGTAAAAGCATACTCAGTATAATTGGAAACTTCTATTTTTAGCTGGAAGGAATTGTGCCAAATTCCAGAGTAAAAATTACCAACTAAAACCATCTGGGAATTGTGCCAAATTCCAGAGTAAAAATTAATAGTTGAAACCAACTGGGAATTGTGCCAAATTACAGAGTGAAACAGCTGGATAATTCCCAGCTGGAATTTTCTCCTGAGATGTAGTAAGAGGGGAGGGGGTGCCTAGAGAATTGGACCTTTTCGCATATTTCCTTGACCTTTTTACCATTACCATTTTTTTTTTTTTTTGTCGAACTTGTCGACCCCCCAACCCATGGCTACACCTAGTACTCCGGCCCCGTAGTTGACCGTCGGACTGATGCCAGCCGTATTAGTACGACTGCCGCTAGTGATGGCTGGCTATCCTCGTACGCCAATCCCAATGTCAACCGTACTGAGGGATGTGTGTAATAACTAGGTTACACAGCCTACACCCATGACAACCTAATGACACATAAATATCATTAAATTTCATGGACATTTGTTATTGTTTTGCTTTTGGACGTTGACCGATGACTGTCAGCAGTCTCAGCGTCATCGTCGGCAGTCTCAGCGTCATCCGTACAGCCGTGGATGTGTTTTGTAACTTGTATTGTTGCTCCTTTCAACTTATTGACATTTGGCACTGATAAGTTACCTATTTCTCAGAAACTTTTACGCAAGTTGAAAATAGGTAAGGTTCATGATCTTTACATTGGCACTTGCGTGAAAACTGGTTTTGTTTATGAAAGAAAACGCTACACAAATACAAGATTACCTGTTGATTCTCTGTACAGTTCCCAAGGTAAGTTAGCGTACGTCGCTCGACTTACATTCGCTAGACCGGTCGCGACGTCGACGACGTCTGACCAGTAACAAAACCCCTATTTATACAAACAACAAGATATGAACTCTGACCTGGAACTTCGTGACATTAGACTGCATAGTAATCGCGCGCCGATGGAGTGACAACAAAGCGATCAGCTGTGTTTGTTTACATGCCATACGTACCGCACATTGAACGTATACGAACTTGCTCACGTGTATTGCGCAAAGCTTTGTTTTCACTCCGGAAAAAGACGTCATCTCCCAGATGTAACGTGCCACCAACCAAGTGAATATGCTCATGCTGTCATGCTTTAATGCATTTATTTCAATACACTATTGTAATTGGTTGAAAATTTTGCACGGCACGAAAATTGTTTTCACTCAATGAAACTCACCAAGCAAGAGGAATCTGGAATTAAAGCAGGTCTCAAGACGTAAAGGATGTGGTGGACATTTTGGTTCTTAAATGTTACTATCGTGAAGAAGCCTGTACTAGGCTAGTCAGATAAACATCTGACCGTAGTATTCGCTATAGCCATTACATGAATGCGAATACTCTGTATTGCATGTAGCCTAGTGTGTACAAAGGGAGATGTTATCTGACACTAGTACTAGGCCAACTACCACACGTTTGCGCGGGGAAGTGTTCCTTGGGCAAAATGAAAAAAGTAAGTAAACTCAACATACGTATACACATACACAACAGTATGATTGTATTGTACTTGGCATACAGTTGCTTATATAATCTAGAGGTTAGAGCACGTATATAACAGCTGATATCTAGTTGGATGTTCAATAAAGATGGGAAATGGGTAAAATTTCCCTATACTTTCTTTCATATTATCATTTAGAAATATGACCATATTTATCAACAAGTAAAAACCACAAAAGGATATCAGCATAATTTGTTTGTAAATTGCAATTTTCATATTATATATTTTGATCATGAAAAATTAGGTAAAACTTTGCAAGAGGCAAAATTGTCCTTATCCTCTCAAAAGTTTTAGAGTGGTACGCCTAAGAGTACAACAGAAAACTTGTGTGTGGCATTGTCAAATTGATCCACTTATCAGGGGTGGACCCAGACTTTTCAAAAGGAGGGGGGAGGGGGGCGGGGGTCCATTAATCAGCAAAAAAAGGTAAATTAAGAAGGTACATACATTTTCTAACAGGTCAGGATTCTATGCATGAGTGATGACAGTGTAATTTTTCTTGAACAATGTATATAGTGAACTATTTTGACACAATTGTAGCCCTTCAGCAATTTTTTTCTCTCAGCAAGTTAGCAACCCCCTCATTCCGAATTTAATTTGACTCACGCCCTTACATCAGTGATTTTCTACATGTAAAAAATCAGAACATCTCAAGGTCACCAAATTGTCACGCATCACAGCCCTCACACCTCATATATGTACACTACAATAATACATGTAACTGTCCGTACGTACGCACATATGGACTTAAATTCGGGAAATGAAATATAGTACACGTAAATTGAATGGGCTTTTTTAATTTTAATCTCAGGGATCTGCAATGTTTTCAAAGTGCAGTGTCGTGTTGTAACGGCGGGTATTGACGTGTGTTTCAAGAATTGTGCCACTTAAAATGTGAAAACAGCACTTGATAAGAGAAAACCTTGGCAGAAAATATAAATAGCAATTACCAAATTGCTTGCAGAGTTAATTAGAAGTGGTATGTATGAAGATGATGAATGCTAAACATACAATTGCACTTTTATAGTTCTATGCTTTA
>JAIGNY010001918.1:845000-857500 GCA_020152595.1 Chiridota heheva | reverse complement strand
CATGTATAAGACAGGTAATCGACAATCATGCACCTGAAAATGTAAAAACATTGGTAACTCGTCCAAAAATACCCTGGTACAATGATCAGATCAAGGATCTAAAAGAGAGAAACGCAAAGCGGAAAAGATTTGGCGCTATTCAAAATCTAATGTTAGCTGGATTACTTACAAAGAAAAACGTGACATCTACACAACTGAGTTGAATAATGCCAGACATCAATTCTACTCTAATGCTATTGCTGAAACAAATGGTGATCAAAAGAAACTTTTTAGAATCATGGATACTCTGCTTGATCGAAAGCCCATCACCCCACTACCTCCTCACAATGATGCTTCTCATCTTGCCTCAAAATTTGGCGAGTTCTTTGTTGCAAAAATTGCCAAAATTAGACATGAGCTGGATAGAGAGGTTGTGATCACACCCTTTGAGTTCTGGAGAAATGTTCCCATATGGACTTCATTTCAGCTCTTGACAGAGGAGGATGTACAAAATCTGATACTAAAAGCAAAATCTACTCAGTGCATCCTCGACCCACTACCCACTTGGTTATTAAAGGAGAATATCAATGTTTTCCTTCCAACTCTTACTAAACTGGTTAATCTTTCTTTGCAACAAGGGAAATTCCTAAGCAATGGAAAGAAGCCGTAGTAAAACCATTACTGAAAAAACAAGGGCTTGATGTAACATATAATAACTATCGACCAGTAAGCAATCTTAGTTTCTTGTCTAAAATAGTTGAGCGTGCTGTTGTTGAACAAATGATTAAGCATAGTCAGCAGCATGACTTATTACCTTCCTGTCAATCAGGGTTTCGCCCATTCCATAGCACAGAAACTGCTTTAGCTAAAATTCAGTCAGACATACTGCTGCAACTAGACAAACAAAAATGTGTCATTCTAGTACTCCTTGATCTAAGTGCGGCATTCGACACAATTGATCATGGTATGCTTCTCAAAACTTTAAATAAGCGTTTTGGCATTGATGGAACCATCTTAGATTGGTTTGAATCCTATTTAGTTCAAAGGAAACAAAAAATCCTTATCAGCAATGCTGAATCAAGGGCATTTGATGTAGAATTTGGTGTGCCTCAGGGCTCTTGTTGTGGACCCCTCTTATTCACATGGTATGCATCTTCTATTTTTGATGCTTTGATAGCCGTTTCTCCCAGTATTCATGGTTATGCTGATGACCACAGCTTATACATGTCGTTCAATGCTAATGATCCATCAAATGTGATCTCAGTCATAGCTGAAATTGAAGGTTGTTTGAAAATAGTGAAAGATTGGATGATTTACAACAAATTAAAAATGAATGATTCAAAAAGTGAAGTCATTATTTTTGGGTCCAATTACCAACTAAAAAATTAAATATTGGCAGTATTGCTATTGGTAACGACAGTGTAAAATTATCTTCCACTGTCAAATATTTGGGCGCTTGGTTAGATCAAGGTATGACAATGGCTGACCATGTCAATCACAAATGCAAAACAGCATTTTACCATTTATTTAACATTAGAAGGTGCATGAAGTTTCTGGACAGAAGCTCTGCAATATCACTTGTAAATGTACTTGTGCATAGCTGCATAGATTATTGCAATATCCTCCTTGCAGGGTGCCAGGTGTTACAGTGAAAAAGTTGCAGCGTGTTCAGAATTATGCTGCAAGGCTCGTCACAAGAAGCAACCGTTTCACTCCATCACTTTATCTACTGCAAAATCTTCATTGGCTACCTGTCTCATATAGAATTAAATTTAAAATTTTAATACTCATTTTTAAATCCCTTCATAACATGGCCCCATTATATCTGACCGAAATGTTTCATTATAAACAAACTAGTTACCGCCTTCGCTCTCAAAACCACCTCATCCTTTATGTTCCAAAAAGTAAACTTACATATGGCGATCGCTCTTTGCAAATATTTGGCCCAAAACTTTGGAATGACTTACCTCTTTCAATCAAATCTGCTCCATCCCTTAAACAATTCCATACCTTGCTTAAGACTCACTTATTTAATTGTGCTTTCAAGTCCTCTTCATAATTTTCTTGTTCTTTGTTTTCTTTATATTTCATGCTTATCTTATTTACACATTTGTATTTATTTTCTTTATATGCATATTTTGTAAGGCGCATTAGAATAAGTTATTTAGATAATGCGCCATATAAGTGTAATAAACTTAAACTTAAACTTAATAAGGCCTCTACAATTCCAAAACTTTATAACATAAATATAAGTGGAGGAAGCCTGAGAAAGCAAATGCATGGACAAGCAGGCTAACGTTACAAGAAAACAACAACTAAAGAAAATATGAAACGATTAATAACAAAAGTTGAATGTAATTATGAATTTGAAATATTTGTTTTTGACATAGTTGCTAGTTATAAATTGCAATGGATGCATGAAAAGTTGCAATTTTTTAGATACTTCCCCAAGAAAATATACAGAAAAATTAAAAACTATATGTCTCCCAAGAGGTGTGGGGAAGAGTGCCCCACTTATTTTCTGGTCAAAAATCCAAATATATAAATAAAACATGATAATAAAAAAATTGTAGCAGTAAAATTCCCCAAATTACAGGGATTTACCCCTGGTTCCAAGTGTTCGCTATAGCGCCTTCAGTATAAGTTAAGTACCATCCACATGCTCAGCCATTGATGGTTGTAAGACGTTTTATTTGGAGAGGCAAAATATGATTGGATGGGGGGGGAGGGGGGGGGGGTACGAACATCTTTTTCACTACACATACAATTTAACATAACAAAAACAAACAATGATTAACAAATATTTTGGGGAAAGTACACCCTTTCCCCTATGGGAAGCCGTTCACGCGTCTCAGCTCCCCCTCCTTTCCAATAATCAAAATAGATTTACTGTCACTGTGTTTAACATAAGTTTCAGGAAAAGGTAACAATGCTTTTGTCTTCATCAAGTAGACCAAGACATTGAAGTCAAATTCTTTAGCATTCAATATGACTGATGAAGAAATTGACATGTCACAGCTAACTTAAGCTAAGGTTCACCAAACATTACAGATAACGCATTTCCTGTTTGCCATAATTCCAGTCTAACAGTCTCTACCAACAATTTAATCTGTCATCATTCCTTCTCACAAGTCACAACAACTTGTCTACCTACACATGAGTATTTCCATCATGAGTATTTCCATCCATGGAGGTACCACTTGAGATGCTTTTGACTTCTTCACGTTATCTGTTCCATCTTCCATCATCCATAGCCGCGCTCTCACTTATCTCTGGATTATAATCCCGACGAGAAAGCAACTCAACAATTGCAGCAAAAACAATGCCATATGTTCTCACTTGGGTGCGAGCTCGCAATTAGACAGATCGCGGGACATAAGTGAACCGGAAGTCAAACATTCAAAAGGTCAGTCATTTAAAGTCTGAGAAATCAAAGTGAGCAGGCTAACTGTACGCGCAAAATAAACAAGTTATAACAGGATATTGCGTAACTAATGTGATCGCAGGACATTGATCTACATTCACATACACTTCTGCGAATTCATCGGTGGATCATGATCCAACCCTTGACTAGAATCAAGATTAAGTGATTGCGATCAGATTTGGTGAGTCCATGTTTACTCATTCACCGACAAGCTCTCGCCACTTCCAACGGTTCTCTGGCGCTCTCTGGAATGTTCTCTGGTGAGCGTCCTCGAAGTAAAGAATCGGCGGATTGTGATCGCATGCAGTGGGTCTGCTCGCGAGCTTGCGTACTCGAGTGAGAACACGGGTCGTTTTTTTTTTCCTTCCGTGACGAAAGTCGGCTTCAATCGTTGTAATGAGTCCCTGGAGAACTGGCCTTGATCTAAAAAGGAAAGATTAAATTGCAGTTACTGTAATTTATGTAGATGTATCGATGCCGTTCAGCAAGTTGATTGACAGTTTTATCGTGAAGACCATCTTTTTGTCTTAAAGGAAACCTCTAAGACACTTCAATAGGTTTGGATGGTAATTTTGTTTCTTAATTTTGATTATCAGGGTGACAATCTGGTTGTGCTTGTTGTAGGAGCCATTGATGCATTTAATATGATTACTCTTTGACATTTACAAAATTGTCTTATAAATGTAAAACATCCAGGTCAAAACAACATATATTTTGTTGTTTGGTTTTCCGCATACCATAGCTGATTTTCTATTTATTTTTTCATCACACTCGCTAAATATCATAATGCAAATTGCATTTTCATTTTGCTTGATGCTTACATGTATATATTGTATGAAATAATAATGGAAACTCTATCAAAAGTACCCTTTGTTCAAATTTAGAAGGGAAAACAGTATAAGACATATAGTTAAAGAATTACATTAAAGATTTGGAGCTTGTCTTCTAACTTTTCCATACATTTTCGCACAATTTAAAGACTATATTTTGTTCAGAATTTAAAACTTCTTCTGTTGATTTGAATATTACGTCACTATCTTTCCATATACCTTCAAGTTTTGAGTGTTGCTGCATGTGCATTAGCATAATCATGCTAAATGTGGATTAGCATAATCATTTGGGGCTGAGTGAGAGAAGAATGGGTGATGTGTTTTTGTTTTTTTGTAATACAACGACAATTTTTTGTTGTTGTCCATATTCTTATTAGATAGACACAAGATGGACATTGTTTGAACGCCCCCCCCCCCATCCCATTGATCAGCTATTGCTGAATGTGGTTTACTCCTGACCCCCCTGATCAGCTAATGCTAAATGTAGTTTACTCCTGACCCCCTCCCCCTTGATCAGCTAATGCTGAATGTGGTTTACTCCTGACCCTCCCCCTTGATCAGCCAATGCTGAATATAGCTTACTCCTGACCCCCTTCACTCCTCTTGATTTGCTAATGCTGAATTCGGTTTACTCTTTACTCCTGACCTCCCCTCTTGATCAGCTAATGTTGAATGTGGTTTACTCCTGACCCCCTCTCTCTCTCTCTCTCTTGATCAGCTTATGCTGAATGTGGTTCACTACTCCAAAAAGTCTCACACCCTCCCACTGTATAAAAGAGAGAAAAAAAAACTCAACAGTCCAGTCATGGAACCACATTAATTCTCACATTCACCACATCTACCAAGCAGCAGCTTTCATACATCTTTGTTTACTTTTTTTTTCAATTTCACCCTTTTTGCATTTTCGTTAACCTTAAAAATGATATCAATGTTATGAATGTCGTTAAGTACATTACTCACGTTCCAATCAACATTTTTGTTCCGGAGTCTGCAAAGCGTTTGATTAGGTGAATGTGAAAAAAAATGGTTAATTGGATCATTCTTACCGATAAATGTCAGGTCTGTTTACTAGAACGCACACATGTTGTTCCATGAAATAGGCCATAAAATTACGTTATATTTTGTTGACATGTATTTCGATTTTGATAAAGATCACAAGTATGAATCAAGACACTTAAGCTTATGCACCTCTTAGAAATGAACCAAGTGACTTACTTGCATGTTTGCAAAAATGTGTATATGAGAGTTGTGGATTCTTCATAGCATCAGCGTTCTTGTAAAGTATACTTGAGTTTCAAGTTCCAATTTCAAGTTTAAATCACACAAAATAATTAGAAGTATCTGACACAGATACGATAAAGACCTTGGTTGCAGAAAAAACAATTATGCCAAAGGAGTAAAACTGTATATATAAGGAGGGTCCCCTTGGTACACTGGTATACTCAGAGGGTTGACAAGGTCTTGTCAAGTAGAGACACCCAAAAGAGGTTTAAAGAGGCGAAATCGTCATATGTGCACAATATTTATAATTCCTTTCAAATTTGTTGATTGGTTTAAATTTTGCTGCGCGATTCGTTGTCTCGTATTGCAAGGTATATAGTTATTTAAAACGCTTTAAAGGTCATTACACGGGTTAGCCTAGTTGGTTACGGTGATCGGAAGCAATTTTTTTCTCAAATCAACACTTGTGAGTTCAAGCCCCGGTAGAATCGTTTATTGCGACTTTTACTTTCATCTTTTTCTTTAGTTTTCTCAATAATTTTCATTTGGTGTTATTGTAGTATTATAATACTAATATTTCACTTTCGCTTTCTGACAAACGCATTAAAAAAAAAAAATGTTTCTCGTCACAGTAACGTAATGCTCTGTATATGTGACTCGGCACACACAACGCACATGCTAGTGTCTGGCTGTACAAATCATGGACTTCTCTTCTAACTCCATTTACAAACAGACAGTGGATCGGATCTTGCGTCCACAACCGGAAGTAACGTCAAAATATCGCATTCCCAATTTTACCGTATTTGAATGAGACGAGCCTCCCTCTTTAAGTTAACAAAGGTAAAATAAAGTATGAAGCGCATACTAGCTGCCGCAGTGAAGGTTAAGCTCCATTTAGATATACATGCAACCCATAAAACATTTGTTTTAACACATAAAACAAATAAATAAAGTATCACGAAATGTTTATATAATATAATAGTACTTCGTGAGTATTATCTTAATTTTTTTTACTCAAATAATCTAAAACATATTACCCCTGCTAAAATGCTAAAGCCCTGATAGCAATGTTTTGAACTTTGACCATGCTTTGGAAAGCTCGTCAGTCAATTTTTACGCAAAGAAAAATAGTCAATTTAAATGCTTCGATAAATGTAACTAAAATCACCGTAAAAACAGTTTTTGAGGACATGGATGAGACTTTAACCATCATGCATAGTCGACGAAAAAAGAAAGGTAAAATGTTTTCGTTTTCATAAAGAACTGAAAAGTGAGATTTTCATATGTTTTAACACAGTGTTTCAAACGGCGCAGCAGGATATAGGGTAAACGTCCGGAATTTCGGCTCTTTAACCGAACTTCTTGTCACGTGACTTACGTCACGTGGTTTAACCACCGATCGCACCTCGTATCTTATAGATCCACTTACTGTACTAATACTTGGTCAGTCCCAACTAATCAGGTGATCATCTCTACATATATCGGACCGCAATTTTGGCTCTCAGTCCGTAATTTCGGCAAATTGCGAACGAAATTTCGGGAGAAGTCTAAAGCTTAGTAAAGCACCATTATATAGTTTCATTCTTTTCTTTCAAGAAGACAAAATAATGAAATTGCCCACATCAATCTGCTTTTAAATAAAATTTAAAAAAACTTATCTCATGCCTAAGGCCTACATGTAGGTCCTATGAACAAACAGAAAAACAAGCCCAACTTAAGTTGCTGTGAGGGGCATATCAAATAAGTTTTATGATGTACTTCATTCTTCAGGGTAATATAACGGCTAACTAGTATATTAATTTATTGTCCTTACTTTATTTCAGCTTTAAAAGTATAACAAATGTTAGTAGTTGAAGTTCCAGACATTCCTTGTATAGATATCAGTTTCCGATGGCAGACCAGGATTCAATGCGAGACGCATGATTTGTAACTTGGCTACTTCTGTTTTCACCATGGTGGTCACATTTATTACCTGCTGAATTGAATAATGTTTTTTTATTTATTTCATAATCCAATGACCAAAAGTTTTTTTGATATATCTCCATATTTATCAATATATTAGTGCGTTTGCAGAGTACTATTATCATCAATCATGTAATATGACCGATGTTTTATACAATTGAATTACCATTGTTTAATCAGTTAATGGATAAAAATCAAATTCAATTTAAATCAATTATTTTCCCTTTCCTTTTTACAGCTCACAAGACCAGTCAAGAAAAGAAAAAAAATGATCATCTGTCAAGCTCTCATTATTAGCAAGATTGGTGCAACCATTGGCTGCAATCACAATCAATCCAGATTTCTGTGTCATCATCATAAATGTTCTTGCACTAAGCCTACATATTTCAATTAATTTTCACCCTTTTCTCCACAACATTCTTACCTTCTTGAACTCTCTTTCTTTTTTTTTATTTTCTGCTTCTCTTTACTTTTGTTTTTGGTTCAGGTAGTCCCTATATACTGTACCTGTTCCCAGTAGCTTTTGGTTAACCTTGCTCTTCCAAGAATAGGGCTTTGTAGAAAGAGGAGCACTAGAATACCTGAGATACCGTAGAAATACTGACCAAGTCCCGTTTTTGCTCGGCATTTCCTGTTATTAAGGGGGTCATAGATAATGGTGCAGACCAAAGGTGTTCCTAGCGTTATGGCAACCTATATACTTAAGACAATTATATACATATACATGTATATATATATATATATATATATATATATATATATATATATATATATATATATATATATATATATATATATATATATATATATATATGTATATATATATATATATATATATATATATATATATATGTATATATATATATATATATATATATATATATATATATATTATATATATATATATATATATATATATATATATATATATATATACATATATACATATACATATATATAGCCTATATAATATATGTATATATATATATATATATATATATATATATATACATATATATATATATATATATATATATATAGCCTATATATATGTATATATATATATATATATATATATATATATATATATATATATATATATATATATATATATATATATATATATATATATATATATATATATATATATATATATATATAGATATATATATATATATATATATATATTTATATATATATATATATATATATATATATATATATATATATATATATATATATATATATATATATATATATATATATATATATATATATATATATATATATATATATATATATATATATGTATGTATGTATTAAGTATATAAGTTGCCATAATGCTACTTGCTAGGAACACCTGTGGTGTTGACGAGCTACAACTTGACGGTAATGTAGTTGTAGAGGATCCACAACTTACGGCAACTGGTGAGGGAATAGGGGCAGAACATGTGTGTAATGCAGCGGAGCCACTTGTACAGGGAATATAAAAAGATGATGCAAGTGTACCTATCAGGAGTTGCAAAAAGTTTTTTTTTTTTTTCTTAAACAGAAAAAGTGGGATCTTTGGATGCAGGTAGGCTACCGGTAGGGCTTTAGTACCCTCGGATGGCCAGCCAGCAGTAAACGGCAGCCATGCACTAACAAGGCTGACATCAGTCCGATGGTACTACGGTGAGTATAGCTGTAACCCAGGGGAGTAGGAAAGGTGAAATCACAGGGGCGGGAAAAGATCCCCCCAAATTGCCCTGTTATATTCTGTCAAATTCCGAAAATATGTTGTCCCTTTCAAATGCAAATATTCTCCCAAATTTGAATTTCCATTCTGTGTATGATATGTATTATATCCTGAAATATATGGTGTATGTATTGGAATACACTTTCTTTTATTCTTTTTTTTTACACAACTAAGATCATAGTGACTCTGCCAGCCATGGACCTGTAGATCAATATTAAGACTGGTTCAGTTTCCAGGGAGTCACTTATCTACTAACTGTTAAATAGCTATAGGTCCGTCAATATTACGAGCGGAAACAATTGAAGAAAACTAGCAATTTTTTCTATAAGAGGCCACCGAAAAAAAGACATTTAAGTCCGTTAAATTGCATTTATGCAAAAATTATAAACAAAATTATTGTCAAAATATATGGGGGGTGGGGTATAGGTCAATGTCTACTTGTTCCCTGTTTATTAATACCCGGAGTCCAAGGGATCCTTGATGATAGCAATTGCTGCATCAGGCTCTTAACAAAGCCTAGCGAGTAAACAGGTGTTCAAATAAAAGTGCAACAACTAAACGTCAAATGGAAGCATTTGTTGGAAAGTTCACTGCACTTTGGTAGTCATTTAGAAACTTATATCTGCTTTCATCGCAAGAAACGACCCAGTCTAGCTGAGACCTAATTGGAACACGATCTTCTGCAAAATGTGGTAACAGTAGGATGTCCACTCTAATGGTTATGTTATACCAAAGAGCTTGGTTATACGATCTCCGATATTCCAATATTTCGTCCAAAATCAGAATTATAGCTGTTTCTCAAATAGTTACATTTTTCTTTGTTGAAAATCATTTTCATTCAAACTTTTTTTTTCTTCTTCTTGAAAGTAAACAATGTCGTAGCAAATTTTCAAGTGAAATTTACGGCACCAGGCTTGTCAGATTTTATCTTTGATAGACGTCACGGCGCAAATTCGTCTCATGACGGCTTAGACCCGTCATGAATAATGACACGACTGTTGTTATTTTACATGTGTCAAGGAACAAGGTTGCAGTAAATGTTTAATTAAGCTTCATTGTGGTATGCTGAGACAATTTTCATTGTAAAGGCGTCTGACAAAAGTTCAAATTGTTGATGTATATGGGATTTAACATCTTGGCCTTCAAACTTTTTGACATTTTCAGGTGTATAATCAGAGTTAAAACAAAAGGTTGGATCACCCCTACCATGGTCCAAAATCAGATCAGCTGTTTCCTCAAATCATTTAATTTTTCTTTGCTGAAAGTCAATGAATGTAGCAAATCTTCAAGTGAAATTCATCAGTGGCCGATTTGTTCTTTGATATGGCATCATATTCTTCTTATGACGGCTTATAGATCCATTGTGAAGAATGACGTGACTGTTGGCATTCGATCTGACTTTTACATGTATCAAGAAACAGGTTGCATGCATCGTCATTGTGTAGAGGTGAATGCTGAGACATGATGGGAGATACTGCGGCATCTGCAGACTGGCATGTGTCACATAAGTTTTTAAATTGTTGCATGTGTACGGGACTTAATGGCTTGTCCTTCAAACTGTTTGGCATTTTTAGGTAAGCACCCCTGCTTAGCGAACTGGCGAAAGCTAGGCGAAAAGGTCCATGTTTATGCATCATGTGTATCGTAGGCAACAGGATGCGAGAGACAGTGACACAAGTTTGCCTTAGAAATTAATCTGGTATTAAAATCCCAGGGGGGGGGGCACTTCAAACTAAAAGCGGTAGGGGTGTGCATCCTACCATCCGAAAAACATGCCCCGCAGTATGACATAGTTTTTGTTAACTACAGCTATGAAAGAAGTCAATTCGAATATCTGTATGAATACAACCTTATATTTTGGGACCTGCACTACGAAAATCATTTTTTGAAAAGAAGATATATATATATATAATATACATATATATATATATATATATATATATATATATATATATATATATATATATATATATATATATATATATATATATATATATATATATATATATATATATATATATATATATATATATATATATATATATATATATATATATATATATATATATATATATATATATATATATATATATATATATATATATATATATATATATATATATATATATATATATATATATATATATATATAAATATATATATATATATATATATATATATATATATATATATATATATATATATATATATATATATATAATATATATATATATATATAAAGACGACAGGTCAATTTGCTGCAAACCAATTTAAGTGCTGCTTCTTCATGACGTCATCAACGTATATATATATATATATATATATATATATATATATATATATATATATATATATATATATATATATATATATATATATGTATATATATATATATGTATTATATATATATATATCTTTTTTAGTAACAAAAGAAAACAAGACACGTACCTTCACCACGAAAATGATGCAAAAAGAGCACCTGCTCGGGCGGCACATGTATTTATACCTCACATATGGAAGTGCCCCCTCGGGATCAAAATTTGCCCAAATTGTTGGTGTGGGTATCTTTGCCCTGACCTCTTGAAGATCATATTGTCAAATATCGAACGTTTTGGTCCATAATTAAAGATTGTTGATCCGTCATACATGAAGATTTTTTTCCCTTTAGTGGAGACAGTCAGAATTGCCAAGGGCATCTAGACAGCCAATTCCACACACCGCGTACAAATCACCTTTCTCTGACCTGAGCAAGAACACACACGCAATCCAATCACCAAGCGGTCATTTATCGCTTTTTGCATGAGTGCATTTTCAGTTGAGAGCTTTATGTTACCACCATACACAACACAGTATAGCTTTGTGTATTGTCTTTATTATTAATAACTTGCAAGTTTTAACAAGGAACTACACATCGTATAACTTGTATTCTGTTTTTAATGCACGCATCAAGGATTTATCTGTCGTGACCCTCAGGACGCGACAGGTCTAGTATTGTAAACTCCATGCTCAAAACCGCCGTCTTTTAATTGAGAACTATAATTTAAATTTAATTAAAAGAAGAGATATTGACTTCAAATTAAGTGCTATTTATTGAAGATTGTATTTTACTGAATGGGTTACTATGCTACAATCAATTTTAGGAACGCTAATCGTATAAATTTATGACGTTGTATATTCGCAAAAGCCATGCTAATTGGCAACGTTGAGAATGTAAACGAAAACCTCCGGTGCCAATCCAATATTTTAATAGCCAGGTCTGAAAAGTGATATGAACAATGGTATATTTGGACACTTTTGCTGTTTCAGAAACATAATCTGATAATAGAAAATATTTATTACACCCAAA
>JAIGNY010001918.1:822500-840000 GCA_020152595.1 Chiridota heheva | reverse complement strand
ATATGTCCAAAAAAAGCTTCTTTTGCCTTCAATTTTCCCACATACTGCAAGCAGTTCCATCCCAGCATGCCCAAAATTTTGTATCTGTCTTCTTTGATGGCATTGAGTAGGGACCTGTCCGTGCCTGAAGCTTTCAGAACATTATTTGTTTTCTTTTCTGTCCAAGATGTTTTCAACATTAACCTTATGAACCACATTTCTGTTGGTTCTAATCATTACGCCCAATTCTCGCATTTTCAGTCTTTTCACCTGCAAGAACCTCTATTTCGGCCGGTGTAAAAGTAAATTCCTTCCCCGCCCTTAAATCCTATGAAATTTGGGCCCCCAGACAATGAAGTCGTAGCCATCCAGTAAATTTGGTCCCCCGTCATAGTAAAAACAGCCCACTAGAAAATTTGGGCCCGGCCCTTCTTCCGAGAAAATTTGGAGACAACAACTTGTTCCCCTTTTGTCCGAAAAAAAACAAAACAAAAACTTCTTCACCCTTTACGGCAAATCTCACTGCCGTTTTGTGTAAAGCACGCTTTTTTTCTTTAGCGTATCTTGATGGGTACTGCCCAGATCGAAGAAAAGATTATACTTCTTTTTCACGAAAGAGCTAATATTTTCTGTTCGTGGGCAAATTCTACGAGTAAAACGGCGCTGTATTCCGTACATGAATATCAGTAACTTCGGTTTTAGCTTATCACTTCAATATACAAAATTAATTGAAGAAACCGTACAGACACACCAGTAAATTACCTAGTAAAATCAGTCCGGAGGGGACCAAATTCACTAGACATTCCTTAGGAAATTAGGACTGGGGCTTAAATTTACGGGGAGGGTTTTTTGTTTGTTTACTATCACACCGGTATGACTTTTAGACTGCTAGAAGCAACTAAGAAACCAATCACGGACAGTTCAGTGATTTTCCGCAACAGTAATTACACTCCCAATCGTCTATCTGCACAAAATGGAAGTAATTGTGAAGGGCCAGGTATTGTGGATTTGATTACTGTTGGGCCAAGTCATGCGTGTAAAGTGGGGCTGAGGATTCATTTGCACTTTAAAAAGAATGTTTTCTTCAGTGAGTTATAAACACTGGTGGGTTTGAATGCATTGAACTGAAAATTTAGAGCCAGAATTATTCATCATGATCTTTTATTGATAATTTAATTAATAATTTTCCAGCTGTAGAGAAGAGTAGACTATATGCCTTCAGGATACAGACTTCCGTATCCACTCTAATATTTCTATTCTTCAGAATTGAATTCCTTTTTGCACAAAGATACAAAACAAAATCACCATACAAAGGATATACATGTGGAAACAAAGTGGGCGAAAATCCCCCTCCCCCCCCTACCCCCGCTTGCACCTTCTAAATCCCGCTTACAGCTATGTAGCCATTACAATAATCCTTCAATTCAACTAAACATAGTTTAGAATGGGATTGCTACTTTAAGTTGTGTTTTAATTGTTTGTCAATTCAATAAAATTCATTACTGAAATTCAAGGCACAATTTTTGTGTACAAGTAGCAGGGCATGGAGTACAATTCTCGGGGCATTTTCAGATAGAAGTATAAAAATAGTTTTTCCAAAATATTATGGGAAACTTTTTTAAGGAAAATAACGGCCCTGTCGTTCCCCCAATTTGAGGAGGAAAATATCAGTCCCGTGGTTACCATAACTTTGGGATGGAAAATAATGCAACCCCCCCCCCCCTTCCCAACTGCATGAAGGAGATCTACAGCCCTGATGTATTCAAACAACAATCAAATTTTCTTTTTATGATGCAGAGAACAATTCTGAATAAAATTCTCTAAATTGTTCCATTTCATAAGCAAAACATACATATATTTCCCCTCTGTATCACTCCTTTTGTCTTGATAATTAAAACAATGTTTAATTCTCCTCGCTCAATAACACTGTGGGTTCAAAACTTCACACCAAATTATCCAAGGGTCTCTATAGGAAGGAAAATCGTTTTACCAGAGCAAAATGGCACTTTTCTAAACAAGCATGTACCTAGAGTGAACCTCTCCAGTTAAGGAGTACATAGGGAACATCATGCCACCTAGCTACTCACATTGTTTTGCAAAATGAATTTTAAATAAGGTATTACGGTTTAAGGGGTTACTCTAAGACAAAAATTGTCACTTCTGACTATAGGCCTATATGCTTACTTCTAGAGTCACGTTAGGCAGTTAGGGGGAGGGGACTGACGCCTGCAGTGTGTTATAAAATCAAAACAACTCAAATCCATTTAGCTTTATTCGAGTAACTTTTATAAAACATGCATAATGGTATCATATATTATATAATATATTATATTACTATACAATTGATTAAAAGAAAACAAATGAACTGAATAGAAACTGAGGAGTTTCTGCAGAAGCTTAATTATACAATTAAAGGCCATCTATCGTGATTAAAATGTGGCGACGTACAATTTATTCCTAAACGATACTAATTGGCTTATCAATGTAAGTGCGCACTGTATACCATTGTTACGACCATTCAAAACACAAGTTTTGAAATTCATTTACCTCGTACGTTAGAGACGACAACCGACTGGCCTTTAAATCAATGATAACTCATTGAATTCTCTTTATAAACTTAACAAAATTCCGCACCATATGGTTACATACTAACAGAAACCACAAGAACACCCGAAGAAAAACTGTCGTGGCATTTTTTTTTGTTTTGTTTGTACGGATAGTAAGAAAGCAGTAACTTGTCTAAGGGGCTTAGCCTCCCCCTCACCTCCCAAAATTTTGTCGAAGCCATAAATATAATAAACTTAAATATCGAATGAACCAAATGTGGCATTTTTTGCAATCGTATCGACTGAGCTATCGTTGATTTTGGACCAAACCTTTTACAGTTTGCACCAAAAATCCTCCCATTTTCGACCAAACATCTTTTATTTTGGCCCCACAATCTTCAAAATTGACTCAAAAATCTGCACTTTTGGATACAAATTTTTTAGGCTTTTATCAAAAATTTCAAAATTGGACCAACATTTTCAAGGGCCACAATCTGACAATTAACAACATAGAACCAAAAACCTTTGGATACGGAGGTAAAGTTCTTATAATATCAGGGCCATGCGCGCATGGGTGCCATAATGAATTGTCAAAGCAATACAATTCTTATTAGGCCTTTATCTTTTTGCCCACGCTAATTAAGAAAAATCATGGGAAATTTCCGGGATTTCTCCTTAAATTTACAGGAATTTTTCTTCATTTTCAGAAATTTTCTTCATTTTATGCGAATTTTTGATGAATTTTAAGGAAACCGTGAAATCTTTTTCATTTTCTGAGAAATTTCCAGCATGTTTGTGAAATCTTCATTATTTCCTGGAATTTTTCTTCAATTTCCAAGAAAATTCTTCACTTTCCAGAAAAACACTGTCATTCACCGGAATTTTTCAGGAACTGTTGCCAAAATCGAACAAAATTTAAACAAAACGTCAATTTTATTTTAATAATTTCACAATTTGTCATCGAAATAAAGCATGCATGCAACCGGGGAACCCTTTTCGGGGGTGCCTCTAGATTCCTACGCGCCTCTGTCAATCTGTCCTCCCTAATCTGAAACCGGCCCTCAGTCAGATTCCTCAAAAACGAAAAGCAAAGAAAGATATCAAGGTGATGTAGGTATTAATTAGTATAGATACAATAAATAAAGACGTCATAAATTAGATTGGGCTCTGCTAAAAACAAAAAGAAAGAAGATTCGCTTCCATATGCTATGTAAAATCAATAACAATCATTGCCATTGGTAACAATAACCTAATCCCAATGTAATAATCAGTACAACAAATGACTATATCTGGATTTCCAGTGACGTTGATTACTGTATGCTGAAATGAATGTAAACACGCCTTCTTTCCCTAACCTGGTAACTGCTCAAACTCTAAAAGATTGAAAATGCTTTACCGTCAGACATTGATATACATTCACCAAGTCTAATCTGTTTCAAAGCTAAACTTAAACTACTAAACTTGTTAACTGTTTTTTTTCCTCCTCCTTGTCAGCTTGTTACGCTTGGTTGTCGTTCCTGTCTGCCTGTGCAGAAGGATTTTTGCCGACTTTAGCCTGTAAGTCGGCACCATTGAATGTCCATCTGTTCATACAGCTGTACAGTCCATCTGTTCATACCCGAACCTATTTAGATTCAGATTCAGGTTGTAAGATAACTTCAGCAGATGCAAAGTGACGCTAACAATTTCTTAACTTAGCTGTTGAAGTTTCCGGTTAGACTAGCCGCGTTCATTTCAAATAACATCATTTCCCTTCACTATTTCTTTGTGACTACTCAAATTATTTTGGTGTAATAGATATTTTCTATTATGTTTTTGAAATAATGAAAATATCTAAACGATACCATATTTCATATCACGTTTGGACCTGGCTATTAAAATATCGGATTGGTACCGGAACTTTTCGTCTGCATTTCTCAACTTGCTAATTTACATAATTTCTGCGAATAAAAAAAACGCCCTAAATTTTTGAATTAGCATTGCCGAAATTGGTTGTAGCGTCGTAACCATTGAAATACAATCTTTAATAAATAGCACTTAACTTGAAGTCCATATTCTTTTCATTAAATGAAATTTAATGAATAATTCTCAAATAAGAGATGGCGGATTTTGAGCATGGAGTTTACAATACTAGTCCTGTAGTCCTGTCGCGTTCTGAGGGCCACGACAGAAAACTTTACAAATATAATGAAGAGTAAAAATATTTTTTGTTTTCTTATCTTACATGTCATGCCCTGCACTATATAAACAATTGAATCCTGATGTTCAGATGTCGCTCCAGTAATGCAAACAAACAGCCCAGAAAGAGAAAAATACCTCAATTTTGCATTTTGTATTTGTCGTTGAATTAAAGGAATAGTTCAGGGGTCAAATAAGTTCATCTTACACGAAAGAGGTTTACAAAAGAAACAAAATGGGGAAGAAATCATTCAAGAATTTTATTCAGTAAAGCAGATATTTAAGTTTAAAGTTTGTCATTTGTGTAGAAACGACTAAAATCAGACTTAAGTTGTGACGTCACAGCCTCAGATTCCTCAAAGTCTTTATGTATTCTATCATATTTTGTCCTGCGACTTTGTGGCGTAAAATCTATTGGATACGTCAGGAAAGTAGTAAAACAGATTCTAGTAAGGGTAAATATAATTCAACACCTGAAGAAAGTTTTAGGAAAAATAATTAGTGAAAAGTTAAATAAATTTTCTTTAAAATACATTAAGAATTGTTAAGAATGTGAGGATGCACGCGCCAATAATAGTAAACTTACTATAACAGTCATTTCTACACAGATTAAACAAAGCTTTAATCTTGAATATATCTCATTAATTAATGAAAAAAGATTTCTGAATGCAAGTTCCTTCACCATTTTGTTTCTTTTAAAGTCCTCTTTCATATAGGCCTAGAACTGTAGGATAAACCTGCTTAAAAACAGGAAGAAATGCTCCATTAAGTCGGTTGGCCCTTGTACAATTAACATTTTTCCTATTTTCCAGTTTGCTCTGCAACACTTTATGTGAATTTGTGATGTAGTATTTTAACCCATTGTGTTTTATATCTTTGCCAAATTTCTTTGATGTTAAAAAACTTGTTTTAAAAAAAAGACTGAATCTTTACCTAACACACAACCAAGGCCGTAATATTCCTTAAGCAAGTGTGGGGGACAAAATTGGTGTCATTTTTCTCCACAAACTTTGGGGGGCAAAATTTTTCAAATTTTCAAAAACTGTATTTCTAAAGTCACACATGTAAGTGCAGGCAAGTTTTATGGGGAAGGGAGGAGGGATCGCGCTGTCCCCCTTCCCTCATCATCTGATGATGTTCTCAATTAACTTATCACGTATACAAGTTTGTGAAAGGCAGAACAAATTACATATAGAGATACATTGAGCGGGTGTCTGCACTTTCATTCCACAGAAAAATTTGTAATGGCAAAATTTAATGTTCCATGAAGTAGGCAATTGTATGAAGCAAATTGTAAGGCGATTCTACATGATGTAGTGTACTATTGAATCTCCTTTTAAAGTGCTCTTGAAGTGTTGAGATTATATTTTCAAACTGATATGCATTATTGAACTGAATGTCTTGGGAAATTGATATGCATTATTTAACTGAATGTATTATATAAAGCAAAATTAGAACGTGAGATGAATCTGCACTCACTATGAGACTTTTTAAAGAAACCTGGAGTGGTGAGAGGGGGCAAAACATGTACAAGGGATATGTTTTCCCCACACAATGACTAAGTCTGTTGATTATTTGAAAATTGCATTTTCATCATTTTTAGAAGCACTTTCCAGCAGGAGGTGGATGATCGAGGCGGGTGTGCATAAAGTTTTTAAAAAATTTGGTAAAATTTGGCCACATTTCCGAAAAATTTAGGGATTTTTTTTCGAAATAAAGATTTTTTTTCGAAAATTGCAGAAATTTCTCAAAATTGAAGGAAAGTGTACAAAAATTGAAGCAAATTTTACAAAATTGTAAGAAATTGTATAAAAAATGAAGGAATTTTTCTGAAAATTGAAGACTTCTCAAAAATGGAGAATGTTTCCCGAAAATAAAGGAAATTGCACCAAAATTAAAGCAACTTTCATGATAATGAAGAAAATTTGACAAAATTGGAAAGAACTTAACCTAAAATTGAAGAGTGTTTCACATATATTGAAAAAATGTTTCCGAAAAATGAAGCAAATTTCACAAAAATGTCGAAAATTTTCGAAAATCAAAGCAAATTTTACAAAAATGAAGGAAATTTTACGAAAAATTCATTTTTCGTAAAATTTCCTGAAAATTGTTGACAACAAGAAAATTTCCCAAAAATGTAGGAAATTGCACAAAATTTAAAGCAAAATTTACAAAAATGAAGAGATTTGACAAAAATTGAGCGAAATTTTATGAAAATAAAGGAAATGTTTTTCCCAAAAGGAAGGAAATAGCTAGCAAATAGACACAAATTTCACGAAAATTTGCTCAAGAAATTCAGCAAATTTCACAAAAATGAAGAAGATTTTCTAAAAAATTCTCAAAAATTGTACGAAAATTGTAGAAAATTTTATTATGAAAATGATTTTTTTTTTACGAAAATCGAAGCAAAAAGCAAATGCCCCCACTTAGTACCGTATGTTAAAAAAAATTATGCTATGAGAAGGGGAGGGGTCTAGTCTTGAATAGAAAAACTGATGTCATCATAGGTCCTTCAGAAATCCCACTTTGTAGACGTTGTCATCAAAAGTCATTGATCTCCCCCCCCCCCCCTTACCTCCTTCCCATTTTTGGGATACTGGTTATGCCACTTGCTCTGGACTCTTTGCACCCCTCTTTGTACATTTTCAAATTATCAAAAAAACAAAATTGTGAACTATAAAAGAGTATCTCTTTATCATACCACCTTTCCAGTGCTTCGCCGCTATTTCAAATTTTCAGAGCGATTTTTTATTCTCTATGTCATTTTGAAAGAAAAATAGCTTAAAATTGTAAAATTATTTATGTAATCATAGTGATTGCAAATGTTGTAATCCAAAACGTTCATTTTGCCCTCTGGCTGTAACACCCACATTTAATCACACTAATTTTCTGAGATGTTCATTTCTGAACGACAATGTATGATTGGGTTTTAAAAGTTGGAAATTTGAAAAGTTCTATGAACTTTTTGTCGTATTGTATTTGACTTCCAACATTTTTCCTCATGAATGATTTCCAAAAATCATCGGAAATAATTACTGTTATGTTAGCAGCGTACACATTTTTGCTCAAACTCATCCTATAAATTGTTAGGTGATGTTTTCCCAATGAATTAACTCCAAACTGTGAGTGTGTTCACACTTGGATATGAACTTGCGACCAAACCCACTGCAGGCGATCAGATCCGCCGATTTTTTAATTTGAGAACTGGAAGGATCATTGATCCAGAGCAGGCGATTGGATCCATGGACTATATTTACTAAAAACATGTCTGAATCAGTGTCCTGCGACTTCGTTAGTTGTGCAATAATATTTTGTACCAACAATAAATCTGCTCTATTATTTCTTCAATGACTCTCCTTTCGACTTCTGGTTGCCCTGGGCGTGGGAAGGGTCAGGGGAAAAAATCTAACCAATTTCCTGGTGACAAGTAGAAAAATTGCACTGCAGTAAGTTTCCATGAAATGTTGCTGCTACTCGGGATATTTCCTTTAATATTCTGGAATTTTTGCTTTAAAATTCTGGAAAATTTCCTTCGTTTTTGAGATTTTCTTTAATTTCGGCCAATATTTGGGAAATTTTGGCAAGTTCATGTTAATAAAAATCAAGTTTGTGTTAATAATTTTACCTCCCAGCCGAGAAAAAAACATGCAAGCAGGAAGGTGAAATTCTCTCAGGCTGTCAGGGATCGGCGCGATCTGAGATCGCTTGCAGTGCATGGTCTGATCATGACAGGAGTGGGAACACATGACATTGTTTATTGTACAATCGTATCGTCGGGGGATCATAATCCAGAGATATGAGAACGCGGTATGTAAACCGCAGGCACGACACATCCTAAAGTACATCATGTTTCTTATGCTTCACATTGAATAAAAGTTCATTCGCTTCAAGCTGGGGGTTATGAATGGTACCATAATATAAGACAGACTTGAATGAATCTATTTTAAAGTTAATTAGTTTACAAGAATTATTTTGGGAGTCTAGAATGGAGTCAGTGGTGTAGACAATCCATCATCCAAAAAGTGTGTGCGTATGTGTGTCAGAGAGGGAGGGGGGGGGGGGTGTCCAATGACTGATATCAACTGCCAAAAAGTGTGGATTCCGAGGGTTCTTGATGATATCATTTTTTATATCAATGGCCAGATCCCCTGCCCCTTCCTTATGCCCCTCCCCTAGCACTTTCTTCGTTACAACGAACCCCCATTTATGAGCCTTATAATATAGAGAACACCACGACAATGGTAGCGCAAAAAAATCTCATTTTGGTACTTATGGCCACGGGGTGGCAAATGGAGCAAGTCTAGATTAATTTACAGCTCTAATGATCCAGGTGTGACGTGGAGGGAGAGTTGTATGCATTTGGACTTTTATAGAATTTGGAACTTTTTCTTAAGATGCATTTTTCTTCATTTTCATCCATTTCACAAATGAGGGAGGCGGGTGTATGGCAGAGTCCCCCCACCCCCCCTCCCCCCACCCTTTTTATTTCAAAAAAATCCACAATCAGAAATCATCAATGAAACACTGAATTTACCCCTTACTCTACCACGCGGCGATATTATCACCGTATTGGGTGCCCCATCTTTGACCCTGCCTGCCAAGCGCGTTTTCAAAAGAGTGCCGGTAAAGTAAGGGTTAATTAGCCCGCGACAAGTGTGCTAACTCAAAAATATATGCAGCATGGTCCCGGTGGGTGGCCCACTGGGTCACTGAAGCGAAACAAGCCCGACTCTGCTGTTTGGAAGACAGAGGACCCTTCAATAATCAGCCTGTGCTTAAGCCTTACTCTACCACGCGGCGAAATTATCGCCGTTTTGGGTACCCCATCTTTGACCCCACCTCCCAAGCGTGTTTAAAAAAAAAGTGCTGCTAGAGTAAGGGTTAAGAAGAAAGGGTCTTCATCTTCTTTACACCTAGCTTGTGCATTGAATAACCTGATGACATTGATTCTGTTAATTGATCCATAGTCATAGGAATTGTGGGAGGGGTACTGGGGAGGCTTTATGTAAACACCCGGGTACATCGGGGATACTACATAATTGTAAACCTCCGGGTATATCAGGGCTACTATATAAATGTTCGACAGGACTACAAATGAGACCCACCTAATTGCAGATATAATGATCCCAAATAGGTTGAATAATTGCTAGGTAAGACTATAAGACACAGAGAAGCTAAAATTGTGCCACATATCAATGTAATCAATTCGAAGCTCAATTCAATCAAACTGGAAAATATCACCAACAGAATATTACCAACAGAATATTAAGTGCAATATACCACAAGCATGAAAATAATCCTTGACTTAATAATATCCACCAACAGTTACAATAACTATCCTTTGCTATAAACTAACTAAACTTATTGGCCAATAAGAAACGTTTAACGTGCAATTATTCACAACCTGCAACACACATCCTCACCTCACCACAGTCCAGAAGCTTCTCCTTTTCAAACATATAACATACAACTCCTCAAACAGTTTATCATCTTATTATTGCCATTAACGTTTTTGTTATTACAACCAAAACATATTTTCAATTTAAAACTTACGCTATGGGCGCTTTAACTTACTACTATGACGTCACATGTAAACACACCCAAGTTGTAAATGAGACCTCATGAATAATCATAACATGACATCAAAGTATTGGCAGTAAGTACAGTTACAGACTGCGGACGATCCCTGTAACCAGGTAACTAAGTTAGAGAAGTTTCACTGAAACCATCGTACAATTATGATGCAAAACAGCACTAAAACATACATGTATCAAAACTTAAACTGACTCTTATATACATGCCATCAGGTCGAGTTGCGATCAACATTGGGAGAAGTGGTAATTGCAAGCAGCTTTGGACGAAGCCTAAGCTTCAGTGGTAACCTAACACTCAAGTTAGTACTATCTGACTGCAAAGCCTATGGCCTGCACTATGGCCTATTACATTTAATTCTTCGATTTTTGTCATAGAAGAAAGGGAGGGCAGAGTTTGAGTCTTTGAGCCCCTTCAGAAAATTTACCTTCCTACACCTGTGTTTGACTGGCATCTACTCTCCCAAAAGTCTTTTATTACATATTATTATCGTTTATGAAAACTCTCCCAAAAGTCTTTTATCACATGATATTATCGTTTATAAATTAAAAAAACTAAAGGAATTTTCAAAAGTGTTGATATGAAATGAATATGAACCATAAAAGGGAAGTCCATACCATAAAAAAAAAAAAAAAAACACCTTTGACCAGGAGCTGTTACTTTGACAGCTCCCTGCTTTGATGACACGTTAAAAGGTACCAATACACCTTTAAGTGCTCATTGTCATAAGTGACAGCAGCAGGTTTATTGACTTTTCAGTGCTTTTAAGTAAATTTTTTGTGCTTTCGAAATTGAAAAGATCAATTGTAAATGGTTTCCACTTAATTAGGTTTTGTAGGTCGTGCTTGATTACTCTGTGCCCCGCATGGTCTTTAATAGAATGTACTCTCACTGGAAAGCGGCTCGTGATCAGACCCACTGTAAGCGATCAAATTCGCTGACTTTTTACTCAGACAGCGCTCACACTGGGTCGCAGTCAATTGATCTCGATACTAATCCAGGATCTGTTGCGGGATCATATCCACCGTGAATGTAGATAGGGGATCTGTGATCCTGTTTAAGTTATGCAATATCCTTTTTAAGCTATGCAATAACCTGTTTATGTTATGCAATATCCTGTTTAAATTATGCAATATCTTGTTTAAGGATACTGCATAGCTTAAGTTATATATTGCATAAATTAAACAGGGTATTGCCTAACTTAAACAGGATATTGCACAACATAAACAGGGTATTGCATAACATTAACTGCCTGTTTAAGTTATGCAATATCCTGTCTAAATTATGGAATATCCTGTTTAAGCTATGCAATATCCAGTTTAAGTTATGCAATATCCTGTTTAAATTATGCAATATCCTGTTTAAGTTATGCAATATCCTGTTTAAGCTATGCAATATCCTGTTGAAATTATGCAACATCTTGTTTAAGTTATGCAATATCCTGTTTAAGTTATGCAATATCCTGTTTAAGTTATGCAATTTCCTGTTTATCTTATGCAATATCCTATCTAAGTTATGCAATAACCTGTTTAAGCTATGCAATATCCTGTTTCAGCTATGCAACATCCTGTTTAAGTTATGCAAAATCGTGTTTAAGTTATGCAATATCCTGTTTAAGTTATGCAATACAAAGTTATGCAATATCCTGTTTGAATTAAGCAAAATCTTGTTTAAGTTATGTAATATCGTGTTTAAGTTATGCAATATCTGTTTAAGTTATGTAATACCTTGATTAAATTATGCAATATCCTGTTTAAGTAATGCAATATCCTGTTTAAATTATGCAATATCTTGTTTAAGTTAGGTTATATCCTGTTTAAGTTATGCAATATCCTGTTTAAATTATGTAATATCCTGTGAAGTTATGCAGTTATGCAATATCCTATTTAAGTTATGCAATTTCCTGTTTATGTCATGCAATATCCTTTTTAAATTACGCAATATCCTGTTTATGTTATGCAATATCCTCTTTAAGTTATGCA
This sequence comes from Chiridota heheva, assembly GCA_020152595.1. Classification (NCBI taxonomy): domain Eukaryota; kingdom Metazoa; phylum Echinodermata; class Holothuroidea; order Apodida; family Chiridotidae; genus Chiridota; species Chiridota heheva. Next base: position 827,723 of record JAIGNY010001918.1, on the reverse strand, counting down.
ATATCCTATTTAAGTTATGCAATACCTTGATTAAGTTATGCAATATCCTGTTTAATTTATGCAATGTCTTGTTTAAGTTATGCCAGATCCTGTTTAAGTTACGCAATATCCTGTTTAGGTTACGCAATATCCTGTTATAGGTTATAACGTACTTCTTTGGCTCGCATGAACACTTAGCTTGCTTCATTTTTATTCAGGGGGTCTGATCGCCACCTCGCACTGAAGTGAGAACATATATGACATTATTTTTCTACAATCATCGAGTTGGTTTATCATCGGGGATCCTAATCCGGATTTCAGGTCGGATATCCACCGTAAATGTAGATCAGGGACCTATGATCCTATTTAAGTTAAGCAATATCCTTTTTAAGTTATGCAATTTCCTGTTTATGTTAGGCAATATCCTGTTGAAGCTATGCAATATCCTGTTTAAGCTATGCAATACCTTGTTGAAGTTATGCAATATCCTAATTAAGTTATGCCTTACCCTGTTTAAGTTATGCAATATCATGTTTAAGCTATGTAATATCCAGTTAATGTTATGCAATATCCTGTTTAAGTTACGCAATATCCAGTTTAAGCTATGCAATATCCTGTTTAAGTTATGCAATTATCCTGTTTAAATTCTGCAATATCCTGTCTAAATTATGCAATATCCAGTTTTAGTTATGTAATATCCTGTTTAAGTTATGCAATAAGCTGTTATAAGTTATAACGTACTTGTTTAGCTTGCATGGACAGGTATCTTGCTTTGTTCTTTATTCATGGGCCTGATCGCTACCTCGCACTGAAGTGAGAACATATATGACATTATTTTCTAAAATCATCGAGTTGGTTTATCATCGGGGATTATAATCCGGAATTCGTAGGTAGGTCAGAACATGACTCTCGTCTTTCATAAAAATAATAATTGACACTCTTAAAGGAACACTAAACCGAAAAATGAGGGCGCTTCTTTTTACGAATTTTACAGATGTATAATCAACAAAAGATTGATAAACTTTATGCCTTCATAGCCCACAGACGACATTACGGCAGTCGTTACTGAATATTCATATTAACCAGAAGTTTGCTATACCGTTGCGTGCAAGATACATGTAAGCATTTGATTTTGTTTGGACCCCCTAAAAAACGTCCTCACTTTTAAGTCTAGTGAAGCTCTGATAAACATACTGAAAGAAGATACTTAATGTAAAGAGAAAATCTTGTTTTATTTAGAAAGATGTTTTTTTTTTTTTTTTTACATATTGTCATGTTTGCTTTTGATTTGAAAGGTCTGTGAATGGCTAGAGGGGAATAACCTATTAGAGAGGTGCAAATTATGGGTACACCAGGATTTGAATTTTGGAAATAGCTCTATTAATTTCTGAGTTATGGTTGACTTTGAGGAATTTTCAATATGCACTAATGTTAATCGGTGATGTATGACTTGGGCTTACAGCTCGAATTCTGTTTAAGGTAATTAAAAAAAAAAAAACTGTCAAAATCTATTACAAATGATTTATGTCCTAAATTTCTATTTAGTTACTAATATAAGGCCTATTGCTGCTAGAAATTGATCAGGGTATAGGGTTAAGACAACAACATTTTGTCAGAATTTATTGCACCCCTTCAAACATGGGCAGGATTTGTCCACCGAAAGTGTGGGGAACAAAATCAAATGGGGCTGGGTTTCATCCTAAAACACTCCACGTTGTAATTGAACTGCCATGATACTACCTATACGTGCCATTATAATGTACATCTTCTAACCAGAAGCAATAATTACAATTCTATTATCAAGCTCATTTTAAAACATCAAGAATGTGTTCTCACTCAAGTACGAGTAGACAATCAGATCCGCTAGTATGCTCACAGATACTGCTTGCAGTCACTTGATCTTGATCCTAGTCAAGGGAAGGATCATGATCTCCAGATCAGATTCACCAGCTTGAATATCATTTTTAAGAAACGTTGATGAACGCAGATCATTGACATTTGTTCATGTTATTATGCAATAATCAAGAGGGATTTCATCACGTGACAATCTCATCTGGAAGCCATTTTTGCAGGGCAGCGGCGTTGTTGCGTTTCACGCGTCTTCACATGGCCCAGTTACATTACATGTACAACAAACATACTACATGCTGTTACCTACCAGTACCAGTTCAGCGAATTTTACTAATTACAATTTTTGTTCGCTTCCGATTTTACTTCATATTTTCCTTAAGTTTTATATATTCACCGGGTGTACGAAGAGTAACTTTAAATGATATAAAGTGCTCGCTGCAAATCCTAGTGTGTACCGTAGGTTGATAAAGCCGTCGCGTCGTACAGCAGAAACCAATTCGAACGTCGATCAGGATCAGATGTAAATCGAGAAAATATCTTTTTATTCCCCCGCACACATCTATTAGCGCAAGCAACGGCACAGCAAGATTCCCGCATAATCATCTTATACAAATAATCGTATATAACAACATACAAACGTACGGAAGTATAATTAAGTATACAGCAGACGACAAGTGTTTTTGCCGACAAAATGGCGATGTAAACTGTGTGTCATGTGACCTCATGACGTCAGCTAAAACACCCTTATAGCTTGTTTATTTGCATGATCAGTCAGCCTGCTCGGTTATGTTTCACAGATTTTTTGATAACTCACATTTGGACAGCTGGTTCACTCATGCCCCACGATCACATCGACTGCAATCATCTGGGGTCTGATCATCAGCTCGCACTAAAGTGGGAACACATGGCATTATTTATCGTTGCGAGATTATCATGATCGGCAGATAAATGAAAACAGGGCACAAGATTCAAAAAAGTGAAAATGCTTCCTGCTAAATTAACTCCCCAAAGAAAATTATTGATGAAACTGTGGAAACCCCAATATGTGACGAGAAATATAATTACCACTTCTATATGTATCTAATGAATTAAGAGGTCTAATTAAGTTGTGGATGATATGAATTTCGGCCTTGTTCAACTGCACATTTAAAAAAAGAGGTTCCACTTAATTTAAACTTGTTAAATAATTAATTGGTTGTAAGTGATAATGATTTTTCATACAAAAAAAAGATAATGGATATTCTGGTAAGAATTGATTTTTAATTTTTGTATTGCTGATTATATAGCAGCAGATGAGTAAGCATAATTTGCAAAAGAAGTTTTAGGCAGCATTAATAATAAACACATTTCTCTTTGTTTTTTAAGCGTGTCCCCCAAGATTGAATTCTGGCCCCCAAATTGCAGGGGGGTTCAACAAAACCAATGGGCTAAGTAATGATAAAAAACACATACAAATTGCATTAACTTCTTTTCTCCATTTTTAAAAATATATATTTTGCTCAAGAAAGGAAATATTTGAAAAAATAGAGTCACACGCATGCGTCCATATGGGAAAGGGAGGGGGAGAGGTCACCTCCTTGATCTATATATGCTTTGAAGAAGTTTTAACCCCGAAGTGCCTCGCAAAATTATTTTAGTCTCCCCCAAACAAATTGCCACTGGGAGGTATAGATTCTATAAACCTTTTCAAATCGACCTTAGCCGAACGTAATTTCTTCAGCACTTCGACTAATCAACTGCCTGACTGCTGAGAAAATTTTACCTTTGTTCCCCAACCAATCAGATCAGTTTTAAGGAAAACATTGCAAACAGTAACGCGCGCGTATTACTCTCATGTATAACGCACGTATGATACGTGCGCTTGAAAACATTTTTTTCTTATGCTTGGTCCCACACCGTGTGTGAATTGTGTAGACGGCCAAGATTCCCCCAGTATTTGATTGGTCATTAGGATCTATTGGCTCATTATAAAAACATAAATTTTGGCCTTTTCCGGAAACTGCCGATTCAGATTTGAAAAGGTCTATAACTTGTAATGTTTCTGTTTTAAAGAAATAAAAGAGTTAAGTTTTAATACATCATGACCTGCTCTATAACAAATTGACAGTTTTCTTGATATTTGGCCCAAAACGCAGTTATCATTTAGGGAAGATTGACATTTTTTTCCAATGAATTTTCAGTGTACAAATAATTAAAGATATCTATTTTAAAATTCCTCATGCTGTGATTAAGGTTTTTGTTAATATGAGTGGTTTTTGTTATATACCTACAGATAAATCATTTTCCTGTTCCAGTCAGAGTTGACTTCCATATGAATGTTGCAGATGTCTGACAAAGGGGTGGTATCAGGGGGCATCAAGGGTCAATGGGATCAGGGGACATGCCCTTAAGTTTTTACACCAGAACTGCATGCATGCATGGGGGTAACGTAAGCCCCCCTCCCCCCTCCCCCCTTTTCTAGAAACTTTTTTTTCGTCGGGCAATTGATTATTCCGTTGGGCAAAAAAGGGGCATAATATTGAAATAAAATTGTAGAAAATTGATATTGCTAGGTCTATAACTTTGTTTTATTTGTTTGCAAAATACAAAATACTATTGAAAATGTTTGCCTTGACCCACGACACTGATTGGGCTCAGGTTGGACAACTGCATGAGACGTATATAGGAAAGATGCCCGCCCACACACGTTTAAAGTCAAGAGCCATTTTTCAGTTTTGGGGCATCAAAAACTAGAAATCTTCCAGGAAACAAGGGGATTCGCCCCTTTGTCCCTATCAAAGCTGCATCCATACACCCAACAATATTGTGGACAAATGTTTAGGGGAAATTTCTCTTCTGTCTGACAGTGTTAAATAATCATAACCCAAATGCTTATCAAAGAAGATTTTAACATTATAATCTAATTATTCTCTTCTTTTCATAAATTACATTTCAATTTTTGTGTTTAATTTAGGCCACTTTGGGCCAAAAAAATTAGACCAAGACTTTGCAATTGATTCCTGCACAATTTTACCCGAATTTTTTCAATTTTCAGGGAAAATTTCTAAATTTATCAGTTTGTTCTGATTTTCCGAAATTGATCAGTTTATGTTATTTTCAGACATTTTGGGGCATCAAAGACAATAAAACTTCTGAGCTATCTCAAGGGACCCTTAAGCGAGACCTCTTCTCTTGGATCCCTCTCTTGCTTCGTACCCCCGGACCTCATGAATTACATTTGGGAACTTTGCGTTGATTTTCCAGTTTTCAGGCATTTGGCAATTTGGGGCATCAAAACAAGAAATCTTCAGACCAGGGATTCATCCATGAACCCTATAATTTGGCCTGAGTTTAAGTTCTCAATTCCAGGGAAAATTTCTACTGTCCTATGTTTGTTTCGAAATGGTAACCGAA
>JAIGNY010001918.1:807500-817500 GCA_020152595.1 Chiridota heheva | reverse complement strand
TGAATCAGGCCTGTTCACGTGCGTGGGGAATGAAGTGCAAAGGGCTTTTGTCAAACACAAGAGGCCAGGTACCCACTCGGTATGACATTTACCCACTACAAGGAGTACCCACCCTATGTGACATTTGCCCACTACAAAGAGTACTCGTCATACTGTATGTGATATTTACTCACTGCGAGGAGTATTGACCAATTCCGACTTCTTCATTGAGGTGAGGAATGAAGCATTTGATTAACTCTAGAGATGACCAGGCCAATGGGCGGGATACCTTTGTCCCCCTCAAATGCAGTCTATAGGGGCCCCAGCCCCAGGCCCCTGAAAGCACTATTTGTTTGGTGGTCTTGGGAAAGTGACTGTATGGAATTCAGGATTCTGTGAAAATGTTGCCTTAAAGGCCTTACTTCATAGCCTTAAAGGACAACAGTATATACCAGCTAGGTATAGATTTACAAGTCATCATCAATCCCCACCCCTACCAACACTAAAAAGGACAATAGAAAGCAAATCCAGTAGTCAAAACAAGATTTATTGAAATATGATCAACTTCTGCAAAAAATATGAAGAATACTCAAGTATCAAGATTGATCTCCATAAATGCAAAATAAACGATTGTGAATTTTGCAGCACTTCTTACCACGAAAAATACAAACTAATCATTTCAAAGGTATCCAATTAGGATATGCATTTCACCCACAAACCAATCATGTTAAGTGTTTTTAAGAAAGACTAAACATAAGCAGAGTAAAATGTGTTAATACATTTTCAGATACATCATATAATTGACATACAACTAAATTCTCTTATAGATAAAACTGACATTTTCTCATAACTATTATCTTTCCAATTCTGTACAGTAAACAGAAGAAAATAGGTTAAAAAAAAATTACTCTTGAACCTGTTAGCTGAATTCTAAGTTGTTGAAGACCTTAAATACCTACTTCTTTCCTGGGATATAGTGCATGCAACTTGTATTTTACCTGACCAATAATTCAAACAGTAAGTTGATGCCCACGTATGATACAACTCTTCCTGTCTCTCTTAGAAGCTTCTCAACCTCAACTTCAATATCATACTTGAAATCATTTATTTATAGCATATAGCAATTATACAGTACTAGTTGCTCTGCAAATGTTAATGAAACCTTTAGTGTTTACATTTCCACCTACTAGCATCACCAACCAAATCAAATCAAGTTCTGTTGTATGCCTTTGTTGTGTGTAATTGGATTTCCCTTTTGATTTACCTTGATTTTATCTGTAAATATTCATCTTTTTCTACATTACCATACCGATAACATTTGCTGTACTCTTGCATTTATCATTTAACTTTCTTTTTTCTATAAGAGTCAAGAAGATAGTAGATACACATAAATTAACTTTTTATGTGCAGTAAGTATTTAGCACAAGACACTGCATAATACTTAATAAAACTGCCTTACAACTGAACAAATTTCATAACCAAAAACAAGAAAAGCATAAGCAAAAGTCATACCATCAATATGTAGTGTTTTTTTTTTCGCTCGCCCATAGTCAAATTTTTGTGAATGCAATAACTCAACACTTTCAGTGATGATTTACATACATAACGGGGTTGATGTTGTCTCATTTTGCGAACCCCAAGATATTTGCACATAGACTACTAATCCAATCAATAATCGCTGAGGAAGTGGCGTTATAAGTATGAGACACAATAAGCATCAGGATGTCAAGCAACTTTCTCAAAACCAGATTCCCTCTGTAATTGTTGATAGCCTACTAAGTATGATAACAAAATTAGTCAGATTTGTATAAACATCAGACCTATCATGATACTGGGAAAATAATTTACAGAAGGGCTAATGCAGTTCATCTGGTATTAGGCCTATCTGATATTTGATCACCTTTTCCTGTTTGGCAGAGGCTCATCACTTATTTCTGCCTCACTTGGTTGACTGGAAGAGAGAGTTGAACACACAATTACAATGACGGGGTCGCCGCCTGCGTATTCGGTTATGATAGTACAAATGCTATCACGAAACGCCTAATACGACCCGGACGAGAAAACAGGTACGACGTACGGACAGACATAACATCGACAACCAAGTCAATGTCCACGGCCTTTGATAACCAGCTGTGGTGCACTGGCGTGTCTACCCACCCCATGATTAAACCCGGAGCCTCGTGGTCTGTAGACAGGTATGATAACCGCTACACCACAGTAGGTAGATACTTGGTTGACTGGTAATTACATTGCCTTTTAATGTCCCAAGTTCTACCTGTAACAACATTGGTTTAGCATGTGATGTCCAAACTGCTCCATTGTCGGGTTGAAAAAACAATGAGTTTTTCTTTTATTTATTCATTTACTTATTTATTTTGTAGTTTATCATTATTATTATTGTAATTTTTCAGGGGTGGAGGGGAGGCGAGATGGGAATGGGAGGGGAGGGGAGGTGGATGGGAGGGGAGGTGGATGGGGAGGGGAGGTGGGAAGGGAAGGGGGAGGGGAGGTGGGAAGGGAAGTGGGAGGGGAGGTGGGAAGGGGAAGGAGGAGGGGCGGGAAGGGGGAGGAGAAAGGGAAAATGGGATTTTCTCAAATTTGAATGATTTTTGAATTTTCTTCATCTTCATACAACTAAACATTGTTAATGATGGAAAGATCCAAGTTAGTAAATTACCTGTGATCCAAAGAAGGTCGAAGGAGCAATCAGCTGTTGAATAGTGCATAACATGGTAGAGTGTGTGGTTTTGTCTATATCACACACAGAACCTTTTCTATGGCACACTCTACAACTGAGGTATTATGCTTATCAAAGGTGTCCAAACAGCAAAAGGCATCCAAACAGCAGAATACATCCAAACAGCAGAATGCATCCAAACAGCAGAAGACATCTGAACAGCAGAAGGCATCCGAAGAGCAGAAGGCATCCGAACAGCAGAAGGCATCCAAACAGCAGAAGGCATTCGAATAGCAGAAGGCATCCGAACAGCAGAATGCATCCTAACAGCAGAAGGCATCCAAACAGCAGAAGGCATCCAAACAGCAGAAGACATCCAAACAGAAGGCATCCAAACAACAGAAGGCATCCAAACAGCAGAAGGCATCCAAACAAAAGAAGGCATCCAAACAGCAGAAGGCATTCCTTCTGAGACACAGCACCTTGTTAGTTTCAAGAAAATGCATTTAAATTAAAGATCCAGGAATTGAAGATTCTTTTAAAGGAAAATCTCAATTGTTTAAATAATGATATGCCACCAATACTACAAAAGAGTGTTAATACACTCAAGGGGTGATCTTTAAATGCCCCTGCCCATGCTGCAACCAACAAATGTCCTGAAAGCTGATGGTTGGATATCATTTTAGTAAACATACACATGAAAGTAAATATAAAGCTAAAAAAAATTAGAATAAAATGCTTACCTCAAGCCTTCCAGGTTATGCTCTTTAAATTTTGTTCCACAGAGATGACGAAGAGACCTCAAAATGAGATGATGCATTTCCATCTAAAATAAGGAAAATAATGAGGCAAAATACTGAAAGATTTATCATCTTCACAGTATGTACAAATTCTGTGCTCACAGAGTGGTATGAGTAATTAGTAATGGCCAGAAACTTAGCCTATTTATCATATGATTTACTAAAATGATAACTACTGCAATATCTTTTGTACAAATGATTACACAGATTAAATGATCATAAATGATCATAGAGTATCTCTGAGCAATTGCTGTACATACATGTACATGAAAATTGATAACTTGTAGATGGCTTCTGCAGTTAAAATGCATTGCTAATTTACAGTGAAAACAGTTGATATTGACAATTTAAACACAATAAGATGACCAGGGATTCAAATGCACAAGTTCACACAAGAGAGCCTTCCTTGTAATGATAAATCTGAAATGCCACAGCATTTTAATGAAGTGAATTTTGTTTATACAACTTTTTTTCCAATTCACCGCTATTTTCCCACTTTTTTGTAAATATGATTAAAGACCCACTTGATCAAATTGAAACAAATCTATCTGGTGGGAAAAATTGGGAGGAGCTTAAATAACAGGTTCTCTCGAAAAATATTCAGACTCATGAACTTCCAGGTGAATGATGTAATCTTATCAATAATTAAAGAATCTTTTGTGTAACCTTATGGCTCCCATGCAGTCCCCCGGCTACAGTAGCATTAAAGTCACATGGTCCAGCATTGTACTAATCTTAACCAAAGAACGATGCATATTCATGTTGGAAGAACTTATTATGTATGTCCAAACTATGGCATATCCCTGCCAGCTGGGCAGCAAAGTTGCAAGGCCACCAGCTGTACTAAGCTAGCTTAACTATAAAATAATGCTTATTTATTTTATGTATCATAAGAGAGTAAATGGAGCATGACACAAAAATTACAGCCTGAAACTATTTAACTATGCCTTTTAATCATTTTAAACCTAAAGTTTTACTTTTATGCCATGAAGTGCAGTAACACATCACAGAAAGATGATATGCAAATTCTTTCAACAATTTTGAAATGAGAGCCAAAATATTGCATGCAAAAAAAAAGGGTAGGCCTATGCCTATTTCCCATTGTATATTGAATCATTGTTTTGTAGGCTAAATGAAAATAAATTAAGGGAGATTTATTTTGTCTAAGTTAGCGCTGCGATATTAACACCAGTAGGCCTAGGGCCTAGTATCAGTATCACTTTCTTGGCCTTCGAATTTAATCTTATTCCTACTATTTTAAAACTCAATTATTCAACAATTTCCAAACGTTTTTCAATAAAAGTAGTTGCCATGGAAACAGCCTGAATATATGACCAAAAAAGTGCGTTTTTCCAATTGGACAACATTGCACACATACAAGCGCGCTGTCAGAAGTGCATAAAGAAAAGTAAACAAGCCAACTTGACCCAGCGTCATTTGCAGGAACCTGCAGGAAAAAAACCCAAAAAACACAATTTAGGCAAGCTATTTTCACAAATTTGCTTAAATTAGTAACCATAAATGTCACCAATAATAATAATAAAACTTACCGTTAAAAAATGCGATCGATTTCGGGCTTTTTTCAGTACTTTGATAACGACTTGCTCTACAACTGCACATAACTTTCATTGAGAAACTACGGCAAAATACACACTGCGCAGCCGTATAACGTAAGGCACAGGTCACTTCAATATGACCAAAGTATAGTAATGACGTCATTTGCTGGCTTGCTCTAGCGCTCTCAGCGGCTACGCCGTTGTTGGAAAGGGACTTTTATGGGGCCCATGGGATGTGGGTGTTGAGTGAATCTGCAGAGGATTAAGTTAAAGCCGTGTAGGGCTTCTTTTTTGTCGGCGTTTCTTTGCCGGAGGCTTCGCTTTACGACCGTCAGCTCTCCATGTGTGGAAGCTCTTTGTTGGGGAAACTGACCCCTAAAAACGAAACTTCATCAACTCATGTTCATCGCTAATCAATGCACATTTACATTTCCTCGTTCTCAATTTACAGAGAAAAAATAATATTCACATGATTAAACAATCGTCTGTACAAGACTGCAGATCTTGTTTTCAACTTGTTAAATTGAATCACAAGTGAAGCTATTGTTGCAGCCAGTTTTACATTTGAAGAAAGCGCCCTTGAAACATGGACGGGATCAAACTGCCAGTGTCATTTTCGTCCCGTTTGAAGGACACTCTCTCAACTAGTTGAAAAGGTATTACGCAATTATTCGGCCTCTCAGGTAGTTGAGACAACCCAACAAAAAATGCTGTAATTTTATCAAAACTGAATATTTGAACATCAACGAGTTCTTACTTGGATCAATTATCCCTGAAAACTGGTTGAATTGTTTCATTTGGTGCAGAAATCGTAAAAATAGCACTATTTTCAGCAGCGTAATTCTGAGTGACTTTCAAAATCTGTTCGACCCATTAGCGTAACCTCCTTCCCTTAACACCTTTTCGTAAACAATCCTGCAGTTTACGCCATTTCCATTCATCAGTGCAATATACGCGTAAGGACTCTTTGTGTCTAGAGTTATGCACCATCGAGCATACTCACGTAAAGCAAATACATGCAGTGCGAAAAGTATTTTCCAAATATAATTGTAGGCAATAGCAATTACGAGATAATCATACACATAAACTCATGCTTCTTTGAATATGACTCAGTGAAATTATATTTTGCTTACTTATGAATATACAAGAAATACACTTTACAAGTTCCTTTATGCCTAAAATTCCACAGACATAATACATATTGATGTTTTTCAAATAAAAACTCCCCTCGTTTTGCCGTTATACGGGGAAAAAGTTTGATTGTTGGAATGCTGTTCTAGATATTTCTTAACTTCGAAATGAATTTACGTGCAAATACGAAATATAGCGTCAAATTCGATGTTCAAAGGTTAAATTTTCTTTCAATTTGTCCAAATTGAACATATCTCACACCTTCAGAGTGCAAATTTTGATAAAACGCAAAGTGGGATGGTGTTCTGTTCAAGGGGCGAGTTCTGTAATGATAATATAAGAGATCAGATAACGCCCTCGAAGTTATAACCATGTCAACTTGTGGCTACTGCAAGTTGGTAGAGGATCTCCTGCGTCACACTTTTTATCAACTGCGTAAATTCCTTTATTCGAATGGTATAATCATAAGAAATCCCTGATATAACAGTTACGAGAAAGCAAGTTTCGTTACGGTCAGGATGAAGAAAAAAAGCAACCAAAAAAACCCCTGTCTGAACTAAGTTACAATGTGAACTGTGTAACCGACAATTTGATAGTGACTATCGGAAAAACCATAATGTGAAATATCTTAAGGATCAATTTTCAAAAGGAGTGACTATACCATTTGAAACTGTCAATGACCCAGTTAATCCATTTGTTGGAAAGAGCGCGAAAGTTACGGAAGTCAGTACCGATGAAGCTCATCATTTACCTGTCTGCCTGTAGGCCTACCAAGTACCAGCGGGACCCGGACTGGGGATGCTGAGGTAGAAATCTATACTGAAGCAAGAGAGGATCCTCAGTCTGAAACTGATGTTTTTTCTTCCTCTGTAGTTCAAAACAAATGATACCTAAATGGGAATGAGGTGTTGCTATTATCTAATTCAGATTTTTATAGACCAATGGCTTCCATCATCAATTGTGATTTGACTGGTACAAGATCAATTTATCAAGAGTGTTTGTAGAGATAACCCATGGCAATACGAAGCAAAATTTTTGTGGGTCAATAGTCTGATAGTGATGAAAAAAACAATTTAAAAAAATGTATTTTGCAATATGTTTACAACAAATTTAAAAGTTTTACTTAATTTCCTTAAATCATTACATATGCATTTTGTCTTCTCACAATAAGTTCATGTTTTTTGGACCAATTGCCCCGTTTCTACCACGGTGCAGTATTCTATGTGAATGTTTTTCATTGTAAGATCATCTTTTAACATTTTCTTCACACAGTAGGGAATTAATACAAACTAGAAAACTTTTACCGTAAAAATTCTGTAGTGTAAACTAAAATGTACAAGGCCACTTTATTGTGTGGGAAAAAGATTGTAATAATTTTAATATAGGCCTATCAGTTTTACTGATGGAGGATAGAATTGTACTTTTTGGAGTGTCTCATCAACACTAAGGCCTACATCAAAAGATCTGCTAACTTCAATAAATTTAAAACATTAAAAATTTAACTGCATAATGAGTTATGGTTTTATTGAAAACCTAAACTAAATGTACAAGGCATAAAAATGACAAACAAAACGGCAAAAAAAAAAAAAAAAAGTAAATTTAAAACATTAAAAAAATGCATTTCTGAAAGTGGATTGGTACAAACAGTAGCCCCTTTGTGCCACCATCACCTTATAAAAGCGTTTAATTGGATTACTTTTATCATGCAGCTACACTACTAAAATTTGGCTGCTTTTTATATATTGTAAACATTAATTTAACTTTGCTCAGTGGCGTGGCTAGTCACTGGCATGTGGGGGGAGGGGGTGGTCAAGAGTTGCGCAGGGTTACATTTGGCGGGGGAGAGATTAACATCCTCTTAATGATATAGATAATTTAAGGATGTTTTCTATTCTTTATTACAAAAAAAAAGTGATAATCTTTAAGGGGCAAGTGCATTTTTGACCCATATGGTGAGTTGTACATATGCATGGTAGATATCTTTGATAGAATTATGCAGCAGTTATGTTATATTTTGGTTGTAGTTAACTGCTATCCTTTTCAGTATTTCATTTCAAAAAGCAATATAAACAAATGAATTAAATCGGAAACTGAGCCCTGGATGATTGCCAGCATTGAATGCCGGCATTGAATGCCGGCATTGAATGCCGGCATTGAATGCCGGCATTGAATGCCGGCATTGAATGCAATGCCGGCATTGAATGCAAATGCCGGCCCGGCATTGAATGCCGGCATTGAATGCCGGCATTGAATGCCGGCATTGAATGCCGGCATTGAATGCCGGCATTGAATGCCGGCATTGAATGCCGGCATGACGCCTGCCCTTGAGAGGAGTTTATAAATCATTATCGGATATTTAGGTAAAATTTATGGAGGCATTGTCCAAAAGTTCCTGATAAACTGATCTAAAAAACTAGCAGCAACTTTTGATAGAAACTTAACTAGTGCAATTTTTCTACTGTCCATAATAATCTTGTAAATGATGGCACCCACTGGCCCCCACCTTGATTTGTTCAATATTATCCAATTTTTGGATTTAATTGAATACTTATTCAATACTTTAATTTCATAGGAGTATTAATATTCAGAAAGTTTAGTAAAAGAAACATATTTCATTCCAAGGTGTCAATATTTGTATAACGTTAATGCATGTATTTTCACTGTACATGTGAATGGAAAATTATGGCTTAACTCTACATTAGGTTTAAACTAGCCTTTCGGTATGTAGATGTAACTCCTGTGCGTACATGCCTTTTGATGCACTGCTAATCCCAAAACAAAATAGTCTGTCCTATCACCATTATTTGAATACAATCATGCATGTTGATGTATGTTTGCAAACTGTAACGAAATCATTGTTATGTAAAACTTGAATTAAACCACTGACAATAATCTGATAATTAGGAAATAACAAAGAGGATGTTTACCTGTAACATGAAATGAGAAAGAGAGATTGCAAGTAGAAACAAATATGAATTTTCTTCACTGTGAGACATGAAATTTTTAAGTGGTATATACCAGTACAATAGGCTATACTGTACATATTCAATAAACTGTAAAATTTAGATTAACACATAATAAAATCATCAATTACCCAAATTTGCTGATGACATCTTTAAATAGGCCTAATTTAGTGATGACTTTGCCACTAGAAAATTTCCACTTTCAAATAATTACAGTTTGCCCCAGTCTGCCAGTGACGTGTCTAAGGAGGGATATTGGGTGCTTAAGTTCTCCAGAAGTTAGAAATCCCACCCCACCCAGAAAATGTTGTCAAAGTCACAAATTTAAAAAACTTATCTCAAGTAAATCATGGAGAACAGACTGACAGAGATATTGATAATGTTTATTTATATTAGCTAATTTATCTAACAAAACTCTTCCAGCTTGCATAGAAAATCTTCAATTTTGGACCAAAAACCATCAATTTTAAGCCAACAAAGCCTCAATTCTGAGCCCAAAATCTTTAGTATTGAACTAACTAGAAAACCCCTTAATTTTTTGGAATACAATTTTCAATTCAAGGCCAAAAATCTTCAATTAAGAGCCAAAAATACTTTGGACCAAAAATATTCCATTCTGAACTAAAAGTCAACAGTCATGAACTTTACAAATGATTTAGGGGAAAGTTTTAATTTAAGGACATAAATTTTCAATTTTGAACCAAAAATTTGAAGTTTGTTTGGAACAAATTGTACAATTTAGGTCCAATAGTCTTCAAGTTTGGACTGCAATCCAAACTTCAGAGAACTTTAATTTTGGACCAATTTAGGGAGGTGAAATTTATAGCTGATGTATATTTTTTTAGTGGGTTCAACCCCCACCCCCCCTCCCACAAACAAAAAGGAAATAAAAAG
>JAIGNY010001918.1:800000-805000 GCA_020152595.1 Chiridota heheva | reverse complement strand
TCTGGGGAAAAAAAATTCCTAAGATATAAGGGCCGGGGGCCAAAATTTACTGAGGGTGGGGAGGGGAGGGGGAAAAATTACTTTTACATCGGCCGGCCGCGGCGATGCTGACCATATTACAGTTTCAAATAACCCTTTGCCAAAGAAAATGTTATGGTCAGAAATGATATTTATTTAAGTGAAATTTTTGTTGTGGTTTTGATTGGCGTAGAAGTAATAATTGTTTGGAACTAATTTAAAAAATACATGAAGTCACAGCTAATAATACTCAAAAGGTGCCAGGATTTTATGAGACTCCGGATCCCACTGTCTTCCGTTAGACCATGGAAGCAGAAGAGATTCCATGGTCAGACCATGTTTCGGATCTCAATGGTTAGACCTTCCTTTGAGATGGATCATGGGGATACTATTTAGGATACAACTAAGTTTTGCAATTCTAATTGAAAACAATACTGCAATATAGGCCTATATTCATCGCGAGGGCAAGAGAAGGGACATAATGGTGAAGAAAGTATTAAAACTCCCATTTTGCTGAGGAGATGTTGAAGTTTACAGTTATCATACTGGACGTAATAAGCTCCAGGGACGCTTTCGAAATAGAATTTCGAAACTTTTCAGGCCCGAAGCCCTTCCTAATAAGCGCCCATGTTCCAGTGTCGCATATGTGTGCTATTCAAACTGCAATGGTGAATTGGTTCTATACAAGTCCCACAATAACCAGCACCACAAAAACATCATTGGCGTCACATGCAAAATAAGTATGTAAGTGTAACTAATGTAATAATCATGTAATGTAATAAGTAATGTAATAAGTAATGTAAAAGTAATGTAATATAATAAGTAAAGTAATGTAGTATGTAATGCAATAAATATATAATGTAAGTCTTCAAGTTAATCGAATAAATGTTGGGTGGGCATTTAATACAGCAGGAGCGCTTAATATGTCGAATAATGTATATCCAAAGTGGCGCTGTCAGGGGTTCGATATTGAAGGGGGGGGGGGGGGGTACAAACCTTTTCGGCATGGGGTCAAGTGGCCCGCCTTGGGCCCCTTTATGGGGTCCAGGGTGGCAAAGCCCCAGCAAACCTTGCATTTTCCAAGTTTTAGATTCCCCAGAAGACTCTGAATGTGTGCAATAACCGGGGTTTTCAATACCAAATTTGCATCTCAATCAATATATGGTACGATCTAATATAGCAGTATATAATCAGACTACCCCCGTTCCCATCCCCGCTCCCATTAATAAAAGGTCAAAATAGCTATTTTGGACACACACAAAATTCGGACATGGTCCCCCATGCGCCCCTCCCCTTTACTGGCACCACTGTATATCAAACTTATGGAGAAATGGCTGATATCAGCCAGAGTAGTAGTGACATCACATCCTCCCATTCCTCATTCAACAGTGGTCTATCTTTTGACTTTTTGGATGTTGACATCAAAATAATGTTCACAATTGGACCCCTGCTATTATTGTGCATCAGTCATTTTCAAAGAAATTTGCCATATTTAAAACTTGACACCTCCTGTACAGAACAATATTCAAGTAGTATCCTTCATCATAGTTATGCTTGTCTGTTTTGACTTCTATGATACTAGATTGATAAGTTGGACCCCATATTATGTAGATAAAAAGCCTTAAGAATTCATTGAATATTTTGTGCTTTAACCATTACTTTACCAGCACTTTTTTGAAAACGTGCTTGGGAGGCGGAGCCAAAGATGGGGCACCCAAAGCGGTGATTATATCGCCGCGTGGTAGAGCAAGAGTTAATTAAACACAGGCTGATTATCGAAGGGTCCTCTTGTCTTCCGAGCAGTAGAGTCGGGATCGTATCTAACTACTGTGGTGTAGCGGTTATCATACCTGTCTACAGACCACGAGGCCTTGGGTTCAAGCCTGGGTTGGGTAGACACGCCAGTGTACCACAACTGGTTATCAAAGGCCGTGGACATTGACTTGGTTGTCGATGTTATGTCTGTCCGTACGTCGTACCTGTGTTTTCGTCCGGGTCGTATTTAGCATTTCGTGATAGCATTGTTACTATCATAACCGAATACGCAGGCGACGACCCCGTCATTGTAATCGTGTGTTCCACTCGTCGTCGTCGTCGTGTCGGGCTCCTTCTGCTTCAGTGATCCGGTGGGCCGCCCGCCGGGATCATGCTGCATCTATTTTCGAGTTGGTACACTTACCGCCGGTTGATTAACCCTTACTCCATTACTCTATCAGCACTTTTATGAAAACGCGCTTGGGAGGCGGAGTCAAAGATGGGGCACCCAAAACGGCGATATTCCCCGCGTGGTAGAGTAAGGATTAAGGCTTAGAAAAATGTCCAGTGCTGGATGCTTTCGGGATGTTAAACCTTGCTATGCTATGCTAAATAGGTATAGAAAATGTCATATTGCACATTATGTACAGGAGATGTCATTCTAAAATGACGCCTCTCTTCAAATTGATTTTTCATTCTAAATGGTGAGGGAAGGGAGGGGGAGTTTCCTCCAAACTTTTTCCATATATCTTTTTGTCTTTTGTATGGTGATTTTATGATTTCGTTCCCCTTTTTTGGTGAGCTAGTAAATCCATTTTATATGCCATCTGCTAAACTGTTCTCCATATGTTCGAGAATGGTAATAATCTTTTCCATTAGGGACCTAACACTTAATTTTCCACAACCCTTAAGCACGTTGGTCGTAGAATTTCGAGAGAAAGCAACAGGTGTAAGTTAGAAATAGATAATCATAGATGTGATGTGCGTCCATTTGCTAGAATTGTAAAAGTACACATTCATACATTATGACCGATCAAATGTTTAAATGGTGAAGCGTGAATGGGTTGATTGTGTTCAATGGATCAGATCAAAGAGCTTCTGTAGAAGCTCTTGATCAGATGGACAAATTCAGGTGTGCTAAAAGTATATGGACAGGTAGAGACAATATTAACAAATTTATTTGAACAAACAAATATTTTGAATAATGTAAATAATTCAATATTGTATGAAAATTAAGTACAATTTCAGCTTTTTGAATTATCAGGTTTGTTTTTTATGCAAATATGTGATGCTATGACTTGGAATTGTACCTCTTTAGTTTTTCTATGCCATATTTCAATCATTTTTTTTTTTAGGATCCTATTTTACAATTTGTAAAGAAAAAATTATAGCTTTTAGCGGCAAAATGTTTATGAATCCTATTCATACCTCAATCAGTGGAAACTTCATTCTCATATTTAGGGACTAAAAGTTACAGAAAAAAATTTGCTTAAAGATTTTAAGTCCATTCGCACGTAACAAAATGTGGAAACTTAAATATCCTCAAACCTGGATCACAAATAACTCTATAACCATCCCTCATTACAAAACTTTTACATTCATATGCCTATTTGTGAGATTTATTGAGCCTGAATCAGTGATTTTTTTACCATACTAATGACGACTAACTTAACATACTTAAATGGACGACCATTTGGTCGCCCAGTGAGAAATTTTGGTCGCCCAGTGAACACAATTCTAATGCACTGGGGTAACAGGATTTTCACCTTAGTTTAGCCAACTGACAAAGTGGCTGCTCCCATACAGTCGTAGAATAAAAGTTTTTAAAACATACAACATGATATGAAATAAAGTGTATGCATTTTATGTCAGACTTGATATCTCCTTTAACTTTCAAGGTGCTCAAATTTACACGTTCCTTAGCGCCTCGCATCAGTTGTCTTAGGGGTGATTGTGGTCGCTCAATTAAGTTTCCTTAAAAACTTCACTGACCTGAATGCAAAGTGTTTTTTAATCATTTTAAATTATTTTTGTATTATTATCATTATTATAATTTTTAGGTTGCTCTCGAAAAGAGGAAAGTAAAGTTGCGTGGCATGAGGATGTCACAGATATGATTTTCGAATTAGGGCGTTTCAGCTGACTTCATGAGGTCATGTGACTTTGTTTACATCGCCAAGTTGTCGGGCGAGAACGATGTCTTCTGTACACTTATTTAGACTTACAAACGCTTGCATGTTGTTATATAAGAAAATTTGTGTAAGATAATTATTCTGAAATCTTGCTGTGTCGTTGGTTGCACTACTAGACGTGTGCCGGGGAATAAAAAGACGTTTTTTTCGATTTTCATCTGATCCTGATCGACGTTCGAAGTGGGTTTCTGCTGTGCGACGCAACGTGTTTCAACCTTCGGTATAGGATTTGCAGTGAGCACTTTATGCCTGGTATATAAGCTTCGTCTGCGTGTAAGGAACAATCAGATGGCGTGTACGTGAAAGTTACTCTTCGTATACCTGGTAGATATATAAAACGTTAGAAAAATATGAAGTAAAATTGCCGCCGCGAACAAAAACAATAAAATTCGCTGAACTGGTAGGTAGGTTAGCAGGCAGTATGTTTGTTATACGTATGATGTGACTGAGCTGTGTGAATTTAAGACGCATGAAACGCAACGACGCTTGTCCGGCACAATGTCATCCAGATGAGTTAGAGTCACGTCCCTCTATGGGAGTCAACAACTGTAGTTTATTCTAATAACATTTAAACCAGGAACTGAAAATCAAAATACTGAAGTGGAAAGTGAGAGTAATGTATCACAATATGAATTAAAATAAAAAGTTTAATAGGCATTGTGGCAATGAAAGAAGGAGGTTTGTGCATGTCAGTGTCCCTAGTGCATTGATATTATTGAAGCCTGAGCATACTTACGCTTTCATTTTGAAACGCTAGCTTATTTAGCAGTGCCCTTACAGAAAAACTAGCTTGCAGCAAGCTTGCGATAAGCTAAAATATTTTATGCTTGATGCAAGTTGTATTTCCGCAATCTTGCTGCAATTAAACTGGATTTTTCTGTAAGGGAGGACACAGAAGGTGTATGCCTTGTTATTTTAGGTTCTGATGCGATAGCATTTGGAACGTTAACCTATTGCTGAATATGTTAGGTCTATCGAGGTCACTCTTTGAAAAATATGTCTAGTCTATAAAAGAAAAATGTTTGATAAGCTTCC
>JAIGNY010001918.1:787500-795000 GCA_020152595.1 Chiridota heheva | reverse complement strand
AATTTATGCTAAAAATAGTTACATTGTTATTTTCAGCAGCAAAAAAATGATGGCCTCCATTAGGACCCTTTTGCTTTTAGACATTAAGTATTCCGATTCATGAACCATGCAAGAATGGCTAATCATGATCTATAAGTAGCCTTCCGATTTCAAGACTTATGATCTAGACATTTTCCAATTCAGCAATTGTTGTAGATTTTAATAAAATTATTATATATCTGTATTTTGGACCACAATATTTTGAATTTTTGAAGAAAAAGAAGGGAAAATGGGTTACTAGTAATGTTTGAACCTATAAAAGTTTAGACATTTTTGGGAGCGGAAGAAGGGGGGGGAGGGGGGGGGGGGAGAGTTGACCATACATTGCTGTGTTACATGCTTTGAAAATACGACAGTTATAAATTGCCCCTCAGATCCTGTGCCACCCCCACTTTCAAACATCTTCCGCCGCCTCTGCCTGGACCCTACCAGGGGCCCTCAAACAGGCCCTTATACCCCACGCCACAAATCGAGTGCTTCGCGCTCGAAGTGCCATCGGCGACACATATTTAGTCCTAAAATATAAATAATCTTCCCACTTTTTAAAACAGATTTTACACCATTGTTTCATATAGAGATAAGGGTCATTATTCCCGGAAGAGGAGCAGGGATAAGGAAAGAGGGGGAGAGACATATCCCCAAACTTTAAAAAAATCAATACATTTTCGGAAATTTTCCAGTTGCCCCCCCCCCTCTCCCCTCTACTTTTTATGAGAATTACGGCCCTGCAAAAACTCACCACTGGGGGCGATCAAAACGAATGGGAGGACATTTTCTTCCAGGTAGTATGTTAAAAATGGCTATGTGCTCCTGGCAGTGGTCATGGGGGTACAGTGGCCTGCCTAAGGGCCTTTGGTGGGGGTCCAGGCGGAAAAGTCACCGAAAGTGCATGATGTGTTTTTGTGTAAGTCTTAAAGTGCTGAAAAAAATGTAAAAAAGCCACTAAAGCCACTTTGGGCCACTTTAAATTCCCAGAATTTACTGGGCGCATAGCTCCTGGAAGGGGATCTCCTTTGTTTCCCATTTCGTACACTTTTAGCTGTGTTCCTATTACTGTGGCTGTGCAGTTTACTTGAAAGCACCCTTTTCCTAGTGTGACTTTCAATTTGTTTGATATTCCTATATTCTGATCAAGTTTATTGTAGACATGATACAGAAATCACATGACTTTTGTTATTGTAAATATTTTTGTTTTGATGCACTTTATGGGGTTAGAGTTAACAAGTTCTGAAGTTTACACTGTTAGTTTGCCCTTTGACTTAGACGCCTTCAAAACAATTGGGCAAAAGGTAAAACAATCTAGCCAATTTGAGATTATGTTGACAATTTTACAAATCTTGATTGTCATTGTTTTGGCCTCCAACAGTATATGTTTTTCTTTTTCTGCTTTTCTCTTACCTTTAAAAAAGGAGCTAAAGTATTGTGGACACGCTATAAGGCATAAGGGGAGACAAACTTCAGAACCTGCTAAATACGGGGATGGTGAATGGCAATTCATCATTCTGCCGGGCTCGAGGCAGACCAAGGAGGACTTGGCTGACTGACGTAAATACTGGAAACGGATGACCGCACGTAGCTGCAACCTCCTGGTCTGGTAACTTGTCTTTACAGCTTTAACAGACTGGAGTTTTCCAAAGGGAAGAGACACTACAGCACTAAAACCCTTTGAATAAAAACCAGGATTAGATGTCACATTAAAAGCTTTTACATTTCTATTGCATATGGTAGCATGGAACTTTTGCCCTATTGAAACCTATGATAAAAGAGTCAAGTTCTGGGGTCCTTTTTGTACCAGAACGTGATAGATTTGGGATATTCCGTGACATTTTTTGAAAAAACTATCTCATATCTTTAGAGAGTAATTTCAATAGGGGTTCACTGGAGGTTTTGGCCCATTTATTAGGCCGGAGTGAAAAGGTGTAGTGCACCTTCATCGAATGTTTGAAATTCTGGTACTAGGGTCCATGGTTAATTAGTCCCCTATGAAACTTTTTCTGCAAAAGATCTTGTTCTATTTCTATCCTGGTAAGCATCCCTGAAATGTTCAACTTCTTAGCTCTGTTTTTTTTTTTAGCCCTTTCGCTTTCTCATTTTGGGCTGGCAGAGTAATACATGTCACATGACCTTTCATATCCTCTTCTATCACTGCCCGTGCACGCAGCAACGCTTTATGCTACCATACACCTGTGAGACCCATGCTGGAGTACGCAAGTGTGGTCTGGGACCCATCGAGCAAAATCAACATCAATCAAGTTCTAGAGATAGCACAGACTGACAGAGAGGAGCAGCACGCTTTGTGTTAAATGACTACTCCACACACAGCAGAGTCACACCAATGCTTCAAACTCTCAACTGGTCCTCTCTAGCAGAAAGGAGAGCCCACTGTAAAGCAATAATGATATACAGGATAGTTCATGACCCTCTTTTTGTTAGGCAAAAGAAATGCAATGAAAATGATAATAATAGTAACATTTGCTAAGGAACGTTTATTTCATTTTTTTTTTTTTTTTAGCAGAACTTGCCCTGCTTCCCCCCCCCCCTACCACCCTTTTCCCCACTTTAGCAAGCACTGACAATGCCACGTTCGGAATATTCATCTCATTCATCAATATGATCAGCCCCGGCATGTGCAGGATATGCCTACCAAACGTGAGGGAGGGGGGGGGGACAATATAAAATTTGTCCTACCAAAATCATGCTAAGATACAAACAATCACTATGCAAAAGATGGGGAGGGGGGGGGGTATCTCCCTTACATCCCTGCAATCCCGCCTATGACACCCAACATTCATGTTCTACGCCATCCGTGTTCCTTTGCAAAGTAGTTGCAGAAATCAGGAACCTCTAATTTTCAATTCCCCTTTCCCTGATTTATCATTAACATTTTACCTGAACATTTGGGTTTTAATGAGCTTGGTACTTTTTTAAAGCCCATTAATCCAAGACTCGGAAATGGAATAAGGATTAAATAAAAATAAACCAAAGACAATAACAGTCATAGCATTTGGTGGATGGAAATGAATGAGGTTGAAGAGTTTCAACGCATGGTCAATGTGCATTACACATATAGATCTATTATCCAGATGGTCATTCGTAGTTTGACCACATTTCGCCGGAAAACATATTTCAAAGATAATCCAAATCTTCAGTGTTGCATAATATTAATTTCCTGGATATAGTTAGTTACAATTAATCCCGTCCTGTAAGTTCCATATCTGGGTGGGTAGTTATTATTTTTAATTACCACAGGAAGAGAAGTCAGGGTTGCATGTTCTGGTTTTTATTTGAAACTATATGAAGAAGATGTCTTTGTTTATTATTAAAGTTTTAACGCTACATTGACAGTGGATGGCAGAGGTCAAGGTTTCAATGATCTGAATAATGGGTATTAGACCGTAGAGTCTCACAATCCGTTACAGAAATATTTAAAAAAATTTTTTTTTTTAACATTTTCAGCTTGCGCAAATTTGCTGCAACTTCCGCAAGCAACTTTGCGGCAAGCTTGCAAGCTAATATCTAGGACAAATGCAAGCTTGCTGGCTTGCGCAAACTAACATTAGCTTGCGCAAACTAACATTAGCTTGCGCAGGCTAGCAACAAATATTGGTTAGCTTGCGCAAGCTGGCAGAAATTTTTTTTGAAGCTTGCGGAAAGGTTTTTCCTAGCTTGCGCAAGCTAACAAGTTTGCATTTGTCCCAATTACTAGCTTGCTGCAAGCTTGTCGCAAGGTTGCAACAAGTTGGCGCAAGCTAAAAATGTTGGCTTATTTTAAGCTTGCGGTAACCTAGTTATTCAGTAAGGGATTGAATAAGAAATTTGCTTCACCAATCACTAAATCCAGTATAACGTATGTCACTTCCGCGGTGGTAATTGATCCGTTGATTGGCTTGTTGGTTAGTGTAAAGATCTTAACCAATCAGAAACGTTAGATTGTATTGCTTTTCTTATCACCGCGATTTAACGATATCCACCCTTTAACGACGCTCTTTGCTTTTAAGATCGGTATTTGTAGAGTTGCAGAATTTTGACATTTGTGGCAATGGCCGGGTGGAAGGGAAACCCTAAACAACACTTAAATTCTGAAAAAAATGTTATATGCATGTGGACAAAACAGGTGGTGAGAAAGGCACAGAAAAAATGATATGTTGCTGAGTTTTTTTTTTGTATCAGAATGTATTAAAAATAGGCAAAATTTCTCAAAAACAAAAACATTTTTTTTGGACAAAACATAGCCTATGGCTACTTATGCCTATTAATTTGAAAGAAAACATTTAGCGGTGTTCCCAGACCTATATGAGTAGTAGATGTAGCAATTAAGATACAGTTGATTGACAATCAGGGGTGTAGGAAGCTTTTGGAGGTACCTCCTCAATCATATGTCCCCCATACCAATCTGTAGATAAAATAAGTGAGCCCAAAACAACAATTAGTAAAGTAAAAAGGACGTTTCATTTCGTGAAAAAGGCACTTTTCCAATGGGGATACATTTTACAGTTTATTATCATCCCCATTTCTGGGTACATTGACTGACAAAAGACGCATAAAAAAAAACTACTGTAAAGATTTATAAAATAAAAAATAAAAAAATAAAAAAACCATACTTTGTATTAGAATAGTAACTGAGGGGTACTTTGTATTTTAAAAAATGGTAGTTCCTTAAATTTTGTTTAAAAGATAAAATCCCCTTTTAATCAATTTTACCTCCCGTCCATAAACAACAATCCCCAGTTCATATACACAAATCATTGATAACTTGATTTCGTGGCTGTAGTAATTGAGGGGTACAATTCAGAGAATATGATTCAGAAATATGAAACATAAAATAATGACAGAAAGTAATAATAGTCTTATTTTGCCATTATCTTAAATCTAAAACATGATCAAAGTAGTTACATTTTATTTAGTGTATTAATCCACAGAAGAAAAGATTTAAAAAAAAGCTTCAAAGTAGCTAATTTCTCCAGACACAAAAAAAAATTCCATGATCTACTTAGTTATCATTATTTATCAGGATTTTCTCTCGTATTTAATACAAATATGGGACAAATACTGGTCGTCCAGCCAGAGATTCCCTGATTAAATTCACCAAAGGCGTGCATTCATCAACCGCAAAAAAGCACAATACCTGGCTATCACCTTTTCCGGAATGAATCATCACATCTTTCTTCAGCTACTTCTCTGCGAAGTGTTTAAACGAATTCAAATCCTTAGGGCATACGCGGACGATCGTCGTAATACTATCATACTCGATTTCATCAGAACTGCCATTTTAGAAAATGGCTTTTCCCTGGTTTAATCTCCACACACCTTTATCTCACTGAATCAAGTTTGGATGGAATTTGTACCTTCTCTTTTAATTCAAATCTCTACGAGTATTGGGGACCGTGCACACGTTAATGCACCTGCCTCAAGTGACTTGGGAGTCTTATTTGAATTCAAAGTTTTGTTTATATTCCTTTAGGCGGCTGACATTTATTAGAAGGTTTATTAGAAGTAAGGTATGTATGTGAGAGGATTATCGTACACAATTTTTATACATCAAGTTCAACATTTCACGGGAAGCTTTTATCTGTTTATACTCAAGGTGTTGTGTTGGGTATGGTGCCCTTACAGAAAAACTAGGTTGCCGCAAGCTTGCAATAAGCTAACATTTTTAGCCTGCGAAAACTTGCTGCAATCTTGCGGAAGCTTGCGGCAAGCTAGTTGTTGGGACAAATGCAAACTTTTTAGCTTGCACAAGCTAGCAAAAGCCTTTCCGTAAGCTTGCAAAAACTTTCTGCAAGCTTGCGCAAGATAATAAATATTTTTGCTAGCTTGCGCAAGCTAATGTTAGTTTGCGCAAGCAAGCTTGCATTTGTCCCAATTACTAGCTTGCTACAAGCTTGCAGCAAGGCTGCAGCAAGCTACAAATGTTACCTTGTCGCAAGCTTGCTGCAAGCTATTTTGATTTATTTTTTTGTAAGGCTGTAAGGGAAAGTTGAGTAGCAGGGAGTTAAAGAGGCGAAATCGTCATATGTGCACAATATTTAGAATTCCTTTTAAATTTGTTGAATGGTTCAAATTTTGCTGCGCTATTCGTTGTCTCGTATTGTAAGGTATATAGTTATTTAAAACGCCTTAAGTTTACTACACGAGTTAGCCCAGTTGGTTACGGCGATCGGAAGCAGTTTTATTTGTTCTTATCAACAGTCGTGAGTTCGAGCCCCGGTAGAATCGTTTGTTGCGAATTTTGCTTTCCTCTTCCTTTCCTCTTCCTTTCCATTTTTTTTCTCAGTAATTTTCATTTGGTGACTATTATTGTAGTATTATAATACTAATATTTCATTTTCGCTTTTTGCCAAACGCATTGAAAAAAAAAAAGTTTCTCGTCACAGTAACGTAACGCGCTGTGTATGTAAAGGCCGTGACACACCAAACGCGACGCGACGCGATTTTGCTAGAGCGACGCGATGCCAAAAAACGCGTACACACATTATGCATTAGTACATACATATCGAACGCGACGCGTTTTTTTTTAGCCGCGCGATAAGAATAAAATCGCTCACGGAGCGAATTCATTCGCAACGCGAAAAAAAATCGCGTTGGATCAACCAATCACAGGCCGTGAAAATACTACTGGATTAACAAAATTTAGGGGCGACACAAAAAATAATGGACGAAGAACACTGAATCATCTGCATTTTCAATCGTTCAGAGCTGTTTCATAGAAAATATCAACATTATAAGGAATATGTTACGCAAAGAGTGAAATAGTTCCAGAAATGGATCATAAGGGTAAGGGTAAAGGTTAATTTTGTTATCTTCTTTGCAAGCTAAATATCAACTAAACTCGAGTGTGATACATTTTGCGTTAACCAGCCGAACCAATATGGAGTAAACGTAGGCCTATGTAGGCGTCTGAGGCCTGCTTGAATTTTTACAATTTAGAGATTGAAGAAATGGCTTTTATTAATCTTTTTACTGTCGGCTATTAAATCGTTTTACCATGAAACACTTACAATTTTCCGATCTTACGTCACCAAAAATTCAAGGGAAAGCTGGGTAGGCCTAGTTATTATACACATCCCTCAGCTCAATACGAGTTGACATTGTGATTGCCGTACGAGGACGGACGGCCAGCTATCACCAACAGTAGCCATACCAACACCAGTGCTGGCATCAGTCCTACGGTACTACGGGGAGTATTAAGATAGGCCTGACTTAAAGAAGCTTCTACGTCTGCTGTCGGTTAGGCTGGTCATCCGTGCCGGTTGTCGGTTAGGCTGCAGCTGAAGTCAGTTAGGCTAGCTGGGCTACATTGAACTGCAAGTTGTCGCGCATTGAGTGTGACATTTATCTCACTAAAAAAACTATAGCCTAGCACCATTAACGGAAGTTACAAATATTTGCAGTCAAAATCATTCCATAGTTTCCATTGGATCATGTTGTTTGTTGACTAACGTTAAAACTGTGCAAAACTTA
>JAIGNY010001918.1:780000-782500 GCA_020152595.1 Chiridota heheva | reverse complement strand
AAAACTTTAGAAAACTGGAACAATTTCCCTTACAAAACGGCATGATTTTCCTGACAAACCGCAATTTTTCTATCACTCATCTGTGCTTCTTCCACGCACCACATGTTACCAAAGTGATATCATATCATCCCTGGCTCGTGTAACGAGTTATTAATCCAAATTTGAAATTAATCCCATCATGCAGTCATGAGATATGTTCTTGATAGAAATCAGTTTCAGGGGGGTACTTCCGGTGTTCATGTGCACTGTAGTCTGCAGATCGGGGATAGGCCTACTTGTTTTCGTTGTTATAAAAAACCTTTTTTTTTTATATTTGAAAATGCCCTTCATATAAATAATAGGCCCTGCCTTTTAGTATACTTACGACACCAGGTCCTTGGCCAGGATTTGAAAGAGGATTAGTTTTTCGTATAAAAGGGCAGATAATCTTGAAATTCTGGGTGCTTATTATTTTTTTAGATTTAAAAGGCACTTTTTCAATAAAAGGGGATTCGGACGACCTCCCCCTCCCCATCCCTCTCTGCTCCCACCTCCACACACACCATGGCTACGGGGCTGAACACTATCAAAAAAGCCTCCAGTTCCCTTCTCTTGTCATTTACAGTGTATCGGAAAGAAAAAAACGCTTATTATGAGACCTTTGTTTTCTTGATTTTACCAGAGTTGTAATGGTGTTTGGAGCCTCGTGATTTAACCTTGGGACACCTATTATTAGACCGAGTTTACGTGACTGTTCTCCCTCTGGCATTGCATTTGGATGATGGTTTCAAATTAAAATTTGATTCAACTGTCGCTGGTCTTTTAAATTTAAAAGTTGTATACTTTCTCCAATGTGAATACGTCATGCATCAATTTTTAAAGTTATGTCCCGTCCCCCATCAGGCGTCAATTCGATAAGTTATGTTAATTTTCGGTTCGCCCCCTCCCTCCCCCCACGCACAAGCTACTTTTAAAAATCGCATATTA
The DNA here is from genome assembly GCA_020152595.1 of Chiridota heheva. Classification (NCBI taxonomy): domain Eukaryota; kingdom Metazoa; phylum Echinodermata; class Holothuroidea; order Apodida; family Chiridotidae; genus Chiridota; species Chiridota heheva. The sequence continues at coordinate 781,534 of JAIGNY010001918.1, read as the reverse complement.
TGCGTACGCAAACAACCCGTTTCTTCCTAAGTTTATTTTATGTTACCAATTTTTGACCAGTTGACATTTCATCGCCCCCAAAAACGCGTTTGGTGTGTATAGTCCACCGCGACGCGACGACAGGCGACGCGATGCGCGTCGCGTCGCGTCCGGTGTGTTTCCGCCTTAACTCGGCACACACAGCGTACATGCTAGTGTCATGCTAGTGTCTGGCTGTTTTAACTCATGTACAAACATGACAAACAGACAGTGGATCGGATCTTGCGTCCACAACCGAAAGTAACGTCAAAATATCGCGTCCCCCAATTTTACCGTACTTTAGTGAGACGGGCCTCCCTCTTTAACTTCACATATTCAGAGAAAAGTTTGTATTATTTGTTTCAACTGAGAAACAGTGGCGGCGCCAGATTTTGATCAAGAAGGCAAGAGAGGGGCAATTTTATATAATGCGGGGAGGGAGCAAAAGCCTAGAAATCAGACAAAATAACGTCACTTTACAAAATTTTCTCGGGGTTAAGTTGGGGAGGGAAAAGCGATTTTGTGGGTGAAAATGCGCCCCCCTTTCACTGCTAAAAAATAGTTGATTATTTGATGGTCAATGGACCTGTAAAAATTTCTGTGTTAGTTAAAAGAGGATCAAAATTTGAGCAAATCAGCTTATTGAATACACAACTTTTGAGTAATTATCACTGATCAAAGTTTTATCAATATTCAATTTATGCTAAATTTGTGACGGACGTATCATGGGCGGCACCTCAGAATCTATTTGTAATTCATTAAATTTCTTTTCTTGAAAATGATGGGATAGTCTATTTCTGCTACAATTTGAGTGGAAATTGTACACAAATGGATCTTAAAGATGCGAAATCGTCATATGGACACAATGTTTAGAACTCGATTAAACTTTTTGATTGGTTAAAATTTACACCAATTGCAGCATGATTCGTTGACCCTTACATTACGGTATATATTATTTAAAACACCAAAGGTGACTAGCGCTTTGCTGTGGCTAATCGGTAAGGCGATAAAATTAAGATTTTTTTTTAAAGCAACAGCTGTAGGTTCTAATCCCACCAGAACCATTTTTCTCGAATTTTGTTTTTTCTTTTTTCGCTCATTGGAATTTTCGTTTGGTGACTGCTATTTTAGTTTTACGTTACTAATCTTTCACTTTCATTTTTTTGCTTTCTGACAATTACGTTAAAAGAACAAGTTTCCCGTAGATTGTTATAACATTAGGCACTACGATTGAATCTTCACACCACAATGTACAGTAGTACACACATGTACAAACAGAAAAGGATCTTGTGCGTTCCAGAACCGGAAGTGACGTCAAAGCTTTATATCCCCTAATTTTACAGAGACCAACAATGTACGAACCGAGACAAGCCTCCCTCTTTAAGTAAGATAATAGGTGGTAATTGAGATAAAGCCAATTACTTTCTATCTAGAAAGAAAAAAAAAACATGTTTCATATTCTAGTATATTATTTGATGTTATAAAATTAACCTAATGGGCTTTGTCATTTGTAATG